>OY992878.1:42678197-42703197 GCA_963921405.1 Cepaea hortensis | reverse complement strand
GAACACGCCTTAAGGCTTATTGGTTTTTAAGTTACTACAAGCATAGTTTTATAGACTAAGCGACAATTTCGTCGCTAAAAAAAATTTAGACTTAGTCAGTAAAAAAATTTTGGGCATGTTATGAGAAGAAATGACTTGGAGAACTTGGTGATGACTGGCAAGATCGAAGGTAAGAGACCAAGGGGAAGACCGAGAAGTAAATACCTGGATATCTTGGCCACGTGGCATGGTCGAGACAGGAACTTGGAGCTGATCCACGACTCTGGTGATAGAGTGAGATGGCACAACATGACTGCCCACGCTTATCGGCATGGCACATGATTGATGGATGGACAGTTTTGTTCCCTTTCTGCAAGAATGTATGTAAGTGTTTCGTTCCTAAAGCGCTTAACATGCAAAGTTTTTGGTCATATGTTTCAATCCCAAACAATACGGGGATGTTGGGAAACTGACCTTGCCCCCCCCCCCCCCCCCCCCCCCCCACCACCACAGGTAAACTCAGAGAGCTGTAGATATCATCAGGGTCACTATTTCACGGTGATGTTTTTTTCTCCCTCGTATGGCCTGCGAATAGAACTATTTCACATGTGTTTAGAATTTGTTTACCTGTTGTTATTCCCTGCGTCCATCGTGTACACCTACATTGAAGAATACTCAATGTATCAAGAAGAGATAAGATCAGAAATGAAGAAATCAGGACTAAAGTGGGGGTTATAGCTGCACTAGTTTTATTAGAAGGCAGCAAGTCAAATGTTTTGGCCATCCAAGTAAGTTACCAACTCACAGTATACCACAACAAGCAATGATGTACAGACCAGATGGAAGCAGAGGAAGAGGCCGACCATGTAAATGATGGACGCATGGAATAGCAGTCCATTGGAATATCGATACATGAAGCCAATAAGCGGGCACTCTCTCGCTGTTTATACTGCAACTCAACACCGCCTGGAGTAGGAACATGATGAGATGAGGTAAGATGAGATAAACTTGCTGGCGGCTGCATTTCCTACACACGGACAGCCCATTCATCGTGCCGATGTTATTAACGCTAATAGAGAGATGTCGAGAGTGGAAAACTTTGATGCCAGTGAATCCACTTCATTGTCCAAAATGAGAGGCATGGAAGTTAGAATTGGCACGGCCAGTCACGAAAGACACATCGGGAGAATGATCGGTCTTGTCAACCAACACAGAACTAGAACTATTAGCCGGCGCGATTGTATCTGCAGCAAAGAACCTAAATGGCTCGGAACGCTGAAGAAGAAGAAGAAGAAGAAGTGCGTGTGTATATGTATATATATATATATATATATATATATATATATATATATATATATATATATATATATATATATATATATATATATATATATATATACATATATATATATATGCAACAATAATAAGAACGAGACAAACAGCTTTTTATTGGTCATGTGATGAGAGAAGAAGCGTTGGAGAACATCGTGACAACTGGAAAGATCGAGGGGAAGAGAGGCAGAGGCAGACCACGAGAAATGATGCTGGATGGATTGCGACGGTGGTATGGAGGAATATCAACAGCAGAGTTGATCCAGATAACCAATAACCGAGTCATGAACGCCTACGCCAGTCGGCACGGAAATTGATGATGATGAATATGAATATATATATATATATATATATATATATGTTTTTTTTTTGTTTTGCATATCCTTTTACAGGATATCGCTGTCAACACCAGCATCTTTCAGCTGTATGTTGATTTCTTGTCAAGATTACGCTCAGTAGTTTGCCATTGCTTTCTGAGCGGCTGGCTAACATACCCCGTAAGTTACCGATGCGATTCGAACCACTGCTGATTCTCACCGTTATCACGTTACCCACGATAGTATACGAGATTACGGAGAAAAGTCATAACCTCTAAGCCACGAAGCCGGCATATATATATATATATATATATATATATATATATATATATATATATATATATATATATATATATATATATATATATATATACATACATTAGGGACGTTCATTTGAAAACGCTTTCTAATGGCTTCATTGCAAAAGCATGAAAGAAACATTAACAGGTGTGATAGAATTAAACAAAGCATTCTTTTTGAATGAATTGTGCACCATGGGTTGGTCAGAAGAAGTCGCCGTAGGCATTCAGGCAAACATCTCATTGCTTAGATAGGCGGCGAATGCCGTCCGCAAAAAAAAAAAAAAAAAGGGATTGTGGTTGCTCACTGACCCAAGTGTTTACCGCGTTCATTACGTCTGCATCTGTGTGAAATCGTTACACCTTGAGAGCTTTTTTTTTTTTTAGAAACCATACAAATGAAAGTCACATAGTGACAAATCAGGACTATAGGCTGAATGTTGCAGAATTTCCCACTTCTCCTTGCTAATGCTTCCTGCACAACCTGTGCGACATGCGGACGAGCATTATCGTGCAACAAAATCACACCGCGTGAAAGCATGCCGGATCGTTTATTCTTGATGGCTTTTTGCAGCTTGTCTAGTGTTTGCAAGTAGTGGGTAGAGTTCATGTTGACACCAGGTTCTTTATAGTCGGCCAACAATAGCTCTTCATGGTCAAAAAATGCGCTCAGAATAACCGTACCAGCGGAAACCTGTAACTTGAATGTTTTGGCTTTTGGTGATACAGCATGCTTCCATTGCATGCTATCTCTTTTACTGCTTGGTTCAAAGTGGGGACACCATGATTCATCGCCTGCCACTATGCGGAAGAGAAATACATCACCCTCCACTCTGTAACGCAACAAATGGTTCAAACACCATCCCATGCGTTCCTCTTTTAGGTGGTCGGTCAACATCCGTGGTACCCACTGTGAACACACCTTCCAATATTACAGTTTCTTACGAACGACCTTTTGTTCCAATTGACACACCAAATTCTTTCGCTAGCGAACATATGCTTCGAATACGGTTCGTCTATACTGCTGCATCAATTTTGGCGATGGTTTATTCTGTTGCAACAATATGCGCTTGACCCAGCCGTTGAAGATCTATCGTGAAGTGACGTCCTTTCCAAAACATTCGTGCCCAGTCAGTCACTGTTGTCTTCGACACACATTTGCCTGCATTCTTCGACGAATGTCAACTGGTCGACATCCTTCAAATGAAAGAAACTGAATCACCGCTCTTTGAGCTTCTTTAAGCGGATTTTGGATAAACGCGACCATTTTCTCAATGGTCAGAAACAGAACCTATGCATCATGGGACGATAAGCACGTGTTCTTTTATTCATTGGTCAGTAGTTATCACATGACTATGACATGATCATGTTCAACGTACGCAATTACGCACTGTGCGGCACGAACGGATTTCAAATGAACGCCCCTTATATATATATATATATCCATCCATCCATCATGTGCCATGCCGATAAGCGTGGGCGGTCATGTTCTGCCATCTCACTCGATCAACAGAGTCGTGGATCAGTTCCGTGTTTCTGTCTCGACCATGCCACAAGGCCAAGCCATCCAGATACTTGTTTCTAGGTCTTCCCCTTGGTCTGTTCCCCTCGATCTTACCAGTTGTCACCAAGTTCTCCAAATCATTTCTTCTCATAACATGCCCAAAAAATTGTGACTGTCTACGTCTAATGTCTCTGATCAGTTTACGATTTTCATTTGTTTCTTGAAGGACTTGTTCATTGGTCTTTCTGGCTGTCCATGGTATTCTTTGCATTTTCCTCAGAAACCACATTTCTACAGCCATCAGATGTTTTTCAGCCTGGCTGCTCATTGTCCAAGCTTCACATCCATATAAAAGTACAGGTTCTATGTAGCATCTCAACACTCTTTTTCTCGTTTCAATTGACATCTTTTTATTGGTCAGTATGTTTTTCATCTTGCTAAAGGCTACTTTTGCCATGGCGATTCTTGTTCTAATCTCTTCAAGGCATCTCCCATCAGATGTTATTACTGTTCCGAGGTAATTGTACCTATTCACTTGTTGAAGAATATTCCCATTTACTTGTATATTACACTGTGGTATTTCGTTCTTCTTAGTGACGACCATAATCTGAGTCTTTTTACAATTTAATTCTAACCCTTGTTGTTCACTGTGTGTAACAACCGCATCTACTAAATTTTGCAGGTCCTGTTCATTGTCTGCAATCAAGACTGTATCATCTGCATATCTAATGTTATTGATGCATCGTCCCCCAATGTTGATTCCTTCCATATTTTCAATATTTCTGAAAATATTTTCACTGTACAGGGAAAACAGATCTGGAGACATTACACATCCCTGTCTCACACCTCTCTTAATAGGCTGATATTGGCTTACTTGATTATCAACTCTTATGGCAGCTTGTTGTTTCCAATATATGTTTTTTACAAGTCTAAGGTCTTTCCCATCAATTTGTAGATCTTCAAGCATCCTTATCATGTTGACATGTCTCACTTTATCAAAAGCCTTTGTGTAGTCAATGAAGCAAAGGTGTAGATCTTTGTTTACTTCTATAGAACGTTCAATTACGGTTCTCAGTATATACACAGCATTTACTGTACCCTTGCCTACTACAAACCCACATTGTTCTTCTCCTATTTCAGGTTGTATTTTCCTCCTAACTCTTTGCATGATAATTCTTAGCAAAATCTTCGTGATGTGACTCATTATACTAATTGTTCGATGTTGATCACATTCCAAGGCTCCTGATTTCTTTGGGATTGCAATAAATACAGAATTACATAACTCATGAGGTATATTTCCAGTATCATATATTGTATTAAGCAGACTGGTAACTTTATCTATTCCATATTCTTCTAAAGCATTAATCATCTCTGTTGTGACGCTGTCTGGACCGGGGGTTTTGCCAGATTTCATATGATTAAGAGCATTCTGAACCTCCATCTTCAAAATTGCTGGCCCTTCATTGTTATTTTGAACAATATATATATATATATCGGAGGAGGATCTGAGCACCTGTGGATTATACTGCAACATATACCAAGCTAACTAACTAACTATTCTAACTTAGTGGCACACAATGTGTAGCCATTTGTAATCTGTTCTTATAGTAGATATACTGTCTATCTATTGGCGTTTTCATCTTTATATGCTCTATATCCAGTGTTGTTTATGTTTTTTCTCCTTCCTGTAAAACTGCTATTGTTTATACATGTTTGTTACAGTGTGTATATTCGCGTCGCATATACCTTGCATGAAAACAAGAATACTGACGTTTTTGTAGTTTATTGGTGTTAGTTTTTTCTATTTAAATATTCCTTTTGTTTACGAAACTGGGGCCTTACAGATGAACTTCCGTGTTTGCTTTCATGGAAGCAGCACGCATGACTAGATGTATGTTTTCATTTTTGTATGTGTTAGGTTTACCATAACGGTTCTGGTAGAGTGGACAAATGAACACGATATGATTGTTGAAAACACCTGGTTTCAAAAATTTCAGAGAAGATTATAAATGTTGAAGAGTCCTGAAAACAAGATCAGAAACCAGATTGATTGCATACTCATTAACAGGACAATTCTATATGTTTAAAAGCAATAAAAACTGTAACAGCTGCAGATTTCTACAGTGATCATGTGTTAATTGCAGGCAAAATACATACAAAGTTAAGGAAAATCAAATACAAACCTGATTACATTAAATTAAATCTGTGTACACTGAAGAAAGGGGAGATAAAAGACAAATTCAATGTAGAAATAAAGAAGAAATTTGATACACTATCGGATCTAGAAATTCTATTTCAAGATGTCAATGACCGATGGCAAATATTGAAGAACCCAGAAGGCTGCAGAAACAAATGATTGGACACAGTGCGCAATTTAGGGCTAGAATTCAATTGGCAGAAAACAGAAACTGTGGTCATCTCTAAAACGATATAAACATGGCACAATTTAATATTCAAATAAGTTGGATGCAGGATGTAGCGGATGATCCCCATCCAGATGAGTGTATCGGACGCGGGGCATCTTGCTTATGACCGAGACGTTTACTGGACGGTTGTTATGGGAGCGAGGCACTGCAAGGGACATGCTACCGAATGAATGAATATTCAAATAAAAGGGGAAATTCTTAAATAAGTGAATCAATACAACTATACTGGGGCAGTCATAATAACTTATGAAAGGTGTCTTGTAGAGATTAGAACATGAATTGGTATGACAAAAGTAGATTTGTGCAAAATGGAAAACATACGCATCGATTAACATCTGTCAATATCAGCGAGAAAAGGAATTTTAAAGTGTTGTATAGAACCTATACTGTTGTATGCGTGTGACAATTAATAGACAAGCTGAAAAACATGTAGTGTGGGGATAAATGATGGTTCTGGAGCAAATGCAAAGAATGTCATGAGTACACAGAGAAACGAGTGAGACAGTTCTTCAATAAGCGAATTAACATCTTAAACTGGTTAGAAAATTGGACTTAGACACTCGAGATGTTTGGAGCACATTACGAAGTAAAAAAGCTTGACCTGTTACGCCAACTTGAAAACTTAATGAGAGGTAGAAAAGTGATTAACACCTGGGTAGCCGTTATGATCCACCCGTTCTTGTGCACTACAAATACTATTCCATGGGACTCTGGCCACAATTGCCTTATCATGCACCAATACCCTAACCATTACACAAACGATAAAAAGTATATGAGAACAATTATGAAGTATGATTGAGGAACAAAATAGAAACATGTTTGTTTTATTACACGACATCTGACCACAATACATACTTGCAAGTTGAACTACATGGCGTACTCAGGAAGTATGCTGAAGAAGGTGGGGACAGGCATGCTTCGTGCAGAGTGGCTTGCTTCGCTTCGGAGGTCACGGGTGGCAAGCATCGTCTGGATATTTTCTCCGGGGCATGCCGGTGTTCTGGGGAATGAACAGGCGGACAAATTGGCTGGCTCTGCAAAACTTCGTGGAGTATTGATGCATGACAAGACTGTCGTAGTAGCGGCCTTGTGGGAGCACGTGTACACCTCGGAGGAGCAAATGGATCACCATGGTCTGGCAAGAATGAGACAGCGAGGAGTGATGAGGGGATCTGGCCCACACTCGACGCTCAGATGAAAGGCGAGACGGACATATAATCAAATTGCTACTGGTACTATTGGTGTTGGAACTCTTTGCTGGCTGTTGAGGATGGGGACGGAGCGCCTATGGGAGTGTCCCGAATGCTGTGATGTCGGTTCCTAGATCAATCAATCAATCAACTACATGGCGTCTGATTAAAGAATTAAAAATAGAGGAGATTTTAAAAGAAATTGATCTGGACGCCAGGGACTACAAGTCTAAAACTGTGACCAGGAAATGTCGTGGAATGTGAAGATGGACTTCGCGATAGTGGCCACGTCACCCATCGTGTGGATTAGCATATAAAAGTATGGGGATGGCACCATGTACCCAATACACCATCTCAATATGTGGGACACAGTTCTTTACCTTTTATTTACATATTAAATATATGTATATTTAATTTTGTGCTGAAACATTTTAAAGAAAGCATTCATCATTTTTTATCGTCAAGAATGTATGAAGAATGCAACATACATAAATTACATGCGCCAACTTACAAGTGTATCTCTATGCAGCATTAAAACCACAGGACGTTTTTTTTAAACATTGAAACAATTATGTTGAAATGTAGGAGGCAGCTTCTAGGTTTGCACACCTGCCTGCTAGCTCGGCGGTCATGTATTCACATCCCATTAAAGGCGTAGATTTCTTTGTCCCAGGTCGACATAACTTAAAAATGGATACCAGCAAATCTTCTGGGGCGCAAAGACGGCTGACGTAATGTTAGCCACATCATCCAATATTGGGTTAGCACCATATACCCAATAGACTCCTAACTAATGAAATGTATCATGGTCATCGAGTGCCATGCCGATAAGCGTAGGCGGTCATGTTTTACACGATCACCAGAGTCGTAGGTCAGATCTGTGTTTTTGTCTCGACATTGTCAAGTGATAAAAAGTTAGTTGTATATTGTTTACAGGACGTTGCAGTCAACACCATCACTTTTTACTGTTGTGATCGCCCGGCAAGTTTTACGTTCAGTAGTTTGCCATTGCTTTCTGAACGACCTACGCCCATACCAATTTGTAAAAAACCAACGCAACGCGGTCTGCTGCCAAATCGCGCGCATCTGTGTTTCGACCACGGGTATGCAGGATCACGAACCGCGTCCCTAACTCCTTTGTCACGGATCCGGCATCATGTGATAAAGCCATCCAGATATTTACTTCTCTGTCTTCCCCGTGTTCCTTTCCCCTCAATCTTGCCAGTGTCACCAAGTTTTCTAATTTATTTCTTCTCATAACTTGCTCAGAAAATCTTGGTTTTCTACGTCAAATTTCTTCAATCAGTTTACGGTTTTCATTTGTTTCTTGTAGGACTTGCTCATTGGTATTTCTGTATGTCCATGGTATTATTTGCATTTTTCTCAGAAAACTGCCATTAGATGTCTTTCAGCTTGTCTGCTCATTGTCCTCGTTTCACATCCATACAAAAGTATAGGTTCTGTGTAGCACCTCAACACCCTTTTCTCGTTGTAATTCACATCTTTTTATTGGTCAGTATGTTTGTATAAGAAATTCCATACTTCATTACATCTAAAAATGAGATGACAACTCCATGAAAATCTTGTACATTGTATAAATACGTATATGACAATAGCATGTATGATGGCAACCTTGCACAATTCCCAAGGCGGCCAGAGGAAACACTTTAAAGACACTCTGAAAATCTCACTGAAGAATTTTGGAATTCATCATGACACCTGGAAGACTGCTGCCAAAGACCGAAATTCATGGCGTACATCATTACTTAAGGGTGCAGTCACTTGTAAAGCAACCAGGATTGCAAGACATGTGAAGAAAAAGCTGGACAGAAAAACCACTGCAGGAGATCCTCCTCTTGGAACGTCAAGCATTCTTTGCCCACATTTCGAGCCAAAGAACATTTCGAACCAAAATAGGCCTTCTCAGCCATCTTAGAACTCACGGCTTCATACTTACAACCCAACTGGATGAAATGAATGGTCATCATCATTCTTGATGGACAAACAACAACACTTCAGTTCGAATGTTAGTTTTTAAATGATTCAGTGTCAAACAAAAAGAGTAGATGTGGACGAAATATGGTGCAAAATCAAATCAAAAAGTAATGTACTTGTAAATTTCTATTCACTGAGCTTTAGAATTGTACAAGATACTCTGAAGCGAAACAAATAACATGATGGCCCTTCTATTCAAATGACATGTCACATTTGACGATATATTATCTATCGGCATTGAATCAGTTAAAGATTTATAAACAAAGAGTAGATTTCCAAACGGAAATTGATCGTAATGTTGACGGTCCTTTACTGCATCGCTCTCATCAAGGTCCGAGACACAACGATGTTTATGAGCCAGTATTCTTCGATGTTTAAATCTTGTAAAATGTCAGCTGTTTTTTTCTTCCCTTCTTGGTCTCCAATAATCTAAGAAATTTAATGCAATGTTTGAGTTAAAAACCTCCAATTTTTTCTTTAGTGATTGCAAAATGGTACATAGTTCACATCAGCATGTTGCCACAAGATGCGCATCAGCATGTGCCATGCCGGTAAATGTTGGCGGTCATGTTTCACCATCTCACGCGATCACCAGATCAGATCACCAGATCAGCCCCGGGTTTTTGTATAGACCATGCCATGTGACCAAGCCATCTAAATATTTACCTCACTGCCTTCCTCTTGTTCTTGTCCCCTCAATCTTGCCGGTTGTCACCAAATTCTCCAGTTTATTTCTTCACAAGAAAGATTCTCATTCTCAGTTTGTTTATTTAAGTTGTTTGCTGGTGTTGTACCATATGGCACTTATTCTGTTGAACATTTGTATTGCTATTGCCAGCCTACGTCTAACTTCCTGCAACATGTGTTGTTGATTATAAAGAACAAGTCCCCTTAGCGTAAACCTGGTGTGGGTATATGAAGTGTTCGGATCATCACATTTTGTTTGCCTGAGTGCACGGAGGTATACGTGATCTGTGTTTAACTGCCGTAGCGGACGACGAGAGCTGGCATCGAACCTCCGTCAGACCGATTTCTTCTGCTTCTTCTTCGTTCATTTTTTTTTTCTTTTCAGGAATGTGCTTCACGTCTAGTTATGAACCGCAAAGATAACTGTGTCCCACTTCGGTAGACATTTGTGTAAGATTTGCTTCCTCTAGAAAGATTCTACCCAAGATAACGGGTTCCGTCTTCCTATGGATAGGTTTTCTTTCTTTGCAATTTTGGCAGGACAATCGCCTTACAGCCCACTATTTGCGATTTTAAATTGCCGTATGATTTGTCCAGTAAACAACTTCCACACGGGAACCTCCTGTTTCTCGTCTTTATCCAAGTGGGTTAGGTGTCATAAATCACTACCCAAGAGATCCGGGGTGGTTATCAGTATGATATCCTTTCATATCAATAGCTTTTGTAAACACTCCCAGCTCTAGGCTCAGATCGAACGAGGTAAATTCTTAGCCTTATGCGGATATCGTAACCTCTCAGCCACTGCCGTCTCCACACAGGGATTATTAAAACATAAACATGCAATCTTATCGAAATGATCTATATTCCATTGTTAAACGATAACGAATACGCCACAACGGAGAATTATCACACACTGAAGCGACGGTAATTGAACTAACAGATAAATACATGCTAAAGGTTTGCCATCACAGAATGAACGAACGAACGAACAATCAAAGAAAGAGGGGAAAAATGAATGAATGAACGAACTTTATTTTCAAGAGTTAACAATAGGTTAGGCAGAAAAATGAATGAAAACTTAGTTAGATAGTTAGTTAGCGAGCTAGATAGGTAGTAAATTAGTTAGTTAGCTAGTTTGTTTGTTAGTTGGTTAGTTAGTTAGTTAGTTAGTTAGCTAGTTAGTTAGTTAGTTAGTAAGTTAGTTAGTTAGTTAGTTATTTGTTAGTTAGTTAGTCAGTTAGTTAGTTAGTTAGTTAGTTAGTTAGCTAGTTAGTTAGTTAGTTAGTTAGTTAGTAAGTAAGTAAGTAAGTAAGTTAGTTAGTTAGTTAGTTAGTTAGCTAGTTAGTTAGCTAGTTAGTTAGTTAGTTAGTAAGTTAGTTAGTTAGTTAGTTAGCTAGCTAGTTAGTTAGTAAGTAAGTTAGTTAGTTAGTTAGTTAGTTAGTTAGTTAGCTAGCTAGTTAGTTAGTTAGTAAGTAAGTTAGTTAGTTAGTTAGTTAGTTAGCTAGTTAGTTAGTTAGTAAGTTAGTTAGTTAGTTAGTTAGTTAGTTAGTAAGTTAGTTAGTTAGTTAGTTAGTTAGTTAGTTAGCTAGCTAGCTAGCTAGTAAGTAAGTAAGTAAGTAAGTTAGTTAGTTAGTTAGTTAGTTAGCTAGCTAGTTAGTTAATTAGTTAGTTAGTAAGTTAGTTAGTTAGTTAGTTAGTTAGTTAGTTAGTTAGTTAGTTAGTTAGTTAGTAAGTAAGTTAGTTAGTTAGTTAGTTAGTTAGTTAGTTAGTTAGTTAGTTAGTAAGTAAGTAAGTTAGTTTAGTTAGTTAGTTAGTTAGTTAGTTAGTAAGTAAGTAAGTAAGTTAGTTAGTTAGTTAGTTAGTTAGTTAGTTAGTTAGTTAGTTAGTTAGTTAGTTAGTAAGTAAGTAAGTAAGTAAGTAAGTTAGTTAGTTAGTTAGTTAGTTAGTTAGTTAGTTAGTAAGTAAGTAAGTAAGTAAGTTAGTTAGTTAGTTAGTTAGTTAGTTAGTTAGTTAGTTAGTTATTTAGTTAGTTAGTAAGTTAGTTAGTTAGTTAGTTAGTTAGTTAGTTAGTTAGTTAGTTAGTTAGTTGCATGTCCTGTACAAAACGTTGCAGTTAACCCCATTATTTATATGCTGTTTGAGATTTTATAGGAAATTCTACCATCAATTGTGTAACACTGCTTTATAAATGGCCGACGCTCTTACCATTGTGAAAATCAGCACAAAGCGATAGACTCGCAAATCTACTGGGCTGACTTCTAACCCGGCATGTCGGAATTGTGAAACTGTGTTCACGCTGGTGATGAAGACTTATAGAAAGTAAAAAGCTTGAGGTTCTTGAACAGGTCAATCGTTGAAGTACACATGTTCCTTCAGTTCAGCGACGGCCTCTTGGGGTGAGTAAAGGAACCTTTTACACACATTTGGCATATGGTGCTTAACCCATATTTTCTATAGACAAATTGGCACTCTGTGGGTCAACCCCCTACCGCGGCAATGTGTCCCTTGCGGTGACGAGTTCATTCATATACGTGGCACCTATTCTTTTCAACCTGTTATGTTGTTTAGAATGTATGCTATCTACTTATTTCCCAAGTTCAGTTTTTACTCTGCCGTGCTATGTATCGCATAGACAAGGTAGGATATAATACCTGATTTTGCACTTCCTACTTGAGTGCAAAAAAGTCTGATTTATTTGACAGCCATAAACACGTCCCTTTGTCCTACTTTCCATGCGGCATAGAATAGTCGCTGTCAGCTGGATTAGCCCTTAGAAATGGTTCAACCAATGAAAAGCCACTTTTATTTGCCAAATTTGCGGAGTAAATTGGCAAACACCTCTGACGTCGGGTTGTTTACAATAATATTTTTATTCGTAAAATGAAACACGGTTATTTTACAATACTCGTATTAAAATAAGCAGACACGCTGAAACTGTGAATATAGCAATCTAAATTAGCTAGCAAGCATTAGGAAATTTGAGTACACCCTGAGCAATAGAAAATGTGAACATTGTAAACACAATAACCAAATAATCAATTGTAAACACAGTAAAAAGTCGCAACAAACAGCTCCATCACATGACTAACAGAAATACGTTTAAATTCACAATGCAGATCTCAAGCACCATGTACACTGCCTTGACAATTGCTGTCAGAATTTTGAAATGAATATTTAAATCGAAAAGACAGAATTTAAGATAATTAGACAAACACCAGTGTAGTATAACATAAATACATATGGAAAATAATTAAAACATGTTAGAGAGTATAAACATCTGATAAGTGTGTTCACACCGAATGGAAAACTAGACAGATAAATAGCAAATACAATGCAGAAAGCAAACAACATCAACTATCAAGTAGCTGTCGAAGACTGTCATTTACTGCCTATTGTACCTTGCAATATGGCAGGCGGGGGGGGGGGGGGGGGGGGGTCTTGAGCCTGGGGAATTAAGGTCGCCCGGCTAGTGAAGTCGCCGCTAACTGTGCAGGTTAGGATATTCTTTTTTCCCCCAACAGAAAAAAATCCACACCTTACCGAGGATTCGAACCCGAGTCTCCCGAAGGAGAACGCGGCATTCTTAGCCACTCGGCCAGCCGCTCCGATATCCAAATATCAACATGCATTCAAAAAAGAAACTGATAAACGCTGTTTTTTCGCCCCAACACTGTGTCACCATTGTCAGACATCGACAGTTATAGAAACCCACACGCATGATATCACGTCATGGGAGATGAGATGAATAAGAAACGCCGCTGGAAAAGCAAGAAGAGATAGATAAACAAATGAGAAACTAAAATCAAGCGTGCGGACAACACTAATCGCCGACTTTATAGAATACAAGCGAAATAAATGGCTGGACATGTAACAAGAATTGAACAAAATCAACCAGGGACCATAGCGTTCTACGTGAGAATATGGGGATATAAGGCGAGAAGATGACCCGGGCAGAGTAAAAGAAACATTGAAGAAATTAAATATGACAGTACAAGCAACAACAACTACGAGTAAAAACAGGCAATTACACAAGTTCCTCTCTGCGATTCTTCATGACAAAAGTATTAGGGCAACAGGAAAAGAAGATCCAGAAGTCACCTAGCGTTAAACTTTCACGTGTTGCTGTCACAAGTATAAATAAGATATTCTTGTGGGGTATGTGTAAGTATATCATGGACGTGCATGCAGCAGGAACAGATACTGTCAACAGACATGCAATTTCCCGTGCGTTATTGATCCTGCAAAGTCAACAAATGTTCTTATTCTTCGTCGAACATTCTCAACCGTCAGTTCTAAGAATTCAAAGAGAGTAGCAGTCAGTGTAAACTTGCTGACATCGTCATAGAAATTGTCTACATATGGCGCTAGTATAGTCCAAAATAGATGTATCAGTTCCGTGTATGTTGGCCACTCCTGCAATACATGTTCAGCTGTCGTTTGATCAACCTGGCAGTTATATTCATCAGTGTATCCGATCATCGATCGCACTTAAACTGTTGGTGGTGACGCAGGGTAGTGGGTTCATTCCATAGTCAGTTGGTCTCAAGTGTTGACCTCTCGTCCTTAACATGGGAACGTAAATTACAAGTACCTCAGAAGTCGGAGAGGGTTCCCCTCATGGCTAGGGACACTGGTAATTTGGACAGCTAACCCTCCAGCAAAATCAGCCCAGTGCACACACTAATACACTATTAGAAGTTTCATCTCTGGACTACGCCTAAGTTCAAAGCAAACGAACGAAAAATAAAGTACTTTGCTGGGTCTGAAGATTGATACTTGTTCTCTTTGGTGAATATGGTAATGTCGTCATCCTTCTAGTGGTCTGGATGCTCTGATCCCCACGTGATTCTGTGATTTGTTTTCTCATGTCAACAAATACATACGCAAAGAAATGTTCATTTCCATAGCATCGTCATCAGTAACAAATAGCACAATTATCAGTAACAAAAAAAAAACACCAGCATCAGTAACAAATAGTACCATCGTCAGTAAAAAAACACCATTGTCAGTAACACATAACACCATCATCAGTAACAAATAACACCATCATCATTAACAAATAACACCATCATCATTAACAAATAACACCATCATCAGTAACAAATAACACCATCATCAGTAACAAACAATATCATCATCAGTAATAACATCATCATCATCAGTAACAAAACACACCATCATCAGTAACAAACAACACCATCATCAGTAACAAATAACACCATCATCATTAACAAATAACACCATAATCAGTAACAAACAACACCATCATCAGTAACAAATAACACCATCATCAGTAACAAAAAGCACTATCTTCAGTAACAAATAACACCATCATCAGTAACAAATAACATCATCATCATTAACAAATAACACCATCATCAGTAACAAAAAGCACTATCTTCAGTAACAAATAACACCATCATCAGTAACAAATAACACCATCATCATTAACAAATAACACCATCATCAGTAACAAAAAGCACTATCTTCAGTAACAAACAACACCATCATCAGTAACAAATAACACCATCATCATTAACAAATAACACCATAATCAGTAACAAATAACACCATCATCGGTAACAAAAAGCACTATCTTCAGTAACAAATAACACCATCATCAGTAACAAACGACATATGGTTTAACACTTCAATGACTGGGAATGGTACTGTCTGAAACAAAGCCAGTTGGTAGGTTGCTTGCTGTTTACATGCGATCCAATGGTTCATGTCGGCTGATTTAGGGTATACCTCCCCCATCTGCTGGGCTGGATCTGCACCGCTTGGTGGAGTATTGGTGCTTGATAGTGCACATGTGATCGGGGCCCTGAGGAATCATGTGTATAGTGTGGAAGAATAGATACACTATCATTGTCTGGAGAGAATGGACAAGGAGTAGCCAGAGGATCTGGCCGACACTCATTGCTCCGAGAAAAGGCCAGAAGGACTCATAATCAGAATGAAACTTGTACCATTAGTGTTGATTCTCCGTGGTTGTGGAAGATAAGGACGGAGCGCCGAAGGGAATGTTCCGAGTGTTGCTATGCCTGTTCTTGACTCAGTTCAACTCAAATCTCTCAGCTTAGATAGCGGTAAATTGCATGCTGCCCCCAAAATTATCTTAGCTTGCGTTCTCTTGGTGGTGTTGAAAACAGACTACAGTAGTAGGTTCATGTTGTCCTTACTCGGTGAGCACAGGTTGGCAACACAGGTGGGGCAAGATGGAACAGAAGTTAGCGTCAAACATACTACAGTGGTAGGTTCATGTTGATTTCATTCTTGAGGACAGACTGGAACATGAAACTACCGTAGCATGCATGTAAACAAGGCACATGTTTAGTTTAGTTTAGTTTAGTTTAGTTTAGTTTAGTTTAGTTTAGTTTAGTTTAGTCAATGGATCAACATCACGGCACACAGGTTTAACCCATAAGTGCTCCGTTTTCCTCCTAACTCAAACCTGAGTCTGGAGAAACTCAGCTCAATGCACGAACTCCGCAGCATCAGCGAGGATCCTGAAATACTTTGGGCAGATGTTTTACTCGAAATTTTGCCCGGGCAGCGCCGTTAGGCTACTCTTTTTCGATTTCCAACTGCCAAGGGATGTTTTACGTGCGCAACAATACACACGGGCGTCCGATCTCACTACCCAGAGACCAGGGGAAATTTTATTACTGGAAGTCCACGTACAAATAATCCGGTCCTCACCGGGGCTTGAAGCCGGGACCTCGAGCACTCGAGGCGAACACCATACATCGAGACCACACAGGCCCCCCCCCCCCCCTACACTGGTGACGTTTGAACAATGCACATGTCCAGTCCACAACAATATGAGTAGCTTTATATATATATATATATTTTTTTTTTTTTTTTTTTCTCCGCGTTTCCATCCTGTTTCAGGATATTGCGGTCAACACCAGCATCTTTCAGCTGTATGTTGATTCCTAGGCTAGATTACGCTCATCAGCACGCCACGACTTTCTGAGCGACCGGCTCCATACTCTCATAAGTCACTTTTGCGATTCGAACCACTGCTAATTCTCGTCGCGTCACGTGACGAGAGTATTCGGGGTTAGCGGAGAAAGCTGCTAACCCCTCGGCCATGGAGCCGGCTCATATATATATATATATATATATATATATATATATATATATATATATATATATATATATATATATATCCTTATCTTCATCGTGTATCTAGACCAGCTCCCTTCAACCAGTGTCTTACAAGACCCAAGCAAGTCAAGTACATCTTGCCAACACTGGGTAAGTGGGATCCGTTACCGCGAATGTCTAGTGGGTGACTTTTGAAGGATCAGACATGAGGAGGATCATAGAAACTATTCACGACAATGAAAAGACCCGTGTTGTTACACCTGCTTGATTCACGTCATCTTGAAACGCCTGTAAGTGGGTTTTTCTGTACGAATCACTGAACTGTAATGGTGTAGCGAGGTGTTGACGTTGTCTTCAGTTTAGATGGAGAACGTTGCTATTGTGCACAGTTCAACGGTTATAAGACTAGCTATCTTAGGGGCACAGGGCCACTAACAAAACATGAATTATCAATTAACAAATAAAAATTAGTGATTAAAAAAAGAAACAAATCTCCGCCGTGGAGCAAGCACTACAGTGGGCTTCTGATCGTCAGATGTGATTCCCTTCTCAGACTGTTTCGGGCCTTAACCATTGTCGTGTCCTCCTTTACAGTGTCGTCCCTGGAGTGAAGAGAGTCGACACCCACATTATAATATTTTTTTCCTCTCAATATTCTGGAGAATCCACCAGCTTCCGTCCAACACACTCCATCAGCCTATGGACACCTTTTCCTATCACTCTCTCACTGTCGTACTATGCCCCCTTCTCATACTTCCCCAACGCAACATACTCAACAACTCTTGCTTCTAAAAATTAATAAAGATTAATTTATTAAAAGAAAAGTGTAACGTATATGAGACGTGTATGTGAAGAAAATGTGTGACGTGTTCTATAAAGTGTGTAGAATCGGACTCTCAGACAACAACCCAGTCAGCTGATCCCAGCAAGGATAGACCACAGCACGTTACGTCAGAACATGTACTTCTCACCCAGCGCCGAAACCATCCTGCTGGATACTGATTTGCCTCTGTAGACCTCTGGTAATCCCATTTCATGAACATCCGAAATAGACACCGGTGGTATAAACAGTTAATCATGGACCGGTTGCACTCTACACAATGTCCGTTCCTATCGTTCATAAAAAAATGCACAAGTCCTTTGTAGTGTGTACACAGATTAATGTTAATTTTTAATGTACTTGATCCTCACTCGTGTCTATCTAGCCTCAAGTATCATGTCTTGTGTTCTATTACACGAGATTATATCACATTAGGTAACTATTCTCATTAATGTTCTCGGTTAGTTACTACTATCTGATGCTGTGTGGTGCATCAACAATCATCACCCTCTTTGGTGAATCATCTTCCTTCTAGCTTTAGTTACGTTCTGTATGAAACTTTATTGACTGTTCCACTGGTGTTCTTCCGACTTGGATTTGAACCTTTCCTAAAAAACTTGTTGAGTTTCCTCGGATCTGGTAGGGAACCTAGGATAGAAACAACACATCTTATGATAGTACTAGTCACTGATCCTTTCGGCTGAGTGTAAGCCTATCACCTTGCTTAATGATCTTTAGCTAACTAGACTTAGTCATAGAGCAGATTAGCTACCCACCTAGAGCCGAATCAGGCTATGACAAAGAAAAAATCAGCAAACAGAATGCGGAACCCCGCCCATCAGGGACACCTACGGGAAGATCCCAATTATCCCTCATTACTCAATTCTCAACTAGTAAAGCTTATCAACACTTCACTAATCTATTCTTAACTAGCAGAGTCAATATCACTATTCTTACTCTAACTAGTTTTCACTAACTGTGCTAATCATCACACTATAGTTTAACAAGGCCACAGTCTATATTAATTAGAACTAATATTATAATAGGTTATACCTTAAATGGCACTACTGCAGTCCTATCAATCATATCTACATCTGCCATTATAGGCACGTGTAAAATTAAGTCACTAATTAACACACGGTAGATATTATTTCCACTAAGCACTGCAGTGCCTTTGCACTCCGACTAGAGCCACATTTCCAAGTCCCCCTAGTTGGCCCTAACTCGGGTTTATATGGCAAACTACCAAAGTTGGCCACGTGACGTTATCCTTTATGCCCCCACACAGGTGGCACATTGGGCATATCATCCCTTGTCAGGGATCCATCCCCCCTCTGGCTCCCTCCATGTTAGATCTGTCATCACTGGTTTAGATTCCCAAAACAAGCCAGCGAGTTCCTGTATACCCCCAACAACAGTTGCCAATAACCCCGTCAATCTTCTCGATGTTTCGGAAACCCAGAATTGACATATGTACTGTTACTTCCGTGCTAAGTACTTCCGTTTTCCCTCTGATATGTTTATGACTTGTCAAAGTGATATATGATTCAGCGCACTCACTTCCTCCTCACTCACCACCAAATGTGTATATGGGCTGACCTGATGTATCCCGTGCAGCTGTGTTTACTCTGGTAGTACGACTGTTGTGGCCTAGAAAATATACGCCAAGCAAACGTCGGTATTATTATCTGGTTAACTCATGGCGAGCTCGTGACAACCATCTTGACACACTCTTGGGTGGGGGTGGGGCGGGTCATGGCTCCGAGTGTCCTTCCCCTGCCGTGCGTTCGAAACGTTCGGTCTTCTGCGCTGTATTTGCGTGGCTCCGTGTTTTAAATCTGTCAAATGCCTTTTCCCCCTCCCCCCGGGAGGAGAGCCTTGTGCACTCGATGCTTCGTGCCCTCGCACAACTCCTATGACATGCAGCCGTGGAAATCAGCTTCTTCCTTGGTCATTGCCACTGTCACCTCCACGCCGATGCTAGATAATCTTCTTCTTCTTCTTCAGCGTTCCGAGCCATTGAGGTTCTTTGCTGTAGATACAATCCGTCTCCATTCGTCTCTCTGGTGGACCTTCTCTTGCCAGTCGTTGATTCCAGGTGCTTGTAGGTCTGTATATATATTATCTCTCCACCGTCTTCTTGGTCTACCTCGGGGTCTACGGTCATTTATTTCCTGAGTGTAAGCGAGTTTTGTTTCCCTATTATCTTCCATTCTTTCTACATGCCCCAGCCATTGTAGTCTATTAGCCTTCATGATACCAGTGATTAGCGGGGACTTAAACAGATCATAAATGCCTTTGTTACTTCTTCTTTTCCACTCTCCACTGATCCACTGAGATACATTATCAATCAATTTAAAATACATAAAACATAAATGATCAATCAATGAACAAATAATAACACGTAACATAATGCATTCTCTTCCCACATTGTAAAAGCATTTCGAGCCAAAATATGCCTGATCAGCCATCTTCGAACTCACGGCTCCTTACTTTCAATCCCCACTGGATGAAATGAATGGTCATCATCATTCTTGATAGACAAACAACAAACTAATGAAAAGTGAAAGTGATAAATTATCAATCCATAAATAAATAAACTAATAAATTATCACTAGATTAACAGAATATTAACATCCACGTGAATTATAAATCAACTATGTATCAAACAACAAAATATATAAAACCAAGATAAAAAAAAAAAAAAAAAAAAAGTTAGTAATCAGCTTCGAAAAAAAAAAAAAACACAAATGATAAATTTAAAAAAAATAACAATAATTACTAATCAATGAAACAAAATAAACAAACAAAATAAAAGAAAACTATGAATTAATCAACACAAAATGATGCTGATAGATTGATTATCCCAAAACACACACAGATAATTAATTTTAAATAAATGAAAATGATGAGCATTTTGCGATTATTGTGTTAATACCAACAATAACGAGCTTAATGTCTTCATATCTGTAAGTAATTTCACCGACATTCAATAAGCGACTTAAATTACTACTACTGCTTTGATTTCCTATTTGGGGATTGTTGTTCATTGGATATTCTGCTTACTAGTCTAATCTTTCCTTGTAATTGTCTAGAGCCATCCATGTTTCAGTAACATGTTTTCTATTGTCACAATCTTATCGCCGTGGGTGATCCTTCATAGTTCATATTTCTTGCATTTCGGGAAATAATGTTCTCAACACAGACCCACAAAGACACACACATATATACATACACGCGCATGCACGCACACGCGCCCACACAACACCCCACCCCCTTTCACACATACACACATGCACGCACGCACGCACACACGCACGCACGCACAAAGACACTTCGACTTCTGGGATACTTGTAATAAACGTGCCCAAGTCAATGATGAGCAGGTAACATTTAAGTCCAAATGACCGGTGTGTGGTTTGAACCCATTAACCCGTTATCAACGCACCGGCATTTCAAACGCGACAATGTTAATCCTAGCGGACGCGCCAATGTATAAAATACAATGTATGTCCGTATGTATGTTATTTATGCGTTCGCGAACGGTCCATCCGATTGAGATGAAATTTTCTACACGTGTTCTTCTCATTCCCGTGCTGCCAAATGGCATAGTTTGTTAGTTTACAAACATTTATCTACGTAATAAAATGTAATTTTTTTAAATTACATTATAATTTATATATAGCAAAGGGACTAAACTTAAGAAAAGTTGTATCAAGGGACATAACTTTTAGTAGCTTTGCTATATATGTAATTTAAATAATCATTGCATTTTGCTCAAAGCTTTATAAAATGTTTATCTACAGTTATCTACAGGCATATGCATTATCTTATATATAAATTAGGATGTGCGTCTGTATGTATGTCTGTATGTATGTATGTCCTTTATGCGTTCGCGAACGGCACATCCGATTGAGATGAAATTTTCTACACGCCTTCCTTTCATTCCAGAGCTGCCAACTGTTATAGTTTTTTTTCTTCTTCCTCCTCCTCCCTCCTCCCTCCTCCCCCTCCCAAAATACGTACGTCCAGGAAATGGTCTTCTACATAGACACTTCTCTCTGAGGTCCGCGATAACATATTAACCTGGTGGGATGGCAATCAATCATCCTACTACCTCCTCCCTCCTCCTCCCTTCTCCCTCTTCCTCCTCCCTCTTCCTCCCTCCGCCTCCTCCCTCCTCCCACTCTCTACTCCTCCTTCCTCCTCCCTCCTCCTTCTCCTCCCTCCTTCTCCCTCTTCCTCCTCCCTCTTCCTCCCTCTTCCTGCTCCCTCCGCCTCCTCCCTCCGCCTACTCTCTCCTCCTCCTCCCTCCTCCTCCCTCTCCCTCCTCCTACTCCCTTCTCCTCCTCCTCCTCCTCCTCTCTCCTCCTCCCTCCTTCTCCCTCTTCCTCCTCCCTCCTCCTCCCCCTCCTCCTCCACCCTACTCCTCCCTCCTCTTCCTAATCCCTCCTCCTCCCTCCTATTCCTCCTGTCTCCTCCTCCCTCCTTCTCCCTCCTCCTTCTACCTCTTCCTCCCTCCTCCTTCTCCCTCCACCTCCTCCTCTCTCCTCCTCCTCCCTCCTCCTCCCTCTCCCTCCTCCCTTCTCATCCTCCCCCACCTACGTTCTCCTCCTCCCTCCTCCCTCCTCCTCCTTCTCCCTCCTCCTCCCCCTCCCTCCTCCCCCTCCTCCTCCTCCTTCACCCTCCTCCCTCCTCCTCCTCCTCCTTCACCATCCTCCCTCCTCCTCCTCCCTCCTCCTCATCCTCCCTCCTCCCTCCTCCTCCCTCCTCATCCCTCTTCCTCCTCCTCCTCCCTCCTCCCTCCTCCTTCTCCCCTTTCCCCCCTCTTTCTCTTAATCCCTCCTCCTCCCTTCTCTTCCCTCCTATTCATCCCTACTCCTCCTCCTCCCTCCTCCTCCTCTCTCCGCCTATCTCTTCCTCCCTCCTAATCCCTCCTCTCTCTTCCTCCTCCCTCCTCTCTCTTCCTCCTCCCTCCTCCTCCCTCTTCCTCCTCCTCCTCCCTCCTCCTTCCTCCTGCTCCCTCCTCCTCCTCCCTTCTCCTCCCTTCTCCTCCTCCCCCTCCTCCCCCTCCCTCCTCCCCCTCATCCGTCTTCCTCCCTCCTCCTTCTTCCTCCCTCCTCCTCCCCCTCCTCCTCCCTCTCCTCCTCATCCCTCCTCCTCCATTCTCCTCCTCCCTCCTCCTCCTCTCTCTACCTCCTCCCTCCTCCTCCCTTCACATTCCTCCTCCTCCCTCTTCCTCCTCATCCCTCCTCCTCCTCTATCCTCCTCCCTCCTCCTCCCTCTACCTCCTCCCTCCTCCTCCCTTCACATTCCTCCTCCTCCCTCTTCCTCCTCTTCCCTCTCATCCTCTTCCCTCCTTCTCCTCCCTCCTCCTTCTCCCTCTTCCCCCTCCCTCTTCCTCCCTCCGCCTCCTCCCTCCTCCCACTCTCTACTCCTCCCTCCTCCTTCTCCTCCCTCCTCCTCCTCCCTCTTCCTCCCTCTTCCTGCTCCCTCCGCCTCCTCCCTCCGCCTACTCTCTCCTCCTCCTCCCTCCTCCTCCCTCTCCCTCCTCCTCCTCCCTCTCCTCCTCCTCCTCCTCCTCCTCCTGCGATCTCCTCCTCCCTCCTTCTCCCTCTTCCTCCTCCCTCCTCCTCCCCCTCCTCCTCCACCCTACTCCTCCCTCCTCTTCCTAATCCCTCCTCCTCCCTCCTATTCCTCCTGTCTCCTCCTCCCTCCTCTTCCCTCCTCCACCTCCCTCTTCCTCCTCCCTCCTCCATTTACCCAAGACAGACAGACATACAGATAGTCGGGAACGGGATCTTATATGACTACTTATATGATTTAAATGAGATGCTCTCCACCATGGGCTGGGCCGGGTCAGACAGACAGACAGACAGACAGACAGATAGATAGATAGACAGACAGACAGACAGACAGTCGGGAACGGGAGCTTATATGACTACTTATATGAATTAAATGAGATGCTCCCCACCAGAGTCTGGGCGAAGCCGGGCCGTGTCAGCTAAAATCTTTAAGGCATTTTCAAAGTTTTCATAAAAACAATGCATCTATTTTAAATACGTGAAAATTTTCTAACTCATCTTTTCATTTCTCTTCGACATCTATACAGTCATCCCAGCATTTATTAGGTGTTCGTGAAATCTTGGTAAGTTTACGTTCAGTAGTTTCAGATTGCCCTATTTAGTTATTGGGATGAAAACTGTTCTCTTCCAATCTCTTCGTCGTATTTCCGGGAACAGGAACGGGAGCCTATATGACTACTAATATGAATTAAATGAGACGCTCCCCACCAGGGACTGGGCGAAGCCGGGCCGGGTCGTCTTTTTTTGGGAACGGGAACGGAAGCAGGGGCCGAATATGAATTAAATGAGACGCTCCCTGCCAGGGGATGGGTGAAGCCGGGCCGGGCTTCTTTTTGGGGAACGGAAACGGGAGCAGGGGCCGAATATGAATTAAATGAGACGCTCCCCGCCAGGGAATGGGCGAAGCCGGGCCGGGTCGTATTTTTTGGGAACGGGGGCAGGGGCCGAATATGAATTAAATGAGACACTCCCCGCCAGGGACTGGGCGAAGCCGGGCCGGGTCGTATTTTTTTGGGAACGGGAACGGGAGCAGGGGCCGAATATGAATTAAATGAGATGCTCCCCGCCAGAGGCTGGGCGACGCCGGGCCGGGTCGTCTAGTCTCCAATATATTTTATGTGTTACATCTGTCCATGGTTCTATACTAATTTACCTTGATGGAGTTAAAAAAAGGTTAGTTGTGTATCTGTTACAGGACATTGTTGTCAACCCCAGCATTTTTGACTGTGATTTCTTGACAAGTTTACGTTCTGTAGTTGGCCATTGCTTTCTGAACGACCGGCACTCATACCATTATGTGAAAATTAACGCAAGGCGAGCTGCTTCAGAATCGGCTGCAGCTGTGTTTCGAACGTGGTACGAGGGATTACGAATCGCCTCCGTAACCCTTTCGCCACAGAGTGGTCTTAATGGGGTTACTTTAGTGAAATGTCCCTGTTTTCTTTTTGGTTGCTGTTTGTTTTTTGTTATTTAATGTTGAAGGCTTATCACTGCGACGACAATTTCTCTCTCTTTTTTTTTTTTTTGGGGGGGGGGGGGTTTAAACGTATTGTAAATTTGTAAAGCTGATACACACACTGCATGTTTTCTCGTTAATTATATTTCCGCAGCTTTACCGTAGTTAAGGCCATTTCATCTATGTATGTTAGTTGATGTGGTGGGAAACGAGCAGGCGGACAGATTGGCTGGGTCTGCACCACTTTATGTGGTATTCGTGCATTATAAGGTAGATGTGCTCGGGGTCCTTTGG
>OY992878.1:42649313-42677997 GCA_963921405.1 Cepaea hortensis | reverse complement strand
GTTGACAATCCTATTGGTAGATTAAACTGCCTACAGCAGCATGTTGACCTGTCGGACAGAAATATGTTTACCTATGGGAGTGTACAGTTCCGGGAAACCATTTAAACAAACACAAAAGATTGAAATCCATGGGCACATACATATTCGTATCTGTCACCTGTAAATGACGGAAGTGCCTCGACGAAGGAACCGAGCGGTACTTAGAAGCACGGCGGTTAAACATCCTGGAGTGGATGGATCTGCTAGTTTTGAGGTTATACAGATTGTTATGATATTATCGAATTTGCTGGGAAATCTTTGAGGTTATTCAGATTGTTGTGATATTATCGCATTTATGGGGGACAGCATGGTTGTGTAGATAACAGCGCAAGCCTTTATACTTATTGTATGTTGATGCCGAGGTAGCGGGTTCAACCCATTCGACCGGTCGGTTGACTTTTGCGTTGGAAACACAGATGGCTGTGCTTTTCATTCAATGGTATGTGTGCCGGTCGTTCAGAATGGAATGACAAAGTACTGAAGGTAAACTTGCCAAGAAACCACAAACAGCATTAAAATACTGGAGTTGACAGTTGACTGCAATGCCCTGTAAAATATATGCAACTAATCAAACAAACAAAAAAACTGTCCATATTCATACCATTGAAAACAATGAGTTTATAGCATGGGCGTGAGACTTGTATAAACACACGTGCACGCATGCACGCACACACACACATGCACACACACACACACACACAATAATTTATATGGTGGAATCGAAATGAGTATTCCCGCTTCGACTGAAGGAAGGTGGTGGAAATTTTCGAATATCTTGGGTCATTAAGTACCAACGATGGTAACAAAATGAAAGAAATTAAAAGACGAATATCTATTGCTCTTCAAAAACTTAAACAACTGAATAAATTGTGGCGTAGGACAGATAGAACTACAAACATTAGATATTTAAGAGCATTAATCTTTCCCATTACAAAATACGCCTGTGAGACCTGGACACTTACTAAACAAGCTGAACAGCTCATAAATGAAAATAAAAGTTACAGACGGATAATCTAAGAATATCTTGGAATCAGAAAAGAAAAAAACATGCATCCATTCGACAAGATCTGAATATTGAAGAAGGTTGGCAACTTAAGACGATAAAATAAAGAAAATGGAAATATTTGGGTCACTTGAAGCTTCATGAAAATTTGGAGAGAACAAAAATGGATGGGTATATGCTCGGGAAGAGAGGAAGAAAAAGGCCAAAGAGAATATGAGTGCAGGATGTGGCAGATGATCACCAGATGGGTGTATTGGACGTGGGACATCTTGCGTATGACCGAGAAGTTTTTCGGAAGATTGTTATGGGAGCGACGTTCTGCAAAGGACATGCTACTTAATGAATGAATGAATGAATGAATGAATGAAATTAATTAAAAAAATTAGACGTTGACAATCAAGATGTTTTGGGCGCATTATTAAGAGAAACAAACTGGGTAAACTTAGTGGCAACTTTCATGGGGAAAAGCAAGGGGAAGGCAGAGAGATAACTCTCTGAATTACTTTGCCACGGAGCATAATCGAGACAAGAACACGGAGCTGATACAAGACTCAGGTGATCGTATGAGATGACAAAACATGACCGCCCACACTTGTCGGCATGGCACGTGATGATGAGTTGTAAGCTGGGTCGACTAGGTAGCCCAGGACAATGTTTTAAATTACCGCTCGTTAGGGATTTGAACACGTGGCCAAAGGGTTGGCGGGCAAACGTGCAGGCCACTGCGTTACCGCGACATCATAACATTCTATTGTTGAAACACAAAAATATGTTAAGATTCTGCGCGAAAACAACACGCAGAAATGCATGTACATACCTTACAAGGTCAAGGACTTAGAAATGAAAGGTACGCATTTTCGTTTGTGCTCGTGGTTTTCCCCGCAGGATCTTAACATACTTTTTTTTTTGGTTTTACTTTAAACCTATCATATCCTGCTGCAGGTCTGCCTTACTGTATTGTTGGTAGTGCGTGGAAGTGCACGCGTCCATTCAGCAAGATGTTGTCGTCATTTAGGGGCATGAGTTTCCAATCCCGATGTGGTTATTACAGCTTTCAATGTTTATATTATATAGTATACTAGCTGACCCGGCCCGGCTTCGCCCAGTCACTGGCGGGGATCTATCTATCTATCTATCTATCTATCTATCTATCTATCTATCTATCTATCTATCTATCTATCTATCTATCTATCTATCTTCTTCTTCTTCTTCTTCTTCGTTCATCCGGAGTTTTTTTTCGGATGTGATTGCGTTGTGCCTGTTTACAGCAGAGCTGCGTTCTTGCGCCGTTAGGCCGACACATCCGACTTCTGCGGGCATTTGTTGACCGGGTTAACCTTCCCGGGGGTTTCTTAGGACGTTTGACTCTCACTGTTGTGGTGTTATCCCCCATCCCAGCTGGTCCATATAGAACAGCCAAAGATCCTGGTCAGCCCTCAAGGGAAGGCAGGGGCAGACCATGGGCATTCCCCGCCATCCAAGGAGGCTTCCATACTTGCAGAGCCGATACATAGCGCTCTGGTACTGGGCTCACCCAAGGAATCGTCACGTCCTGCACATGGCTGCTTAGCCTCACTTCCGTATATTGGGCCTTCCGTTCACCATAGGCTGTTCTTCCGGAAACCAGAAGTATGCAGTCTGCAGATGACATCCACACAGTGAGCTTTCGATTCGGACTTTCCATGTAATGGATTTGCTAGCCAAGCAATATTCCATTTCGTGCCACTAGGACACTTTTCCACCTTTTATGAAGCCCACACAGTGGGCTTTTGATTCAGACTTTCCACGTAATGGATTTGCTATCCAAGCAATATTCCATTTCGTGCCACTAGGACACTTTTCCACCTTTTATGAAGCCCACACAGTGGGCTTTTGATTCGGACTTTCCACGTA
Organism: Cepaea hortensis; assembly: GCA_963921405.1. Lineage (NCBI taxonomy): Eukaryota > Metazoa > Mollusca > Gastropoda > Stylommatophora > Helicidae > Cepaea > Cepaea hortensis. Next base: position 42,675,062 of record OY992878.1, on the reverse strand, counting down.
ATGGATTTGCTATCCAAGCAATATTCCATTTCGTGCCACTAGGACACTTTTCCACCTTTTATGAAGCCCACACAATGGGCTTTTGATTTGGACTTTCCACGTAATGGATTTGCTATCCAAGCAATATTCCATTTCATGCCTCTGGGTCTTCATGCACCTTTAAATGTCAACCTGTATATAGTTAAAGTAATCTGCGGTCAACTTTAGCTTGTTGATATCTCCATAGAGCTTGTCCTCAAATGAAGCAGGTGTGGGCCAAAATATCTTTCTCTGTTCTGCATACGTTGGGCAATCCTGCAGCAAATGTTTTGCTGTCATTTTTCCAGTTCTAAAATTACATTCATCGGTATCTCCTATCTTTAGTTTATTGAACAAGTGGTATTTCAGCCTGTTGTGTCCTGTGCGGAGTCTGAAGATTGCTACTTGTTCTCTTCTGTCGAGTTTGTAATATGCATCATCCTTCTGATGGCCTGGATGCTCTGATTCCCATTTGGTTCTATAAGTGCTTTTTATCAACCTCTTTGCCTCATTATAGGTTATGTCTATGTCAGGCTGTGGTAGTCGTCCACCCTCTTTTGCCAGTCTGTCAGCCTCTTCGTTTCCAGGTATACTGCAATGTGATGGGATCCACTGTATTACAACTTTTTTGGATTTCTGGCATAGACCATGGAGTGCTGCTCTTAGGTCAGTTAGTTCTGTGCTGTTATTGCTCTTCAGTATTGAGACAGCTGACTTTGCATCTGTGAAGATAGCTATTTGCTTCTCTTTATTTTCCTCCATCAGGAGCATTTCTGCTGCAGTTTTCAGAGCCTCTACCTCCGCTTTGAAGTTACTTGAAAATTTTCCATCTATCTATCTATCTATCTATCTATCTATCTATCTATCTATCTATCTATCTATCTATCTATCTATCTATCTATCTATCTATCTATCTATCTATCTATCTATCTATCTATCTATCTATCTATCTATCTATCTATCTATCTATCTATCTATCTATCTATCTATCTATCTATCTATCTATCTATCTATCTATCTATCTATCTATCTATCTATCTATCTATCTATCTATCTATCTATCTATCTATCTATCTATCTATCTATCTATCTATCTATCTATCTATCTATCTATCTATCTATCTATCTATCTATCTATCTATCTATCTATCTATCTATCTATCTATCTATCTATCTATCTATCTATCTATCTATCTATCTATCTATCTATCTATCTATCTATCTATCTATCTATCTATCTATCTATCTATCTATCTATCTATCTATCTATCTATCTATCTATCTATCTATCTATCTATCTATCTATCTATCTATCTATCTATCTATCTATCTATCTATCTATCTATCTATCTATCTATCTATCTATCTATCTATCTATCTATCTATCTATCTATCTATCTATCTATCTATCTATCTATCTATCTATCTATCTATCTATCTATCTATCTATCTATCTATCTATCTATCTATCTATCTATCTATCTATCTATCTATCTATCTATCTAATCTATCTATCTATCTATCTATCTATCTATCTATCTATCTATCTATCTATCTATCTATCTATCTATCTATCTATCTATCTATCTACCTATCTATCTCTCTGTCTGTCTGTCTGTCTGTCTGTCTGTCTGGCTGTCTGGCTGGCTGGCTGGCTGGCTGGCTGGCTGGCTGTCTTCTATCTATCTACCTATCTATCTAGGGGGAGGGGAGGAGGAGGGGGAGGAGGAGGATGGGAGGAGGAGGAGGAGGAAGAGGAGGGGAGGAGGAGGAGGGGAAGAGGGGAGGAGGAGGAGGGGAGGAGGAGGGGGAGGAGGAGGAGGGGAGGGGAGGGAAAGAGGGGAGAAGGATGAGGAGGAGGGGGAGGAGGAGAAGGAAGGAGGCGGGGGAGGAGGGAGAAGGAGGAGGACGAGGGAGGAGGAGGAGGGAGTGGGAGGAGGAGGAGGAAAGAGGAGGAGGAGGAGGGAGGAGGAGGAGGGAGGAGGAGGGAGAAGGAGGAGGGAGGAGGAGGGGGGAGGAAGAAGAGGAAGGAAGGAGGAGGAGGAGGAGGATGGGTAGGAGGAGGGGGATGAGGAGGAGGAGGAATGAGGAGGAGGAGGGAGGAGAAGTGGGAGGAGGAGGTGGGGGAGGGGAGGAGGAGGGGAGGAGGGGGAGGAGGAGGGAGGGGAGAAGGAGGGGGAGGAGGAGGAGGGGGAGGAGGAGGGGGTGGGAGGGAGGAGGAGGGGGAGGAGGAGGATTATAACGCATATGCTGTAGATAACTGTAGCGAAAAGGTCCACCTATGTGAGAAATATGCAACAATTTTACATATATAGCAATGCTATTAAAAGTTATATCCCCTCGCTATATATAAATTATAATTTAAATTAAAATATTAAATAATATTAAGTAAATAACTGTTTGTACACTAACAAACTATGTCAGTTGGCGGCATCGGAATGAGAAGAAAACGTGTAGAAAATTTGATCTCAATCGGATGGACCGTTCGCGAACGCATAAATAACATACATACATACATACATACAGACAGACAGACAGACAGACAGACAGACAGACAGACAGGCAGACAGACAGACAGACATTGTATTTTATATATATAGATTATACGTTCAGAAGTTTGCCCTTGCTTTCTGAAAGGCCAACGTCTCATGCTCACTAAATCAACGCAATGACCAACTAGACAGGTTTGAATGCCGGTCGGTAACCATTGCTTTCACTTTGTATGTTGTTTAGTGTGTCGTCTAGTCTCTACTTCTTTCTTATACTTCAATGAGAGCCAAACAAAACATCTGTGTTTATTTATTAACTCTCTTAGTGGCCTGAAAGGTATCCCCAATTGATATGTTTGTGACAGAAAGAGTTTTAAAATAGTATACCATGAACTTGAAATGTAAACAGCGACAAACGTGTATGAAACAACAACATAGTTTCAATGAGATAGTAGATACATTATGTTTACATATGAAAATAATTGTCAGGGTAAACAGTCTGGAAAGTCTATCAAATGTAAACCATGAAATGGTCAGTCGTTGAGTGAAAGAAAATTTATTTTGTTGCATTCCCTTCACAGGACGTTGTTGATTTACTAGGAAATGTGTTAATTCGTTTGCCACTGCTTTCTGAACATGAAGTCAACGTTGAATTCCAACTGACCGGTGTAAAGAATGAACCCCGTGCTCCACCGTCAGCGCACCGGGAATTTTGTTCACTAAGCCCCACCACCACGCTGACTTCTAGCTTGTTATTACTTGTGAAAATAACAGCTAAGATAAACAGTTTGAAATCACAGCTTACTAAGAAGTACTACTCCCCAAGTATACAATAAACACTTCCGGGTCATATTAATTGGAAAGCTTAAGCTTTTATAGCAATAAGGAACTGTGCGTATTTATAACACTAACATAATCTCTTGTCGCAATGGGTATGTATATATGGTGTATTTTTAATGACTGTGCAGTATTTGAAAATATTGCCGGTCCAAGTTTTGTATTCACCCTTTGTAAAGTTCAGGCAACATTCAGGTAAATACAAAACATGGACCGGCAATATTTTCAAAAAGTGCACAGTCATTAAAAATACACCATGTTACACTGAAATAGAGGCCGGGGTATTCAACAGAGAGTTATGGATACCTTAGGGATACCAGCACACGGGTATTCAACGAGAAACTGGCAGTACTTTAGGGATGCTAATACATAGATGTCCAATATAGGACCAGCGGAATATTAGTGATACAAGCACAGTGATATTCAACATGGGGGTAACGTAACCTTAGGGGTACTAACACAAAGATATTGAATGTTGTGCTCTCGTAACCTTAGGGGCACGAACACAGGGGTATTGAACACAGGGCTAGCAGAACCTTAGGGATACTAACACAGGGATATTCAACACAGGGCTAGCAGAACCTTAGGGATACTAACACAAGGATATTCAATATTGTGTTCTCGCAACGTTAGGGATATTTTTTGTTTCATATCCTATTTACTGCCAACACCATCATTTTACTGCTGTTGTTGATGTCTTGGCAAGTTTACGTTCAGTAGTTTGTCATTACTTTCTGAACGACTGGCTCCCATACCAACACGTTAAAACCCAGCGCCACGCGATCTGCTGCCAAATCGGTCGCGTCTATGTTTCGATCGCAGGTAAGCGGGCTTACGAATGGCGTCCGGAAGACCTTAGCCATGGAGACCAGCTTAGGGATACTAACACAGGGATATTTTACATAAGGCTGGCAGAACCTTAGGGATATTAACACAGGGATACTCAATATAGTGTTCTCGTAACCTTAGGAATACTAACACAGGGATATTCAACACAGAGCTAGAAGAACCTTAAGGATATTCAACATGGAGGCAACTAACACGCCATCAAAGTATAAAAAGGAAAAGGTCACCACCCCACGACATATACAGCAACTATTAAAAAAAATATTTGTTGAGGAATTCCCGGAAAACTCACTAGCTAAAAAGTCAATTGTGTGTGGATAATGACAAACTATTATACCTTTTATGTACAGGCAGTAGCAAACTACGACTGGTTTGTCTGTCGCCACATCTCGAGGAGACCATGTTTCACGGGAAATACGTGTAGAGAAATTGATGCATTATGTTTGAGAAAGTTGTAAAATCATCAGAGGTCCTAATTGTCATGGGAGACATGAAAGCAAAAGTTGGAAAAAAATAAATATAAGCTGATAGTAGCGCAATATGGTACGGGAAACAGAAACGACAGAGGAGACCGGCTGATACAGTTCTGTGAAGAAAACAATCTTCTTATTTGTAACACATTTTCCCAACATAACCCTAGGAAACTGTATACGTGAAAAAACCCTGGAGATAGAACAAGAAACCAAATTGACTACATTATGATTAGAAATAGATTTAAAAACAATGTTAAAAATGCCAAAACATACCCTGGTGCTGATAACCATAATCATGTAGTCTTAAAATTACAAATAAAACTTAAAAACCCAGGAATAAGGACATCGAAGATACCTCAAGTAGATATATCGGCATTGAAAAACCAGAAATAAGACAACTATACCTGGTTGAAGTAAAACATAGATATGATGGGCTAATCATTGAAAGTTTGGAGCAATATAGACGTGAAGATCCTGAGGATAAAATCAATACAAAATGGGAAAGTGTAAAAACCAGTATGCAGACTGCATATACTACCTTGCCAGTAAAGATAAATAAGAGAAAACAATTATGGATAACCGATGAAATCTTGAGTAAACTGACTCAAAGAAAGAAAGCAAAGAACACTCCAGAGTATATATTAATAGACAGAGAAATACATCACATGTGCAGAGTTGCCAAAGAATAGTGGTTGCAGAAACCATGCAAAGAAATAGAGGATCTGGAAATAAAACACAACTCGAAAGAATTACATGAACATATAACAGATTTACAAAGAAGAAAAATAATAAAACAGGAAACGATTGTATCAGAGGAAAGAATGGAGAAATTATAATTAATAACACTAACATAATAAAACGATGGACAGAGTACACAGACGATTTATTCTGCGACACAGGGTCAATAGACCAGCATTGTATAATACTCAAGATAGACCAACAATATTAAAGGCTGAAGTAGAAAAGGCTATTAATAAGATGAAAGAAGGAAAGGTTGCAGGTCCTGACAAGATAACAACAGAGATGATAAAATCCTTATCCAGCTTTGGCTTTGAAACTATCACAGAATTATGTAATGATATATATAATACTGGGTACATCTCCAAGGATTTGAAAGCATCCATTTTCATTTCACTACCGAAGAAGCCACGAACTGTTGATTGTGAGGATTGCAGAACTATTAGCATAATGAGCCACATAACTAAGATACTACTCAAGGTCATACAAGAAAGAATTCAACCTAAAATAGTTGAGGAAGTAGCTGAAGAACAATTTAGGTTCCGCAAAAACAGCGGCACCAGAGAAGCAATTATCTGTTTGATGATGTTAATTGAAAAATATATAGAAGTTCAAAAAAGTATATATGTTTGGTTTATAGATTTGATTCCTCCGAAGTCGGAGAGTGTCTGCCTGCACGGCCAGAAACCACCAGTCTGCACGCCAATAAGTCACACATGGGACAACGGATACTCATGCAAACCTCAGGTCCTGTATGACATCACACTGATGTTGGACAACAGGATGTCTTCATCCGACATACAGGACTTCACGCTGGAGATCATAGCCAGCGAACACAAGCAAGCAAGCAAGCATAGACTACAAGAAAGCTTTTGATAGAGTACAACATGAACGATTAATGAAGTGCCTTCAAAATATAGGAGTAGACGGAAAGGACATCAGACTTATTAGTAACTTGTATTGGTGTCAGCGTCTCACGTACACAGGTATTCTCAAATCCTTCACATGCACTCAAGAAAACATCAGTCGTACACGTGGTATCATGTTTATTCAGGAGAACCTGATTATAGTTACAATGCGCACACAAGGCGGTTACATCAGTATATACATAGTGCTGCTAATACATAATAATAGCATTCGGCAATCACACACAATGCACTGCACTCAAATCACAGTTATCTTCACATATGGCAAAGCCAACTAGCACTCTCGCAAATCTTAAACACTCGCTCCAGAAAACACATCCTTCCCCTAAACAGTCGAGTCTCCGTCTGTCCTTTCTTCACGCTGACCGGCTGGTCTCGTGGTACTGGACCTCGTGTTTCTCGAGACAACCGGGCTGTCTCACCAGTAACGTCGGACTGCTGTCTGCCCGTGTTGGGTCGGGTCGTACCGTGCAACGCTGTCTAGTCAACAGAGTCCCGTAGACGTGTGTCCCCTTTTATAACTGGGTCTTGCCCTGTCTATGTCCTGTCTATGACCTATGTCTAGTATCTCTATTGTCCTGTAGATGTCCTGTCTTATGACATCTCTACGTCCTTATCTGTGTCCTGTCTATCCTATCTCTCTGGTCCTGTAGATGTCCTGTCGCTGGCCTCACTGCCTCTCTGACTATGTCATGTCTCTATTATGTCCCTTGTCCTCTATATGCCCTGTCTCTATTCCCCAACACTCTGACAATTGGGAACAAGTGGCGTCTATTAGATGCGGAGATAACTATTCGTCGCCTTTAGAGATAAAAAGAGGAGTACGGCAGGGATGTGTACTGTCCCCAAGCCTCTTCAACCTATACACAGAACGAATTTTTAAACAAGATGAAATGCCTGGACTTAACATCAATGGAAGAATCATAAACAATCTTAGGTATGCTGAGGATACCGTGTTACTAGCAGAAAGTGAGCAACAATTACAAGACCTAGTGGAACAAGTAAACAGGCACAGTGCAGAATGTGGCTTAGATATTAACATCAAAATAAAAAATTAAAAAATTATGATGCTTGCTTGCTTGTGTTCGTTGGCTTGAGCTCCAACGCGAAGTCCTGTATGTCGGATGAAGGCATCCTGTTGTCCAACATCAGTGTGATGTCATACAGGACCTGAGTTTTGCGTGAGTATCCGTTGTCCCATGTCTGGCTTATTGGTATGCAGACTGGTGGTTCCTCGCCGTACAGGCAGACACTCTCCGACTTCGGAGGAATCGGCGATCCTACTGACTTTAGCCAGGACCCCGAAGGGACCTGTTGCCCAGGACGCTCGACGAGGACGCGTCAATAGGTCTTGGCCAGTATATAACCCGGCCCTGGTGCCTTGGAAACACCTCTGCGTCCAAAAAAAATTATGATAATTAGCAGTGAGAAGGAAAGGTCATCAATGAACATCACAGTAAACGGGCAGATACTAGAACAAGTAACAAGTTTCTCCAATCTTGGACATATAATAACAGATGATGGCAGAAGTGAAATAGAAATCAAAAAGGGAAAATAGGAAAGGTTAAAAATGCTTTCAACAGATTGAAATCAGTATTAACATCTAGAGAGATTAATAATGCATTAAAAATGAGAATTGTCAAATGCTACGTGGTATATTCAACGCTACTGTATGCCGCGGAAGCCTGGGTATTGAACAAGCAACTAGAAAGTCGCATAGAAGCCCTGGAGATGTGGATATACAGACGAATATGTCTTATTTCATGGAAATAAAAACAATCAAGTGCAGAGTTTCTAGAAAAACTAGGAATGAAGAGAGAGTTGATTAAAGAAATAAAGAGGAGGCAAGTGAAATATTTCGACCACGTTAAAAGACATGATACACTTATAAAAACCATACTGGAAGGCAAGGTTGAGGGCAAGCGAGCAAGAGATAGACAACGATACAAGTGGGAAGATAACATCAAGAGATGGACGAACATCAGCCTAACAGAATGTACAGTCAAGGCGAGAGACAGACAGTGTTGGAGATCAATTGGAGCCTACCTTCATTGTGGAGACGGCACCTGATTGATTGATTGATGTTTGTCTTTCGCCACATCTCAAGGAGACTTCAATGAGTCATGGGAAGCACGTAAAGAGAAATCGATGTATTATGTTTGTCTGTCTCCACATCTCGAGGAGACCTCCATGTGTCACGGGAAGCACGTATAGAGAAATTGATGTATTAATATTTTTCTGTCGCCACATCTCGAGGAGACCATATTTTACTGATTAAGTGCCATGGGATGATTAATCGTCTAAACCGACTTCCGTATCTGCCTTGAGCTTATCTATCACCTAAATAGTTGTCACTGAATTATAATGCGGGTGTGCTGATGCCGAGTTAAGGGTTTCAACCCCTAGACAGAATAGTTGGCATAAAATGTCCTTGACTTGGGGACGTTAATTACAAGTACCTGTGATGTCGGAGTGGGTTCACATTATGGTGAGGCACACTAATAATAGGGAAAGCTAATCCGTATGCTGAAACCAATCCAGTGCTCCTAGAAGTAGTGTATATGGACTAGGTTTGAATTCAAAGTGATCTAGCGTTAAAAGAGAAAGAATGGACACGATGTAAGGGATGTATGGTGCTAGCGCCATGTTTTAGATCCCATGCCATGTCAGGATGGATGTGGTTAAAACACATCGACTGCGTTTACTTTCCATTACACCCCCCCCTCCTCCCGCCCACTTAGGTTGGGTGGATCTAGGAGCACAGGGCAGCGAACAAAAATCTCCGCCATGATGGGGATTTGAACACATAACCACCGAGTTGACAGAAAAACGAGTAAAGACTTTGAGCTTCTATGGTTTCATCGTCATCCAGTGCCTTGCCGGCTGGCGTTGGCGATCATACCTCTCCAGAAATTGCGATCTCCGACGGCATGAATCAATTCGTGTGTTGACTCCCTTCTGTGTCATGACACGGGACTGTTAAGAATCTTCACACGCTCTCTTCCTCTATCTCTCTTTCCGCAAATCTTTCCGATTGTCACAACATGCTCCAGTTTTTTTGTAATCTCATAATGTGGCCAAAAAAAACGACGACTGCTTCTTTCTAATGTTTGTGATAAGTTGTCTTGACGACTCAGCTTCCCTCAAAACGTCTAGATTGATAATTTGGGCTGTCCAATTAATTTTCAGCATTCTTCTATAAAATCAAAACCTCCAAGGCCTCCTTGAATTTTTTCTCCTGCTTACTAATTGTCAAAGATTCGTAGCCGTGTGTTAATATTGGTTCTATGTAACACGCAAGAACTCTTCTACGCGTGTTGTTTAATACATAAAATAGTCGCTTGTTGAATTTTGCAGAATCCATCATGACTAATCTACATAGGTCAATTTTGTGAAAACATAAAGACATGATAGTCAGTTTAAAATTACCGTGGTAGACAATTGACATTACTGTGCGAATATGTGTATACTTCAGCTTGAAGGATTTATCTAGTTATTTTACTTTTTTATGTTGTATAAATTCTACAGTATGTACCTGACGAGATGCAGCGAAGTATGAGAGGCAATAGATCGTGAATCTATGGTTTGTGTTTTCGTTATTCAAACTCTTCTATGGTTTACACAGAAGAAAACTCCCCAGGGTTAAAATATTAAGGACATATATCTGACTCATAGTCATAACGGGCGATAACTTCTAAAGTTAGCGGAATGTGCTTACTGTACCGAGGTCAGTAACTAAACAATAATGTGCACCACGGTTTCTGTAAAACTGTTCCGTTTATTAACGTTGGCATGTATTGTTTGTAATCTCGTATACTCTCGTCGGTAACGTGGTGACGGTGAGAATCAGCAGTGGTTCGAATCGCGTCGGTAACTTACGGGGTATGTGAGCCGGCCGCTCAGAAAGCAATGGCAAACTACTGAGCGTAATCTTGCCAAGAGATCAACATACAGCTGAAAGATGCTGGTGTTGACAGCGATGTCCTGTAAAGGATATGCCAAAAAAAAATGTATTGTTTGGTGCTTACAGAAGTAGAAGAAAGAAGAAGAGACTAGAGGACACGCTGCAAATATGTTGCATGTTCATTGCCGAACGTTGCGATCAACCCCAGGTTGATCTTTTAAGGCAACTGTACAGTTTAGTAGTTTGTCATTGATTTCTGAACGAGACGTCAACATAATGCCGGTGTAGAGGTTGAACCGCTAGGCTCGCTAGCAGTGCACCCGAAGTTTAACAGCTAGCGCTCTTATGCTATCGACCATGTTAAAATCAAGTGGACAAATTAGACAACATAAACATTGAAAGCTATAATTACCCCAGCGACGGCACAAGCTAGGCACCATAAACATTGGCAGCTATAGTTACCTCAGTGACGGCACAAATTAGACAACATAAACATTGAAAGCTGTAGTTACCCCAGTGACGGCACAAACTAGGCAACATAAACATTGAAAGTTATAATTACCCAAGTGACGGCACAAACTAGACAACATAAACATTGAAAGCTATAGTTACCTCAGTGACGGCACAAACTAGACAACATAAACATTGAAAGCTATAGTTACCCCAGTGACGGCACAAACTAGACAACATAAACATTGAAAGCTATAGTTACCCCAGTGACGGCACAAACTAGACAACATAAACATTGAAAGCTATAGTTACCTCAGTGACGGCACAAACTAGACAACATAAACATTGAAAGCTATAGTTACCTCAGTGACGGCACAAACTAGACAACATAAACATTGAAAGCTACAGTTACCCCAGTGACGGCACAAACTAGACAACATAAACATTGAAAGCTATAGTTACCCCAGTGACGGCACAAACTAGACAACATAAATATTGAAAGCTATAGTTACCCCAGTGACGGCGCAAACTAGACAACATAAACATTGAAAGCTATAGTTACCCCAGTGACGGCACAAACTAGACAACATAAACATTGAAAGCTATAGTTACCCAAGTGACGGCACAAACTAGACAACATAAACATTGAAAGCTATAGTTACCCAAGTGACGGCACAAACAAGACAACATAAACATTGAAAGCTATAGTTACCTCAGTGACGGCACAAACTATACAACATAAACATTGAAAGCTATAGTTACCTCAGTGACGGCACAAACTAGACAACATAAACATTGAAAGCTATAGTTACCTCAGTGACGGCACAAACTAGACAACATAAACATTGAAAGCTATAGTTACCTCAGTGACGGCACAAACTAGACAACATAAACATTGAAAGCTATAGTTACCTCAGTGACGGCACAAACTAGACAACATAAACATTGAAAGCTACAGTTACCCCAGTGACGGCACAAACTAGACAACATAAACATTGAAAGCTATAGTTACCCCAGTGACGGCACAAACTAGACAACATAAACATTGAAAGCTGTAGTTACCCCAGTGACGGCGCAAACTAGACAACATAAACATTGAAAGCTGTAGTTACCCCAGTGACGGCACAAACTAGACGACATAAACATTGAAAGCTATAGTTACCCCAGTGACGGCACTTCCCACATGAACAGGTGCACTTCAACACACGGGAGTGCATTATTGGCCGTACGTCCAAGTACGCGAATTCCTTCAGGCTTTTGCTGTCATCAACTGGAGGTTGCAGGTTCGAACCCTAAAATGGGCTCTATGACTTTTAATATTTATATTATCTAGTATGTACTTTAAAAGTGGGCGTGTTGCTGTAACGGTTATGCCGTTTCGCTGACAATGGCATGAGTGCAGTAGTACAGGAGTTCCATGCAAGCCCCTGTCGTTTACTGCATAGGGAATGACTAACCCGCTATTTCTCCGTGCTCTCAGAGTGCGTACATGCAATGGTCCTAACATTTCACATAGCGACAGCTGCCCTGCCACGGAACATTTTTATGGCCTATAATTTCAACGTTTCAACCTTATTTCTATAAGTGGCGACCAATATTGTGTGCATATTTATTAAATTGATTGATTGATTGATTGATTTAGGAACCGACATCACAGCATTCGGGGCATTCCCATAAGCGCTCCGTCCCCATCCTCAGTAGCCAGCGAAGAGTTCCAACCCCAATAGTACAAATCTTAAATTGAATTCCCCACCTAGAACAATAATAATACTTCTCTTCTTCTCCACCGTTCCGAGCCATTGAGGTTCTGTGCTGCAGATACAATCCGTCTCCATTCGTCTCTCTGGTGGACCTTCTCTTGTCAGTCGTTGATTCCAAGTGCTTGTAGGTCTGTACATGTATTATCTCTCCACCTCCTTCTTGGTCTACCTCGAGGTCTACGGTCATTTATTTCCTGAGTGTAAGCGAGTTTTGTTTCCCTATTATCTTACATTCTTTCTATATGCCCCAGCCATTGTAGTCTATTAGCCTTCATGGTACCAGTGGTTAGCGGGGACTTAAACAGATCATAGATGTCTTTGTTACTTCTTCTTTTCCACTCTCCACTTTGTGTATCCCTAATGGGGCCAAATATGCGTCTCAAAATTTTGTTCTCAAAGGTTTGTAACAAGGCTTCGTCTCCTTTCGTTGTACTCCAGGTTTCAGAGCCATACAGCACAACTGGTCTGATCAGTGTTTTGTATATTGTGATTTTGGTGTTACGAGATAGCGCATTTGATTTTAGTAGATGTTGTAGTGCATAGTATATCTTATTTCCAGAGTTGATTCTAGTTTGTATTTCTTCCCTTATGATGTTGGAGCAGTTGAAGATTGTACCCAGGTATTTGTATGTTTCCGTTCTTTTAATGGTCATATTATCCATTTTCATGTGGCCAGAGTTTTTAGCCATTCCTTCTCTTGAAATTACCATATATTCTGTCTTATCTTGGTTGATAACCAGCATAAAATCTTTTTCCTTTAAGTGAGTCAATATTTCCAATGTCTTTTGTTCACTTTGCCCTATAATATCTATATCATCTGCATAACCAAGCAGCTTGGATGTTCCTCCAATATCACATTCCTCCTTTACCTTCCTTACAACTTTCTCTAGAGCCAGATTTAAGAGTATCGGCGATAGTGCTTCACCCTGTTTCAAGCCAGATGTTATTTGGAAAGGGTCTGATTTCCTGCCTTTATATGTTACTATATTATAAGTATCTTCTGGTCATGTTGATTAACTTCCTTGGTATTCCAAATTCCTGCATAGCATTCCATAGACTATTCCTATGGACACTATCATAAGCCTTTTTAAAATCCACAAAGATGTTATGGGGATCTCTTTTATATTCCCAATTTTTATCGGCTTTTTGTCGTAAGATAAATATCTGATCTATTGTTGATCTGTTTTGTCTAAAACCCGCCTGGTAGTCACCTAATATGTCTTCTGAATATGGTTTTAGTCTATTTAGTAATACTGCGGATAGTATCTTATAGCTTGTGGACAGTAGTGATATTCCTCTATAATTTTCACATTGGAACTTGACTCCTTTCTTAAAGATAGGTATCAATAATGACTCTTTGCAGTCATGGGGTAATTCTTCTGTCCTCCAGATTTTTATTATTAGTTCGTATTGCTTTAGATGTAATGCATGGCCACCTGCCTTTATAAATTCAGCAGCAATTCCATCAGTCCCAGTTGCCTTATTGTTTTTAAGTCGTGTGATTACATATAGGATTTCTTCAAATGTAGGTTCTTCAATTTGTGGTTCACACGTTAGAACCTCTTCCTGTGGGAAAGTGTTACTTGGAGCTTCACAATTTAGTAATTCAATAACATATTCTTTCCATGTGTTGCACATTTCCTCAGTGGTATTTATCATATTCCCATTTTTGTCTTTTAAACCATATGTGTTTTGTTGGTGTCCTCGTTTCATTGACTTCAGTTCTTTAAAAAAAACTTTCTGGATTCATTTTTCTAGTGATTAGTTTCCATATCTTTGATTATATTACTCATATATTCTCGCTTCTGCTGACGGACTATTTTTGTAGCCTCTTTACATTCATTTCTATAAATAAAAAATAATAATACATGAAACCAAAATTGATTGCAACATGCGCTTTGCTATGGTCAAAATTGTTTCTAGAATGTAATATGATAGAATCTATGACTAATGTATCCTCTATCACCGTTCATTTGTCATGGTACATTCTGACACGTATACCCACAAACACTGGGAAAAAACAAGAAACATAAATGGCATACGGAGATATGAAACTGCGTTAGATTTACAAATAGATATAAAATTACTGAAATAAACGGGAACCGAGGGCCAACTAGGATATAATATAGAAGTTGAAGTTGAAGCCGGACATAACTCATATTCGAACTTAAGTGGACAGCAAGTAATATCTGACCATGATGCAGCAGCTGAAGTCACAGCCGGAATTAACTCATATCCTACAGCAAGTGGACAGCACGTTATACGTGACATGATGCAGCTTGACCTTGAAACATGAGCCATGGTAGTACAGTGGCTAGACGCTCTCCTACTGACCCGGTGGTTATGGGTTCGATTCCCATCGGGGTATATTTGAATTTATTTAAATGGACCTAGGCTCTTAGGTCGAACCAGCCAAAAATGGTTACCAGGAAATGTCTTAGGTGGTGAAAGATGCCGGCGTGATACTGACTACATCACCCACTGAGTTCCGATCCCATGTGTAGTGGAAAAAATACAAGTTTCCATCTCGTTCAATCGGCCTTTATGGTTATAATTATGGTGGTTCATAGTGTGGTTTAAATTTCCCTTGGGTACTTTTGCTTTCTTTCACCCTAAACAAACTTTGCGAGCTATATTTAGAGTCACCAGCTATATTTAGCGCCGACGGTGATCTCCTCTGTGTTCGGCTGGAGTGCGTGTCAGTGCGTTTCAATTGCCCCACACCACAGTGTTGTTTCTTTGGGCTGTGGCAACCGTTTCTGTCTCCCTTCCATCCTCATTTGCATCGGTCCTGCAATCACTTTCCGGTTAGGGTTAGGGTTAGGGGGTAGGGTTAGGATTAGGGTTAGGGGGTAGGGTACGCACACTAACCCTAACCCTAATCCTACCCCCTAACCCTAACCCTAACCGGAAAGTGAAAGAATAGCGCACCACCGCCGCCGCATAGAATTGTGCACCGAGCTACGGCGCAACACACGGAAACCCCCTGAATGTTCGGCGCAATACAGGGAACCCCTGGATGTGACGTCATACCCTGGGATTCCCTTTTGTTTGGGGTGAAAGAAAGCAAAAGTACCTTCCCTTGTCCTTTGTGCTTTAGACGAGTTCCACTGGAGCTTGCCTGGCAGGGTTCCTCTTTGCCATTCCATCACTGAGTGGCGATTGGCCATATACAATATGGGTTTAGCACCATATGCCCAATACATCTTATGGCATTTAAAAGGACCTTCACTTACTTTACTAACTGAAGTTAAAATCAAAGTTCACTCATATACTGCAATAATGTGACATTTTCTACCTGGTGTAGCGGTAGCGCAGTAGTTACTCACATTGTGGTCATTCGTTCGAATTCCCATCAAGGCGGGATTTCTTTGTGTGTGTGTTTTTTGTTTAATTCACCTTGACTCAACGGGTCGACCAGCCTAAAATGAGTACCAAAAATGCTCTGAGAAGTACAGGCGGCCGGTGATGTGTTCGCCACATCACCCATTGATTACAATCGATCTGAAGAAAAGTATAACTCAGTACACCCAAAAGTGTGGAACATTGACTTTTAATTAACGTACAAGAATTTTCATTGGCATATTGCCGTCTTAGCAGACGATAGTTTGTTACATTGCACTTCAAAAAGGCATAATAACTACAACCCAGGGCGGTAGCGAATGTGATTGATCAGACCAATCCGTGTTGTACATGGATGCCTGTACTCTTGACATCGTCATTTTCACCATCACGCACCATCTTACGTCTCACGCGCTCAGTGTGTGACCTACCTGCAATCATTTTCTCCTTTGCCTTTATTCCATTTCTGATGTTTGCCCTCCATGCACACGTTGGGCGACCACTTGCTCCCAATGTGCATTATCAATGCCTGTATCAATCATGTCCCGCTTACACACATCTTTGTATCGTAGGAGAGGACTATCTAGAGATCTCTTACCCATCTGTAATTCGCCAAAAAAGATGTCCTTTGGTATTCTACTATCATCCATCATCCTGAAGTGTCCTGTCCATCTAAGTCTACGAAGACTGAGCATGGAACATGAGCACCGTCACACAACCTGATCTTTCCAATACTTCAGTATTTGTAATGTTGTCTTGCCACTTAATACCAAGCATTCTTTGCAGACACAGCATATGAAAGCTGTTTAAACGTTTCTCTTGGTGTGAGTAAGTTGACCAGGCTTCAATGCCATAAAGAAGAGTACTAAGGACACAGGCTTGATAGACAAAGACTTTTGTTTTGGCAGTAAGCTTCATTTTCTCCAAAATTCGTTTTGTTTATCTGTGCATTGTTGTTGCTGCCTACCAATCCTGATGTTGATGTGCTAATCTAGGGATAATTTGCTATTTACCTCTGATCCTAAATATTTAAAATGGTCTACTATCTCCTGTTCATCTACAGATTGGTATATCGAACGCGGGACATCTTGCTTGTGATCGAGAAGTTTTCCGGAAGGTTGTTATGGGAGCGAGGTTCTGCAAAGTACATGCTACTGAATGAATGAATGAATCTCCAGTTCGGCGTCGTCTATACAGATTGACAGTACCTGATGTGCACCTTGTGGCATAAACTGTGACTTCTTGCTGCTAATTGTTAAACCAAATTCAGAACAAGCATTGGCGAATGCAGATAGTAGAAGTTGTAATTCTTCCTCAGAGTGGGTAGTAATTGCAGCATCATCTGCAAACAGCAACTCTCTGATAAGGACCCTCCTAATTTTGGTCTTGGCCTTCAATCCTTGAGCATTGTAGAGGCCGCCATCTGAGCGTGAGTGAATGTATATACCACCATCATGATAACGAAAGGCTTATTTCAGTAGAAGTGAAAAGTATATTCCAAAGAGGGTGGGAGCTAGTACACAACCTTGCTTAACTCCACTCTTGATTTAAAACTCTTCTGAAGTTACACTATCAAACTTCATTATACCCTTCATACCTGTGTGGACTGACCAAATAAAATGTCTTTGTGAGGTCGATGAAGGCAATAAACAGTGGTTGATTCTGTTCACGGCATTTTTCTTGCATTTGTCGCAATGAGAATACCATATCAATGGTAGACCGGTTTTCTCGGAAGCCACACTATGATTCGGGGTAGACTTGATCTCCCAGGACTTGAAGTCTGCGCTTAACAATTCTGGCAAATACTTTTCCAACAATACACAGAAGTTAGATACCCCTATGTTGTTACAGCCGCTCCGATCGCCCTTGTTCTTCTACAGTGTTATGACTCTTGAATCTTTGAAATTCTATGGGACTTGTCCTACTCGCCAGCAGAGCTCTATTAGCTGGTGGGTCTGTAGAGTGCGTGTGTCTTGCCCACTCCTGATAACCTCTATTGGAATCCCATTCTTACCTGGAGCCATACCAGATGCAAGTTCATTAATAGCACACTTAACTTCTGTTATGGTGTGAAGTGTGTTCAGGTGGTCAAGAGTTGGCAGGGCATCTATGGCGTTGAGGGCATCACCATCTAGTTTGGTCTCGCTTGAGTATAGCTCCAAATAGTGCTCTACCTATCTATTCGTCTGCTGTTTCTTACCAGTGATGACTACTCCAGTCAAGGTTTTCAGTGAGGCACTTCTTTTGATTATTGGACCACATGCATTCTTTATCCCTTCAAACATGCTTCTGATGTTTTCCTTATCACTTGTATTTTGAATGGACTCACATAACTTGATCCAATAGTCATTTGCACACTGCCTGTCAGCCCTTTGCACATCCTTCCTAGTTTGATTCATCTCACTGAAAATGTTACACGTTGTTCTCTCCTTGTTTCTTATGAGAGCTATCTTCTTTTTATCAATCAAGGGCTGCAGTGTCTAGCTGTTTGCCACAAACCGGTCCTGCTTCTTATGATCCAAAGTGCGGTAAAACCCACCACTGTTTTATAAAGAATGTCCTTAAGTTTATCCGAATTTTCACTTGCTGTACAAATTTCTGATGTATCAGTGAAAGCGTCTTCAAGTTGCTGTTGGAACTCAAAACACTTATCAGGATCGTGGGTATTAATAATAGTAATCCTGGGGCTAGATGTGTGTTTAGCTGTGTAGATTCTCTTTGGTCTCAGTCTAACCCTTGCAACAACCAAAGAATCATCCGTATCACAGTCAGCTCTGGGGTAACTTCGAGTTAATGATGTTTGGTTCAGATGTTGTCTCCGTGTGATGATGAAGTCCAGTTAATGCCAATGGTCGGATCTTGGATGTTTCCATGTGACCTTATGCAACTCTTTTGTTTAAAAAAATGAGTTTTGGGTCATTTCTGATGCAATGCTCCAGCAGCTTTTGCCCATTTTCATTCATGCGACCGTTGTTGTATTTTCCCAAGGCACACTGGCCATGAACTCGAGTCCTTGCCCACACGAGCATTGAAATCACCGAGCATATAAATGTAGTAGGATTTTAGAACTGCCTTGATCACACAGTCTAACTCCTGATAGAACGAATCCTTCATATCAGCAGGGAAAGTAAGTTTCGTGCATATGCAGTGAGGGAGTCTCCGTGCCGAAGGCGTTTGAATCAGGTTGTGGGTTCGATTCCGGGCCGCGTCCTTCGGTTCATGTGTGAAATTTTTGGAAGACTCCTGTGGATCGTCGCTAGAGCTGCAGAGTTCGTGCTTTGTGCGACGCTTTCCGCGCCGCAGAAAGAGACCGAGCCATATGTGATAAAACCCGGTGCAATCAAGTCGACCCTATCGACTTTTAAGCGACTTTTTTATGCAGTAATACTGGTGGCAAAACCACAAGAGGTTGCCAAGCGCAGGGATAATAGTCTTTAATTTCCTCCTGCTGGAATTTCAATCATTCCCAGTAGGGAATTCTTCACTGCAAAGCCCACGCCATGTTACCTTTTTTTCTGCCTGCTCTTTACCATTCCAAAAATGTGTATTTGTTTTCCCTGAGTGACCCTTCCTCAGCGAGGCGAGTCTCCTGCAGGCCAGCAATATCAATGTTAAGACGATTGGGTTCGGCATCAATCACAGCCGTTTTTCTCACATCGTCAATATTTGTCAAGTCAGTGGAAAATCCTGGACACATGGTTCTCACGTTCCAGGTTGCAAGCCGTAGCTTGAGGGTTCTATTTTTCTGTTTAGTAATCCCTGGTTTTACAGCCTGCGATGCAGATTTTGTCCTAGCCCCAAGCACCCATTGAAGCAGGCAGGCTGTGGCGGATCAGCACTCAATTGGCCGGGGGCTGCCCAGCTTGAGTCGGGCGGTAGCTGATCAGGGACAACTGTAGGTGTCTCCCACCGTCAGAGGCAACCCGTGACCCCCATGTTTACGCTAATTGACAAGGACTTATAACCCATAACTGCTATCTCTCGGTTTGATTCCGAGACGGATTAAGACCAGGGATGGAGTTACACCTCTCCATAGATCAAAGCCTGAGCTAAAATATAGAGACCAAGTGTTGCCCATGCAGCATGATCCCTCTCTCGGCCTGTCCAGTTCACTCCAGAGAAAATATAACAGCAATACATCTGGAACAAGACAAGCTGCAGAGGCTGCCGGATCAGCAAAGCAATGCTCTAACTGTCCGCCTGTCAGAGCTTCGATCCTAGACCAGATGCTAACCAAGGCTTAGGGTCTGCCATGACATTTTGTCTTTAGGTATCATTTCCTCGCACCAGGACAAGGCTTGTACCCTCCCAATTGCGCTCTTCCGCCTGAAGCCGTTGGCACAATGTGGGGTGCCAGGTTTGGTAAGCGCCACCCAACATTCGGTGCTAACAGAAAGCAGGCAGTACCGTCTGCTGTCATTAGGTAGCTCAGTCATATCTGACTAAGACCTGACAATATAATATTTATAAGCAGCATGTTAGTAATATGTAAGTATTAAGTAAGTAAGCAAGTAAGAATATAAGTATTTAAGTATGTAAATATTAAGCAGGTAAGTAAGCCAGTGAGTAAGTAAGCAAGTTTGTAAGGAAGAAAAATTTTCCAACGCTTTCAGGTGTCTTGGGAATATTGCGCTAGCCCATTTCTATATAGACCAATCGTCATGGGATATGTCATGTGGTCAATATCAGGTCCGCTGCCTTTACTTCCCGGAACGTTTCCTTGTCCGTATTTTAGACTGGGTGGATTTGTTAGCTCGTATCAATTTATTAAAAAAAACGCCATCTCGATATGGATTCTAATAAATTACCAAAGTGTACAGGCAGGGTGGTATAAATGTGTTCATGAAGACGTTTCGTATTGATAAAGTTGGCAATAGGTACACTGGCCAAAGTTAACATTTACTCGTATATTAACACAGAAAATGAAATGCAGAAAAGAACGGTAATGGCGCATGCGTTGTATTGTCAGCGTGTGTATAAGAGTTAATGACTTATCTTATGCGTAAATAAGACTGTAAACGAGAGTTAACATAAATGGTTATCGGACATGAAACAATGATGACCGATATTCAAGTGTAAGTACCGTTAGGCGTAATTCCCATGGGGATTCGTGGCCAGCCAGAAAAGAGGGTAAAGATTTCATGTGTTCGGCAAGCTCGCCTGAACACCTGCAGTTGCAGTGTTAAATCTAAGACTAAGAAAACACTTTGAGTTTGGTTTGATAAAGGAGCAGACGTATGATTGTGCGTGTATGCTTCGACGTACTATTTATATCGACATTGATCTAACAACAAATCAAAGATAAGGAGCATCCGTTTTATCTTTTCCGCAGGATATGCTGCTGTCTTTTTGGCTGGATCTGCATTGCTGGTGTGGTAATGGTGCACAATAAAGCAGATATGGCCAGGATCCTTTGGATCATGTGTATAATGTGGACAAACAGACAAATAATCAAGGTCCGGTGAGAATGGCGCGACAGTGAGTGGTTAGAGAATGTAGCAAAAACTCAGTACTCCGAGAAAAGGTCAGACGTACGCATAATCAGAATGCCACTGGTACCATTAGTATTGGGACTCGTCAATGGTTGTTGAAGATGAGGACGGAGCGAGAAATCCCGAGTGTGGTGATGTTAGTTCTTGACTCAACTCAATTCGACATTGATATAGAGAGGAAAGGAACCAGAGCATGTGTCCCTTTCATATTTTCAATGACTATTTGACACGACCGTTTGTTTGATCGCTTTTACAATGATCAACACCACCCACAGCCGATTCGCTTCACACAACGAAGTATAACAATACCTAGAGCCAACCCGCCCACTACGACGATTTGTCAGGACGGACACCTGAGTTCAGAGGATATTAGAGGGGAACGCTTTCATATTCTACACTGTATGTAGCGAGAAATTATAGACAGAGCCGTGGGCAGGATTCCAATTGATACTCTGCAAGGGACGTCGCAGCCGACGACCAGCTATTTAAGGAATTGCGATATGTGGTCCTCGCCGAGAACGAAGTTAACGT
Organism: Cepaea hortensis; assembly: GCA_963921405.1. Taxonomy (NCBI): domain Eukaryota; kingdom Metazoa; phylum Mollusca; class Gastropoda; order Stylommatophora; family Helicidae; genus Cepaea; species Cepaea hortensis. The sequence goes on along the minus strand of OY992878.1, from coordinate 42,653,256 downwards.
TATCCCATCTGTGGACACATCTAAATATCACCGGAGGGCATGCTTGACTTAATCACACGTTATTCAGACACATAAGATTATATTCCCTTTAGGCACTTCTTCCTTGAAAGCCTCGTTTACATGCACATCAAGCAACCTAATATATGTTATTATTTGCCAAAGATGTAACATGAAATATAATGGACAGACCAGTAGACATCTGGGACGTTACATAACATTCTGACAAACCTGGCTCTAACCATTTTAATTTCTGATCACAACCGAGTCAACGATTTATGTGTCACAGCATTAAAGACAAGTTAGCGCAATGTAATATACAAGTAAATGGGAATATTCTTAAGCAAGTGAATTGGTAAAATTATCTCGGAACAATCATAACATCTGATGGGAGATGTCTTGGAGAGATTAGAACAAGAATCGCCATGGCGAAGATAGCCCCTTGCAAGGTGGAAAACATACTGATCAATAAAAAGATGTCATTTGCAACGAGAAAAAGAGTGTTGCGGTGCTATATAGAACCTGTGCTTTTGCATGGATGTTGAGCGTGGACAATGAGCAAACAGGCTGAAAAACATCTGATGGCTTTGGAAATGTGGTTTGTGGAGAAAATGCAAAAAAAGAAATACCATGGACAGACAGAAAACTCAATGACCAAGAACTAGAAGAAACAAATAAAAGTAGTAAACTGATTAGAGAAATTAGACGTAGACAGTCAACATTATTTAGTCACGTTATGATAAGAAATAAATTGGAGAACTTTGTTACAATTAGCACGATCGAGGGGAAGAGAACAAAGGGAAGGTAGAGAAGTAAATAACTGGGTAGCTTGGCCACGTGGCATGGTTGAGACAGGAACACTGAGCTGTGATTCTGGTGATCGAGTGAGATAGCTAAACATGACCGTCGCCCACGCTTATCGGCATGGCAGATGATTATGATGATGATCTCTCTCTCTCTCTCTCTCTCTCTCTCTCTCTCTCTCTATATATATATATATATATATATATATATATATATATATATATAGAGAGAGAGAGAGAGAGAGAGAGATAGATAGATAGATAGATAGATAGATAGATAGATAGATAGATAGATAGATAGATAGATAGATAGATAGATAGATAGATAGATAGATAAAAGAGACTGTATGTATGTCCGTTCTTTATGCGTTCGCTAACGGTCCATCCGATTGAGATGAAATTTTCTGCACGTTTTCTTTTCATTTCTGTGCAACTTTCTGTCATAGTTTTTTAGTTTTTTTTCCGGCTACTTACTTACTAAAATTTAATATTTCATTTTTCATTATAATTTCTATATAGCAAGGGGACTTAACTCTAGAAAAGTTTCAAGGGGCATAACTTTTAATAACATTTCTATATACTTTATAGTCATATTGTTGCATCGTTTTCAAAGATTTATAAACTCTTTGCCTATAGTTATTTACAGGCATATGAGTTATAATAAATAATGATATAATCTTTAAGGCATTTTCAAAGATTTCATAAAAATAATGCATAATGCATAACATTGTAACTCACCTTTTTATGCTTAAAGAAGTTATCTACAGTCATGTAGGTGATTTAAAAACAGATTTCATTAAAAATAATGGATGGTGTGTGGAAGGACATTCTTTTAAGTTACTGTGCGCCAGGAGCTGGGTGAAGCCACGCCGGGTCAGATAGATAGACAGACAGATAGTCGGGAACTGGAGCTTATATGACTACTTATATGAATTAAATGAGATGCTCCCCACCAGGGACTGGGTGAAGCCGGGCCGGCTCAGACAGACAGACAGACAGATAGACAGACAGACAGACGGATAGTCGGGAACGGGAGCTTATATGACTACGTATATGAATTAAATGAGATGCTCCCCACCAGGGACTGGGTGAAGCCGAGCCGGGTCAGACAGACAGGCAGATAGACAGACAGACAGACAGGTAGTCGGGAACGGGAGCTTATGTGACTATTTATATGAATTAAATGAGATACTCCCCACCAGGGACTGGGTGAAGCCGGGCCGGGTCAGCCAGACAGACAGACAGACAGACAAACAAACAAGCAGACAGACAGACAGACAGACTGATAGATAGATAGATCCCCTCCAGGGACTGGGTGAAGCCGGGCCGGGTCAGCTAGTATATATATATATATATATATATATATATATATATATATATATATATATATATATATATATATATATATATATATATATATATATATATATATATATATATCATCATCATCATCATTGGCACCTTGCCGTCTTGACGACGATAGTTTGTGCTTTAAAAAGGCATAATAACTTTTAACTATGGCGGTAGCGAGTGTGACTGATAAGGCCAATTTGCGCTGTAAATGTCCGTTCACAGTGGGTGCATCCGAACACGTGGTCATTTCCACCATCATGCACCATCTTACGTCTCAAACGCTTGGTGTGTGACTTTTCTGCAATAATTTTCTCCTTTGACTTTATTCCATTTCTGATATTTGCCCTCCATGCAACACGTTCAGCGGCGACTTGCTCCCAATGTGCATTATCAATGCCTGTATCAATCATATCCCGCTTACACACATCTTTGTATCGTAGTAGAGGCCGACCATGAGATCTCTTACCCATCTGTAATTCACCAAAAAAGATATCCTTTGGTATTCTACCATCATCCATCCTCCTAAGATGTCCTATCCATCTAAGTCTACGAAGACTGAGCATGGAATAAACAGTCACACAACCTGATCTTTCCAATACTTCAGTATTTGTGATTTTGTCTTGCCACTTAATACCAAGAATTCTTCGCAGACACCGCATATTAAAGCTGTTTAAATTGTTCTCTTGGTGTGAGTAAGTTGTCCAGGTTTCACTGCCATAGAGAAGAGTACTAAGGACACAGGCTTGATAGACAAGGACTTTTGTTTTTGCAGTAAGCTTCCTGTTCTCCCAGACTCTTTTTCTTAACCTGTTCATTGTTGTTGCTGCCTTACCAATCCGGATGTTGATTTCCTGATCTAGGGATAATTTGCTATTTACCACTGATCCTAGATATGTAAAATGGTCTACTATCTCTAGTTCGGCGTCGTCAATAAAGATTGATGGTACCCCATGTGCACCTTGTGACATAATCTGTGTCTTCTTTTTGCTAATTGTTAAACCAAATTCAGAACAAGCATTGGAGAATGCAGATAGTAGACATTGCAATTCTTCCTCAGAGTGGGTCGTAACTGCAGCATCATCTGCAAAAAGCAACTCTCTGATCAGTACCCTCCTAATTTTGGTCTTAGGCTTCAATCTCTGAGCATTGTAGAGGCCGCCATCTGAACGTGAGTGAATGTATATACCACCATCCTGATCACGAAATGCATATTTCAGTAGAAGTGAAAAGTATATTCCAAAGAGGGTGGGAGCTAGTACACAACCTTGCTTAACTCCACTCTTGATTTCAAATTCTTCAGAAGTTGCACCATCAAACTTGATTATACCCTTCATGCCTGTGTGGAACGATTCCACAATGGACAGAAGAGTTGGTGGGCAGCCAATCTTCTTTGGTGCCTTGAACAGACCCTCACGACTGACCAAATCAAATGCCTTTGTGAGGTCGATGAAGGCAATAAACAGTGGTTGATTCTGTTCACGGCATTTTTCTTGCATTTGTCGCAATGAGAATATCATATCAGTGGTAGACCGGTTCTGTCGAAAGCCACACTGTGATTCGGGGTAGACTTGATCTCCTAGGACTTGAAGTCTGCGCAGAACAATTCTGGCAAATACTTTTCCAACAATACACAGAAGTGAGATACCCCTATAGTTGTTGCAGTCGCTACGATCGCCCTTGTTCTTGTACAGTGTTATGATGCTTGAATCTTTGAAATCCTGTGGGACTTGTCCTTCACGCCAGCATAGCTCTATTAGCTGGTGGATCTGTATAGTGATTGTGTCTTGCCC
>OY992878.1:42626813-42644313 GCA_963921405.1 Cepaea hortensis | reverse complement strand
TGGCGGGTGGTGAGTTCAGTCCATACACCTGTCAATTGGACTAACGTGTTTACTTCTCGTCCTTGACTTGGGGACATAAATTACAAGTATTTCAGAAATCGGAGTGGGTAGCTTGTTCGCCGGGTTCACTAGGTACAAGAAAAGCTAACCCACACTCAACAATGAGCCCAGTGCACTCTCAAGTAGTAGCTACTAGTAGTAGTAGTAGTAGTAGTAGTAGTACGTGTGTGAACTACACTTGAGTTCACAGCTAGCAAACAACCCCTCCCCCCCCCCAAAAAAAAAGAAAGAAACTTGAAAGAGCAAGTTGTGTGGATGATTTTAACCCAGCGGACAGCAATTTAATGCATATAGATAAAACTGCTATGGAGAAAGAAATATATGTTAATGAGGACAGATTGGAGGTGGTGGAAAATTTCGAATATCTTGGGCCATTGATTACCAACAACGGTGACACAATGAAAGAAATTAAACGACGACTATCAATTGCACTTCAAGGACTAAAACAACTGAATAAATTATGGAGTGTGACAGACAGAACTACAAAAATTAAATTTTTAAGAGCATGCATCTTTCCCATTGCAACATATTCCTGTGAGACATGGACGCTCACTACACAAGCTGAACAGCGCATAAATGCTTTTGAATATAAATGTTATAGACGGGTTCTAAGAACATCTTGGGTACAGAAAAGAACAAATGTATCAATACTTCAAGAGCTCAGTATTGAAGAGGGTTGTCTATTAAGGACGATCACAGCTAGCAAAGAAAATTGATATATTTTGGTCACTTGAAACGTCACGAAAGTTTGGAGAAAACAATAATGGAGCGGTGTATGCCTGGGTACCGTCTTCCGTGGCCAAAAGCTTGCGAACGCGGTTCGTGAGCCGCTTACCAGGCTTTCGAAACGCAGCCGCGACCGATTTGTTCAGCAGACCGTGTCGCGTTGTGTTATAACGTGTTTGTATGGGAGCCGGTTGTTCAGAAAGCAATGGCAAACTACTGAACGTAAAATTTGCCTAGTACATCAACAGCAGCTGAAAAATGCTGGTGTTGACTGCAACGTCCTGCAAGGGATATGTAACATTAAAAAAATATACCTGGGAAGAGAGGAAGAGGAAATGCCAAAGAGAAGATGGGTGCAGGATGTGGCGGATGCTCTCCAGATGGATGTATCGGACTCGGGACATCTTGCTTGTGATCAAGAAGTTTTCAGGAAGGTTGTTATGGGAGCGAGGTTCTGCAAAGGACATGCTACTGAATGAATGAATGACTGAATGAATGAATGAATGAATGAATGAATGGACATCAATTATGGCCTTTCTTACCGGTGACCGCTCAGTTATGAGTGGTCTACGAATAGATGAGTACTTTCATTTTCCCGAAAATAACATCGCTGAAGAACAACAAGATTCTACATATCCTGGAAGACAAGTGGGGGAGGTGCGTGTAACATGATGGATCAGAATCCCCCATTCCCAGCCCGACACATTCATAAAAATACTTTCGATTTGAGCGGCGTTTCCAAATAGAAGGACGATTCTTGGAAATAGTATGTTCCAGAACGAGTTAGGGGAGGGCAGCGGTATGCGCTTGCTTTTTCATTGGCTAATAAGTAATGAGCCCACGCTATTCCTGGGCCATATTTTAAAATCTAATTAGTTTGAGCGGGGATTCCACCAGGAGCGGTCGCTAGTTTGTGATGTGATGACCCAACAATGCCCTTAAAGATTCTATAATATATTGTTCTCTGGACAACAGGTACCACTTTAAAACATACTTTAATGTTGTGGATGCCTAGTGAACGAAAGAGAAGAATATATGAGTATTTTGAGAATAAAATGTGAAAGTAAAAAACAGAACTTCTGTGCGCCAGTATTCTGGATACTGCTTCTTCAACCTTGACATGTCTTTCACGCTGTATACTCCAAGTACATATCATCCCTCTGTTGTGACTGGTTGCGTATACTTGATGAATGTATAGTACACTCATGCAAATTCGCCAACCCAAACCCCTTGTGCATTCTTCATGCCTAGGATGACTCATTCTTAAATCAACTGTACCTTTGCTCTCGCGAGTTAACATATGGCAGTCTGAATTGGAATGGGTGATGTAAACATGTACAAGTTCCTTTGTAAAACGCTGAGAATGTTGGAGTGAATGAGCTGGCGCTTTGATAAGTAGCCTCTCACATTATTAGAAAGACAGATGCTCCATATCAATATGTAGGCGGGACGTGATGGCACGCCAGAATAGCAAAGTTCATGTGATGGTCTGATGGCTAAATTAAGCTCAAGAGAATACCATTTCTCTCTGCAGCATTACACTGTTGCCTCGGCTGTTGGTTGGTTCATATAAACTAGTTCCTAGAAGGACAATAGGTGTGTGAACCTGTGTCTTAGTTGGCTGAATATAATGTATGGCTCATGCAAATTTACGGGGACTAAACATGTTTTCCCCCATATGTGCTTTGGTGCATATGTGAACAATTGCTATGCAATTGAGCTTCTGTTACCGACTGTAGTAGACAAGAACATTACTTAGTGGGGAAACAGCACATGATGATGATGATAATGTACCGGCGAGCCAAGTCTGGTCTGAAAGAGGTGAGGTCTGGCATTGCTGTGTAAGTGTATATGGAATAGGACATTCATGCACCAACATCACAGCCATAGGAATGGATGTCTGGTCTGCTAATTGGGTAAATGCCATTAATTAATACATAATGTATATTGCAGTTGTAAATGCCTATTTTCCATTTCCCTTCACAATGCCTGTCCCGTGTTACTTGTCACAATGCTTGCTCATGATGCTTGCTGTACTGTGTCTGGTCCTCCTTGTGCCCAGGTCTACTGTGGTTCAAACATGGTGGAACTTGGACCACCTAAATGCTTGTAATTGTGTAAGCTACTCTGTCTCAACATATAGGCTTGTGATTACCACAGATAAGGGTGAATTGAACACATATCACCCACAGTACATCAGAGTGAAATACACTGCATCATCAAACAAGGAGAGGTGTGTTTGGTTAACACCCTCCCTTAACCTCTCCATTTCCATCTGTGTATGTTAATGTATGATAACATCATCTTTTAACAAATGTAAAGAGATGTTGTGCCATTTTGTATATTGACAGAGAACAAGATGATGGTGGAGACGCCTTTCATATATCATCTGGGACAACTAACCAGAAGTCCCAGAATCCAGAACCAACTCTCTATAAGTGAAATCTTCTAGAACCCACAATATAGGAATTTCTTAGAGGCTTTCAGCTCAGCTCTCAAACAGCTGGATATAAAAAAAAGGGAGATAAACAGTTCTGAAGACTTCAGTGATCATATCTCATCTGAGAACTAAACAACAAGTCTGGTTGTTAACCTCATTCAATGAACCGTGTGAAATGACTAAGGCATGGGATGGTTTGTCTAGGACTTGTCTTGGTTAATCTCCAGCCTGGTGCTCACACAGTGTTTAAGAATGAAGGCTTGAAGTGTAGGTGAGATTAGACTGACTGAGGGACTGCAATATATTGGATGTTGTTCCTATCTCTGGGTCTCTTCGACAAGTCATGTTCTGCATGTACCGAATATACATCTCCCAATGTCAGGAGAGTGCTATCCTCAACCATACGAAGTACCCCAGTGTCAGCTTTCACCAGCAGTCTGGTCAACAGTGATAGACAGTACCGTATCATCATACCAAATCTTGTCTTCCAGAGGAATGAATCTGCCATGGAACTTGTGGGAAATCTGCTAACTGGAGCTTGTCCAACATCAATGCTGATGATAAAAGGATTCAACAGACCCAGAACAGTAGTTCCTCCCTTAAGTTTTTCCATGATAGGATTTCATAACCTTCCCCAGAGACAGGAAATGATGATAGATACAGATACTGTAACGGAATGGTGTAGTTAGATATTAGAGAGAGAGAGAGGAGGAGAGTTATTGATGGCTGGTGGAGTAAATAAGAAGTGTTGTATCTTGTTTATCAACATGCATGTGTGGCATATTTTATGCATTTTCAATGTAATTATTGAAGTGTTGACATGCCAGGGGATGAAACAATGGTCATCACTCGACTCACCATCAGCTCAATAAATTGTGTGGTTAATGAATCAGTGTTTTAAGTACATGTCCCCAGTGAATTTCTTGTACAGTTGCTGTCAAGTGTTGTCTCTGGTGACTGTCTTAAGTGCTGTGGTTGATTATACATATTGTGAAAAGTCTTGTATAGATGTTGTCAAGTATCTCTTATGATGTAAGTCTTGTACAATGGCTGGTGTACCCAATTCCTTGTGAATGTATGTCCCACTTTTGTCAAAAACTGTCATGTAGATGTCTTGTCCAACAGATGTAATGTACAGTTATTGTTTTGTCTACAAACACTGAATCCTACAGTCCCAAAGCAATTGGACAAAACTGATATAATTCATACTGACAAAATAAATAAGAGAAGATCTAATGTGACGGACGAATAGCACACTGACAACATTATGTTGAGTGAGACGGATCCTCAGTTGTACAGAGGCTAATAGTTCAGATCTTCTCTGGCCTTGGGTGAACTATTTTACTTCTTTTATAATTTTCTGTGTAGATACATAGTGGTCTCACAGTGGGGGTTTGAGCCAAAGAAAAGTGGTTCTCCAAAAAGGCTATTGCGGGAATGATTAGCTCATTTGAGTGACCTCTAGACAAAACGTGCTAAATCATATCCTTTATCTTGTTATTTATTATTCAAGATATATTTCCAGAGAACACTACTAACTAGGTCATTTGTCATCAATCTAACATGTCACAGTGCGGCATTTCTAGAATATTAAAACACAAGGACAGAAACACAAGGACAGTATCAGAGTCCTTGTTCTGGACAAAGAGTGCTAGGACAGACAAGGTGAATGAATGTGAAAAATCAACCTCAACACACGAACTTACCTTATGGCATCCCTGTTAGACTTTAGATAGCAAAATACCAGAGGGAATTCCCCTTAAAGGTTCGGCAGTTTCTTCTTCTTCTTCTTCTTCTTCTTCTTCTTCTTCTTCTTCTTCTTCTTCTTCTTCTTCTTCTTCTTCTTCTTCTTCTTCTTCTTCTTCTTCTTCTTCTTCTTCTTCTTCTTCTTCTTCTTCTTCTTCTTCTTCTTCTTCTTCTTCTTCTTCTTCTTCTTCTTCTTCTTCTTCTTCTTCTTCTTCTTCTTCTTCTTCTTCTTCTTCTTCTTCTTCTTCTTCTTCTTCTTCTTCTTCTTCTTCTTCTTCTTCTTCTTCTTCTTCTTCGTCTTCTTCATTCGTTAGCTTGAAATGTGTCTTTATCTGCAATGTTGAACCTCTCTCGTAACAAATCCATTTTTATCGATAGCAAGTTAAAGACACGTGCAGAAACATAGAAATCATGAAACAGCTAAAGATGTAGAGCTGAGGTGGGTCAAGATGGTTCCAGGTGCAGTCCAATTATGTGTCCGTCTCTCCTTTCCTCGGGGTCCTGACCATAGGCCAGATTCTCTGGTCTCTGCCTGGCACTCCATTCTCTCCAGGTCATGATGATTTATCAGTTCCTTCACACACATGTTCCTAAGGGACCCTAACCACATTTGCCCTGCCATACCCCACTCAGCGGCGCAGACCCAACCAATCTATTGGCCCCGGTTTACCCTCCAACCGGCACTCGGTGGGTGATGTCTATTCCGAATATTAAAACATGTTGCGTGTCTTTTGCGAGACGTTGCCGTCAACATGATTTTGATTTTCTTGGTGACTTCCAGTAGTTTGCCGGCTGTGTGCAGTTCCTAATCCCGCATACTGCATTCGTAACACAGTGCGAGCGGTTTGGAAACAGACCGCCTGGCGTTTTTTTTATTTTTTATTTTTAAATAAAATGATATGGGTGCCGATCGTTCAGAAAGCAATGGCAAACTGCTGAACATTTTAAATTTGCCAAGATATCACAAATGGCCAAAAAATGCTGGGATTGACTGCGTCGTCCAGTAAAGGATATGCAACTAACTTTCTTTTAGTTTGCCGTTGCTTTCTGAACTAGAAGCCAAAGTTGGACCGCTGTGTGAACTAAAAGAGACAGTTAAATTCATACAAGAGACAACATTGCAGTTATAGACATATTTCAAGCGAACGAAAGAAGAAGGAGAAGTCCAACTGACCGGTGTGTGGCATGAACCCACTACCTCATTGGCAGCGCACAGGAAATTTAAGCGCATGAGCATTAAACCCTCGGTCAGTCTGATTTCTACATGTTTTCTTATTCCGAATATACCGGGTCCTGGCGTGATACCGGCCACATCAGCCACTAGTGCCGTTTGGTCTATACAAAGATGGGACGAGCACCATGTACCCAATACATCGTAGGCGTGTGAAAGGAACGTTACTTTGTCTTTTCAATACCGGAACATGAGTTGAAACTAACAGAATTTGTCATTCCCATTCCTTGTATCATTTCATCTTCGAGAATTTTTTAGAGGGTGATGCTGTCTTCTTCCTTTTCTTCAATGACACAGATGGGTCGGTCGTTTGACAAGTGAGAAGTTCATTGGCCTTTACGGCTCAGGTCGGGGGGAGAGTTGCGAAGGAAGATTCTGGTGCTTTTGCTTTGACCACATGTAGCCTGACTATGGAAGTCATGGCAGTAAGAAAAGCAATAACATGGCTCGAGACACAGACATTCACTCAGGCATGTGTCCTTAGTGACTCAATGAGTATCCCCAGGAAGATAGACACGGGGTGGGTCCGAGTAGAGTTGTTGCTGTCTCTGGAGCGGTCTCGGCTGGCAAAGATTAGTTTCATCTTCGTGCCAGGGGATGCGGGAGTACAAGGAAATTAGCAGGCTTACAAGCTTGCAGGTAACGCTATTGTGGAAGGCTGACGAGCCATGGAACAGACTGATATTCTGAATTTGCTACGAGTAGCAAGTCGTTTGCGAGAATCAAGTGATGACTGCGAATCTACAACCATGGTCAGGCTGCGAGAACAGCAAGTTAAAAGAGGGGTGGCAATACAAGAACACTACGCAAGAAGCCAAAGAAGATTAATAAACCAACACAGAACTGGTGTCGTTAGCCGCTACACGCTGCGGGATTTACTGAGGAGGGGATCCGAGCACTTATGGAATGAATGTTTCGATGCGCAATAAGGGTAACCTGTCGACAGACTAACTAACTAACTAACTAATTAACTAACTAACTAACTAACTAACTACCTAACTAACTAACTAACTAACCACCTAACTAACTAACTAACTAACTACTAACTAACTACCTAACTGACTGACTGACTGGCTGGCTGGCTGACTGACTGACTGACTGACTGACTATATCCGTTGTAGAACTTTGCGATCAACCCAGCCCCAGTTCGATTATTCAAGGCAACCTTTTACGTCCAGTAGTTTGCCATGGCTGTCTGAAAGAGAAGTCAACGGTTAAATATAAACTGACGCGTGTAGCAATTGATCCTACTATCTCGTGTAGCAATTGATCCCACTATCTCGTCATCAGTGTACCGGGAGTTTAAGACCAAGATCGCTCGTCTTCTCGGCTTTGAATTAGGTGTAGTTAACGCGTTTCACAATTCTCGGAAATACCGAGTCGAGGGATATAAATCAGCTTCGGTCCACAGATTTGCGTTGACTTCGATTGTATGAGGCGTCGGTCGTTCAGAAAACAATGGCAAACACTTGAACATGAACAGTCCTGTAAAAGGCATACAACTAAGTGTAACTTGGTGGCTGTGGGAGCCTCTGTAAAGCGGTGGTTTTCATGCAGGATTGTCGACCCGCTTGTCTTGTGTTCGATTCCTTATCGAAGAGGTAATTTTTTAAATTCAAAATTAGACCTGGGCTAACAAAGTCGACTCAGCCTGAAGTGAATAGCAGGGAACGTTTTGTGAAGTAAATGCAGACAGGGTCGTATTGAAACGAACTCATAATCAGATTGCGACTGGTACCATTTATGTTGGGACTGTTTGTTGGTTGTTGAAGATGAGAATGGAGCATGCCGAGTGATGTAATGTCAGTTCTTGACTCAATTCAACTCAAAATATCTAAAGCAAGATTTACAGCGGTGGCATCTCAGTTTGGTTTGTATGACAGAGACTGACAGAGAATATCTAAAGACAGGTTTACAATAGTGATATCGCAATTTGGTTTATATGAATTAATCAATCAATCAATCATGTGCCATGCCGGAAAGCGTGGGCGGTCATGACTCGCCATTTCACTCGATCACCAGTGTCGTGGATCAGCTCAGTGTTCCTGTCTCGTCCATGCCATGTGGCCAAGCCATCCAGGTATTTTCCTCTCGGTCTTCCTCTTGGTCTGTTCCCTTCGATCTTGCCAGTTGTCACCATGCCATATGAATTAAACTGACACAAAATATCTATAGAAGAGTTTAAAATAGTGAGATCTCAGTTTGCTTTATATAAATGAGTTAGTTCGTTAGATAGACACTGAGCCGGCATATAAATGATCTAAAAGTTAGTTGCAAATCCTTTACAGGACGTTTGCAGTCAACACAACATTTTTTGCTGTTGTTAATGTCTTGGCAATATGAATACACCTGACACAAATGATCTAAGTCAAGGTTTACAATACGCCTATCTCAGTTTAGTTTATATGAATGAGACTGACACAAAATATCAAAAGCAAGGTTTGCGGTTGTGTGATCTCAGTTGGGTATATATGAATGAGACTTACACAAAATATCTAAGGGAAGGTTTGCAATAGTGAGGTCTCAGTTTGATTTATGTGAATGAGACTGACACAAAAATATGTAAAGGCAGGTTTGCAATATTGAGGTCGCAGTTTGGCAGAATGGACAATAAACCCCAAAGCAAGAGCTTGTTATGTAGGTCTAAGTGCACGGCGGAATACGTACTCAGTTTTTTTTTTCAACAAGATTCTCGAAACCAGCATAGCAGCATTTTGACGTTTGTGTGGAGCAGAATCACAGGTTACATACACATTTTTATAATTGTTTGCCTTAGCAGTTGCCTTTTCGGCCAACTCTTTTCGATATCCACTACCGAGATGTGTTACCGTGCGCACCATGAACACCCCCTACCAGTGTTTTATCCTTATCCCAGTAGGCAATTGTCCGATCCACTTCCACGGGATCAGCGGGGTTTGTAACGGCCTCGGGTTCCTCATTTCGTAACATATCACAGCGTTATCATGGCCGGTTCGCTTGGGTCAAAGGGGGACTCCTAATCTCTAAACAACGCCACCCTAAATAGATGTCAAGGTCAGATTTGAAACAACACCAGACACCTTGAGACACTCCCCTTTGCATCCGGGATCAAAGAGTCGGCAAAGACAGTGTTCACACTTGATACTAAATTTAACCGCTTATAAATGTTTCAATCAATCAATCAATCATGTGCCATGCCGGAAAGCGTGGGCGGTCATGATTCGCCCTTTCACTCGATCACCAGAGTCGTGGATCAGCTCAGTGTTCCTGTCTCGTCCAAATCATCAACTTGCAAACATTTAGTGAAAGCAGACGACAGTAACACTGGTAATTAGATCAACTGGCGTTTTTTTTTTGTTTTTTTTTTAATTAAAAACTGAATTTAACAACATTCTTGAAAATAAGTTGCAAGAAAATTAAATCGATTTCTTTTTCTTCTACTTTTCGTCGTTGTCGTTGCCTTGTTATTTCTTTCTTTGCTGCTGCCCCTTCCCATACTCCCTCCTCCTTCTCCTCCTTCTCCTCCTCCTCCTCCTTCTCCTCCTCCTCTTCTTCTTCTTCTTCTTCTTCTTCTTCTTCTTCTTCTACTACTACTACTACTACTACTACTACTACTACTACTACTACTACTACTACTACTACTACTACTACTACTACTACTACTACTACTACTACTACTACTACTACTACTACTACTACTACTACTACTACTACTACTACTACTACTGGTGTTTGTCCATCAAGAATTATGATGACTATTCATTTCATCCAGTAGCGTTGATAGTTTGGAGCTTCTAATGCTACTACTACTACTGGTGCTGCTGCTACAACAAAACAACAACAACAACAACAACAACAACAACAACAACAATAACAACAACAACACTACTACTACTAATGCAGCTGCTGCAGCTGCTGCTGCTGCTACTACTACTACTATTACTACTACTACAACTACAACAACAACAACTACTACTACTACTACTACTACTACTACTACTACTACTACTACTACTACTACTACTACTACCACTACTACTACTACTACTACTACTGCTACTACTACTACTGCTGCTGCTACTACTACTACTACTACTACTACTACTACTACTACTACTACTACTACTACTACTACTACTACTACTACTACTACTGCTGCTGCTACTACTACTACTACTACTACTACTACTACTACTACTACTACTACTACTACTACTGCTACTACTGTTGTTATTATAATCAGTGCTGCTACCAGTGGTGCTTGGAATAGACTACATATCTTTCATAACATGTGAAACACTGCTGGATATGCTTTCTCAGTCTCTATCCACGTGAATTGTCACGGTTTCATAGCGAATATGTTCGCCTTCAAGATCATCCACAGCTCCGTCAGTATGTTTAGCAATGCATGTTTGTGAGATAATGCGACAGCTTGCCCGTTCTTTAATGTTGTCTATGAGTGCAGGGTTTCGTTTTCCTGCTCTCATCGCCGTTTGTCGTCAGCGTACCCGGGTGAATAGTCTTCGAAAAGGCACAATTGCTATTCACATCATGTAACAGGTCCTTCGTGGGGAATTTGCAGAGGACCTTTGCAGAATGACACTGTGGCTTGGGGCCGTGAAAGCGTTCCACAATTCCCTGACATACCGAGTGGGGAGGGGGTGGGGGTGTTGAAATTAGATGCTGAAGCAGACCGCCTTGCGTTGATTTCGATGGCGTGAGCGGCGACTGTTCAGACGTCACTGGCAAACTACTGGACGTAAAATTGCCTAGTAGATCACACACAGACAAAAAGAAGAAAAAATGTCGGGTTTGACTACAACTTTTTGTAAAGGAAATGCAACTAACTTTTAACTGAATCTACCTTTGGTCCACCTATGTGGGTGGTACACCCGATTTATAGCGGGGCAGTGGTCTCCATTATAGTATGTCCACATTTGTTTGCCTTCATTCACGATCAATTATTTTGAAAACTGTCGGTTGCATCGTTATGAAATTTTTCCAGCCGTCTTATATTTACCCCCACCCAAGGAATATGTCTTTGATAGGTCCAAAAGCAACTTAAATCATTGAAAGCGGCAACATTTCTTTGATGTTTTGGGGGAAATGTAGTGAATTCACGCTAACAAACTAGTCTTACAGTAAACCACGTTATTTCTGGTAAAGACACAAGTACAAGGCGTAGCCAGGTTCGTATGGGAGTGGGTGCAATAAAAAAGTAGCTTAAAGTAGAATTGCACCGGGTTTTTATCCCATATGGCTCAGTCTCTTTCCGCAGGGCGGAAATCGTGGCTAAAAAAGCACGAACTCCGTATCTCCAGCGACGACCCTCTGGAGTCTCCGAAAAAATGCACTCGTGAAATGAAGGAATCGAACATACAACCCTCGGAGCCCGAGTCAGACGGCTTGACCACTTCACCACGGAGATTCCCGAGAGGGGTGCAATGTGTAATATTAGTAAAGACAGAGAATGTACAGAGGTATGGGGTAAATAATGTGTAAATTGACAGGAAAGTAGAAGGAATATATTTCTTACCTTATTTTTCATTTCCTTCTTGTTTCTTCAGCTGCTGGTTAATAATTGTACACAAGTATTCATGTTACTAGGATGCATTTAGCTTTTTATATTGAGCTCGTGAAAGCTTCCAAATAGCTGTGCGTTAATGTGCGTATGGAGTGACCAGAAATGATACCGCAATTTAGTCATCATGTTTCCATTTTTAAGGATCTGTTCAGCTGTCTGTGTAGTTTGTTCACGCGTACACATGGGTGACAGACCCACTGTGAGTCTTCGTGACAGACAGTTAGACAGACAGACAGACAAACAGACAAACAGACAAACAGACAAACAGACAGACAGACAGACAGACAGACAGACAGACATTATTATATAGTATTCTTGAGCCAATCTCTAAATACATTACCATTAATCTTATTATGATAATCCCTATTGTCTGTATGCTTTGATACGAACACGAGCCCAGCATTCTGTTGCAAGCCATTATGCGTATTACCAGCATGGGCCATGACCAAAAGCTGTCCTATACTACTGGGCACATATCGCTTTATCTGTCCATCCACTGGTTGCCATTCCTTATCACTTGTGTGGTGCGCATTGATCCACATTTCATCCAAACACACTATGCCATAATTTTCTTTGCGCATTTCCCTTATTTCACGTAGGTATCTGCTTCTCATGGCTCCTAAATGCGGTTGCTCGCAAAGATTATTTCTACCGCCCTTGTACTTTCAAATAGTGAAGATAATGTCCTTATAATTTTCCACAAAGTTGTTTTGGATAGCTCTATGTTATTGTTCTTTCTGAACCAAACCCTAAGTTTTCTTACAGTCACTGTTTCTTTGGCATCCAGCATTTTTATAATGCTGGATAATCCTGGATATAAAATCCAAAATTTTTATAATTTTAGGAGTCTCTGTGGCGAAATGGTCAAGCCTTTTGACTCGGGCTCCAAACGTCGTGGGTTCGATTCCAGTTCACGAGTTAAATTTTTCGGAGACTTCTGTGGGTCGTCGCTAGAGCTGCGGAGTTCGTGCTTTGTGCGATGCTTTCCGCGCTGCGGAAAGAGACCGAACCATATGGGATAGAACCCGGTGCAATGAAGTCGACCCTGTCGTATATCAAGCGACTTTTTAAAGCATTTTTATAATAGCTCGCCTTTTGACATCTTTGTCAAAACTGTCTACAATAATCTTTCTACCTACCGTTTGGTTATTGCGTGGTGGTTTAATTCCAGATTCTTGTACCCTTTGACAAAATGCCCGTTTACTCAAGCCCAATGCATGCATTGTTCTTTTTTCGGAATTTGTAATAGTATAAAACAGTTTCTTGCGATCAGCTTCTTGACAAAAATATGTGTACAACTTCATAACGATTCTTTGAAGTGTACAATTTCGCATTAAAGCCCATTGAAAAATATTCACACATTTCAATGTTAGCGATAAGTGATAAAATTAAAAAAAAAAAAAAAAACAACAACATATTAATCAGGTTTCATGAAATAACCTACATTTTGAGACACCTCTGAACAGTCTTAGTTTGAACAACGCTGGGGGTTGGCAAAAGGCCAATCCTGTGAAAACACGTACAATATTCAAAATTGAGCCCTGATTGTCTGGGTACGCTGTAATACATTTAAAATTATGAATTTCATGTCAGACCCGTAAATTATATATCTCATATAAAAAAAAAACGTTAAAATCTGATGTAAAATCTCCAGAACAAAAATGTTTTTGTTGGGTGGACATAATGATAAGGTTATATACTAAATCTTATAATTTTCCCTCAGTTGGTTACTGAGATATGGATGTTTATATTGCGGCAAACAAATGTGGACATACTATAGCATCTGAAAGGAAAAGATATTCTATTGGCATATACGGATGTGAATTGATAATAATATCAACTCAACCTAAAAGACAAGTTACAATCTTCAGACTACGTACAGGCCACAACAGGCTGAAATATCGCACGTTTAATTAACAACAACAACAACAACATCAACAACAACAACAACAACAACAACAAATGTAATTGTAAAACATGTAAAATTACAGCTAAGCATTTGTTGCAGGAGTTTCCATCATATGCAGAACAGAGTAAAGTATTGTGGCCTACACCTGATCCATCTGAGAACAAGTTCTTGCTTGCTTGCGTTCGTTGGCTTGAGCTCCAACGTGAAGTCCTGTATGTCGGATGAAGGCATCCTGTTGTCCAACATCAGTGTGGTGTCATACAGGACCTGAGGTTTGCGTGAGTATCCGTTGTCCCATGTCTGGATTATTGGTGTGCAGACTGGTGGTTCCTCGCCATACAGGCAGACACTCTCCGCCTTCCGAGGAATCGGCGATCCTATTGACTTTAGCCAGGACCCCAAAGGGACCTGTTGCCCAGGACGCTCGACGAGGACACGTCAATAGGTCTTGACCAGTATATAACCCGGCCCTGGTGCCTTGGAAACAACTCTGCGTCCCAGAACAAGTTCTAGTAAGATATCTACAAGCTCCATGTGACTTCTGCTTTCTTTGCATGAAGAAGAAGAAGAAATGCACGCACAAATAAAGATCACTGTATTATTGTTGGGATGATGAGCTGCCTTCGTCGCTACAATTCCTTTCGAAAGAATTATCAGATACCCGTGTTTACTTGACAGGTTTACCTTGTAACAATTTAGACTTAGAAAATACAAATCCTCATTATGTGGAGCTTAAACCTAGACCGCTTGGTCGAAAAACCAGTGTGCTATCCACAAGACTGTGACATCTTAACGGATAGCAAAAGATTCAACCCGGATCTGCTGAAATAAAACGAGAACTCCCAAAGTGTGGGAAGAAAGTGGTGAAAAGATACATGATCTATGAGGTTTTCAATTTGCAGTAGACTGAATATCCACTTAAACATTTCAACTTGACATATTTGTTTATTTATTTAACACCAGAACCATGCGTGTTTATGTGTATGCATGGTAGTGTGTTTTAGATGACAAGAGATGTGTGTGTGTGTGTGCGTGCGCGTGCGTGTGCGTACGCGTGCGCGCGTGTGTGTGTGTGTCGGGGGAGTGGTGATCCAGATGGCAGGAGAACTTTAGTCCGAAGAGCGCGAACCACTGACTCTGAAGAGGGACCCACTACTCTGCTGCTGGATGGACTACAAAAACAATAGGGCCATTTACTTTTGAGTGATGAGATGTAGTCCACCACGGGAGTCGGGCACATAACCGACCTGGCACCATCCAGTCTAGCCATGTTTGACACAATATTTGCTAATAGAAAGGATACGGCTTCTTTGTAAAGTATCTATATCTATAAAACAGAGTGTATGTTTGTTTGTGTGTGGGGATTTTTGTATTGGATGCGTTCGATAACGGTACATCCGATTGAGATGAAATTTTCTACACGTCTTCCTTTCATTCATTTGCAACCGACTATAATAATTTCTTAATGTAAAATCTTCGACTTATTTAATAACATTTACTTTTCCATTTTCATTATATAATGTCTATATAGCAGGGGGACTTCACTCTAGAAAAGTTATTTCAAGGGGCATAACTTTTAATAACATTTCTATATACTTTATAGTCATATTGTTGGACTTACCTGCGCTATTGTTAAACTCTTTGTCTATAGTTATTTTTAGGCATATGATTTATATTAAATAATGATATAATCTTTAAGGTATTTTTAAAGTTTGCATAAATACATTGCTTTGTATGAAATAAAAGTTGAAAAAAAAAAAAAAAAAAAAAAAAAAAGATAGATAGACAGATAGTCGGGAACGGAAGCTTATTTGACTACTTATATGAATTAAATGACATGCTCCCCACCAGGGACTGGGTGAAGCCGGGCCTGTTCAGACAGACAGATAGACAGACAAACAGATAGTCGGGAACGGGAGAGCTTATATGACTACGTATATGAATTAAATTAGATGCTCCCCACCAGGGACTGGGTGAAGCCGGGCCCGGTCAGACAGACAGACAGACAGATAGACAGACAGACAGATAGTCGGGAACGGGAGAGCTTATATGACTACTTATATGAATTAAATGAGATGCTCCCCACCAGGGACTGGGTGAAGCCGGGCCGGGTCAGCCAGACAGACAGACAAACAAGCAGACAGACAGACTGATAGATAGATAGATCCCCTCCAGGGACTGGGTGAAGCCGGGCCGGGTCAGCCAGACAGACAGACAAACAAGCAGACAGACAGACTGATATATAGATAGATCCCCTCCAGGGCCTGGGCGAAGCCGGGCCGGGTCAGCTAGTATATAATAAATTTACCCACGCTGTCTGACGAATTCGATGGATCTGATTATATTTGTAATGCTAAGCGAGGGTGTCATGTGTGCAGGGTGGAGCGTACATTGTATCCCGTATCTATATTATTTAGACAGTCTGCGAGGCCCCAGTGCTTAAAACTGGTTTAGTGCCAAACAGAATATAAGTTCGGAGCAGACATGGTACACAGTTAAATGAACAAGTATTATAATGTAGATTTCCATTCACTGAGTGTTCAAACTGCGGAAGATACACGAAACAAAACAAATAACGTGATGACACTAGCATGGCGATATATCGTCCTTCCGTCTTAACCAGAAGTCAAATTTGGCGATATATTATCCTTTGGCGTTGAATTAGTTAATGCTTCTGTGCTTGAACTTTCGGTTCGCTGATGGTATGGCATGGGGCCGTTCGTTACAAAGGTCAGTTGGACTTCAACATAGACTTAATACCAGTCAGCATGAGCCCCATAAGACTCAGCCGTACCTGACGAACACAGTGGGGAAAATATATCCAGTGGTGGACTAACTCGAAAGAGAGCAAAAATAGACAGAAGATCAAAATTCACCAAAAACATGGATCTCAAGTTATAACCAACGCTAAAGAAGCAGGTTGAATGAGGCCGAAAACAATTGTTTTTCCTCGTAAAAACTGAACTGAAAACATAGACTTCGCCTTCAGAAAGAACTGGAAGATTACCGAAAGTAAAGTTGCCTAGAAATGAACCTGGGATTGTTGTTGATCGTAACATCCTGCAAAGGACATGCAACATTTTTATTTATTTATTTAAAATACGTATATGTGGGTACAAGTACATGAAAGAAAATAAGATAAAGAAAGGAACCGCGTCAAGATAAGAATACCTATGAAGGAAGAAGGTAAATAAGTGTACAATGAGGATCCTGCAGTAAAATTATACACCTTGTGAAATGTTTGAGGCGGATCTTCCTTATGTACTTCAAATGCGCGTTTTTTGTTGCCCTTCGATGCCGAAGAGCGTCATGTTGTACCCTGTCAATCTTTATCTCGGGAGTGGAGGTGGTTGATTATGCACACCAATCTGATTCTCGTAACACGTGTTGCAACGAGGAAAATGTCGTCTGTCGATTAGGCAGAGATAACATGACTTTTTATGTTGTGTAGCACGATTTCACGTTGCTTCTTCGTTTCCGGATTGCTGTAAAATACATAGTTGTGACAGGGAAAGAACCCTTTTTCAACAGCGCTAAACCCCATATTGTGTAGGCCCGTGGGCACTGGGTGGGTGATATGGCCATCTTTACTTCCTACGAAATTTTCTGGTACCCATTTTAGATTGAGTCGACCTGGAATTCAAGGTCAATAAAAACAACCCTCGCCTCAGGAGGGATTCAAACACACAACCAGCGGGTCGCAGACAAGCGTTCATACTGTTTATACATGTATTTAATATAATTGTCTATAAGCATTGCTATTTGAATTATACTTTGTAATGGGACAACTAATAGCCAGTGCACTTGGCAATGGAAGTGACGTGG
>OY992878.1:42351632-42626613 GCA_963921405.1 Cepaea hortensis | reverse complement strand
CTAAAATATGGGACCGGCACCTTATGCCTAATAGGCCTCGTGACCTTAAAAGGGGTCAGTTAATGTAGTTTTTTTTTTTGTTTTTTTTTTTTTTGGGGGGGGGGGGGGGGGGAGATTACGGACGCAGTTCGTGATCCCGCATAACAGCGTTCGAAACACAGCTGTGGTAGATTTGGCAGCAGACCACCTTGCGTTGATTTTTTACGAAATGGAATGGGTGTCGGTCTTTCAGAAAGCAATGGCAAACTACTGAACGTAAACTTGCCAAGAGATCACAACAGCAAAAAATGCTGGTATTGACTGCAACGTCCAGTAAAGGATATGCAACTAACTTTCTTTTAAAAACTGTAGTTTTATTTAGATTACATGGAGTTAGCATTCGTTGTTTCTGGAAGATCTTGGATTACATGCAGTTAGCATTCGTTGTTACTGGAAGATCTTGGATTACATGCAGTTAGCATTCGTTGTTTCTAGAAAATCTTTGAGTACATGCAGTTAGCATTCGTTGTTTCTGGAAGATCTTGAATTACAAGTAGTCGTAAGACCGTCTCTTAAGACGTATCTATAGTGAGGAAATTGACCATTGCTCGGGATACGTGGGTGGCGGTTAACTAGTGAACACCTAAGAAGAATCGAAGATGTAGAAGTACAATGACCTCTATGCACCGAGAAATGGCGGCCTGGGTCTAAAACTATAGGCTGCCAGGGGACAAAGGGGGACCACCACACTTTTAATGCTATCATTTAATTTACGTGGAAAAAGTGACACAAGAAAAATGTTTGTGAAATAAATATGTGCGTGTGTGCGTGCGTGCGTGCGTGCGTGCGTGTGTGTGTGTGTGTGTGTGTGTGTGTGTATGTGTGTGTGTGTGTGTCTGTGTCTGTGTGTCTGTGTGTGTACTGTGTGTTAGCCTAGTTCATAAGGAACTGCGCTGATAATGTCATGAACACGGTTGGAGACTGGTTTAACACCTGGGTCTGATAACATGAGGGACAGATTGGCCAGCTATTCCCCCATGCTCTCAGGCCTACAAAATATGATGGCACTATCATAACACAGACCCATGGCAAGAAACTGCATCGAGACCCCCAAAAACAATTTTTGTGGGTTATATTGTACACATTGCAGAGATGTAAATGTCTGGATGGCTTGACCGTGTGGCATATTAGAGACAAGAACACTGAGCTGATCCACGACTCCGGTGATTGAGTGAGATGGGGAGACATGATCGCCCACGCTTACCGGCATGGCACATGATGATGATGATTGTACATATTACAGGCAGTATACAGCTGATACTAAATGTCAAAACAGCCTATTATTAATAGAATTTTTTAAATTATATATATATAAATATATGGATATTATTTCAAATAAATAGTGGATATTTTTACATAATTTGCTTGTACATAACATTCTACACATTAACAGGTAGTTCTAAAGCATATTTCATGCAATTCACCATATAAAGAGCCATTGTTTGAATTCACTATATGATCTGTGCGAATCTGTCAATAATTGCTGCTGCCTTCAATTTATCTAACAGTTTCTTTTCAATGGATATATGATTGCAAGTTCTCCGCAGACAGTGAATGTTTTTTATGATTTATATATAACTTTGAAAACTGAGGTCAGCACGGCTGAATTGATAAGAGCACTTGTTATTAAACATCCGGTGTGCTGATGCTGAGGTAGCGTATTAAACCCCTACACTGATCAGTTGGACTAAAATGTTGACGTCTCGTCGATGACTTGGGGACGTAAACTACAAGCACTTGTCAAGTCAAAGTCGGGTCGCCTGATGGTGAGGGACACTGGTAACAGGGAAACCTATCATACTACACGCGCAAAAATCAGCCCAGCGCACTAGAAGCAGTAGCTCTGTGTGGACTATGCTTGAGTTCACAGCACATGAACAACACCTCTCCCCTCCGCCTCCAAAAATATTTGAAAAAAATGTCCTCTCACATTGGACTTGAGCAACTTTAGTGCGCAGATGACTGTATAAAGTTCATAAAGGTTACTGTTTGCCTTGTCGTGAAGTCTGTTGATGCCAGTATTTTTAGCGCACAAGATGGACATCATCATCATCATCATCATCATCATCATTATCATCATCAAGTGCCCTGCCAGCTGGCGTAGGCGTTCATGGCTTTCCTCAGATCTCGGTCTTTGGTGTTCTGGATCAACTCTGCCGATGATATTCCTTCATGCCACCATCTCAATCCATCCAACATTTGCATCAGTAGCTGGGTGACGGTCTGGTGTCACCTGTGGCTCATGACTGTCCCTACCGGACGAGGATGTCCTAAGACAGCCATTAACGTCGTTCACTAACTCTGAAATATGTTTTGCCATGAAGTCTTGGGAAGATAATGTGGTGGTTTCCCCTTGACTTCCACATCCACATGGTGGTCTTTTACTTCTGCCCTTGACAGCCATTTCCGACTTTAAGGACAAATGAGTGCCCTGCTCTGCTCGGCTGCAGAGTTATCCACTTATTCCGGTGGGATACTCGATCTCCAGGACTGCATTAGCCACACCGTGTGTGTTTGCCATCCTCTGCCACTGAGAGAAGCAGTTGGGATTTTCCATTCCTAAAGTTATGGTCTATGATGACCAACACTCTCCAGTGCTTTTAAAGGACACACGATGAGCAAGTGCTTCAAATGTTGCACATGTTGCAACTGGAAGCCATATATTCACTATCGTTAAGAGACAGCTTTAATCCATCAACGTTCGTGGTTATACCTGTGGTTATATTTCAATTATGTATAGATGGGTTTTTGTATTTTTATATTGACACAGCGAGGGATGGTGTGGAGTGGCCTGGACTTCAGGAAGTAGCCCTACTTAATTGCTAATGGGACTAATGAAAGGGTCGGAGCTTTAAACCTGGTTTGTAAGAGGGAGGAGAGAGGGGTCTTCAGTCACCTCATTCTCGACGGTTTATATCAAAAAGTCAAAAATTGTCTTCTGAAAGATTTCTTGAAGAATGATTATTCTAAGAAAGACAACTCGCCTTACAGTCACCCAGCATATTAATCTTTTCCTATGTCGCGAAAGCTACCATTGGATTACCATCATGATTGATTAAACCAACGGGTGGAGTATGGGGTGATGTTCAGAATTATTCAACTGAGCGGAGGGGACAGTCTACTTCGTTGTATATGAGCGGGGAAAGACACCTTGTCAATGTTTCAAGAGTAATTACCTGATAACCAGACTAATGCCCTGCCTCAACACCCATAGGACTTGATACCAGTATAGGTATCCCTATGTGCTCAAAGGTCAGTTTTCTACCAGCGGAGCCCCAGAAGACGACTAGTAGTTTGTTAACACCGCAGGGGGCTGATTACAGCATCTTGTTTCTGATTCAACAGTATAATTACTGGGGACAGAAGAGATTTGTTTCATTGTATCTTAAAGGATTTTTCTGCCATACTGATGGATGTATTATCACTACTGAAGGATTTATTGTTACTACTGAAAGATTTGTGTCAACCAGTATATTTATAGAGTGGGTGCAAACCCTGTCAATAGTCTTACAGCGAATTGAGTAGAGAGTTTCAGGATATAACTGAGTGTGGGATGACCTTGTTGACATGAAACTGGTCTTGCTGAAGTGTCTTGCTGATCTAGTTGAGTTTTCCTGGTTTTATAAACCGGAGCTGCTGGACGGTCGTCATACACGTCATTGTCTACAATGAATTCCAGGATTACCTTCTGCCCAGTCTGAAGAGGAACTCCTACTGGTGTTGGACCGACCCCTGGCCTCAGCTTCACTGGGCCATACAGTGGACATATGTTTTCAGTCATGGTTATGTTCACTCAGTATATCTCATTATGGAAGTAAATAACAGGGTTGGGCCAGGATTGTTGACAGTGATGCTGAAGTTACATAAACTAAACCCTTATTGAAATGGGATTTGATACAGAAGAAGAAGTTTCTCCCATTGCATGTTAAAGAACAGATTATTCTGACCAGTCTCGGTAGTGTGACACTGTTACCAACATTTGGCAGGTAGATTTGAAGATTTATTGATTTAATAATTCATGCATTTGTTGGTTGGGTTTGTTTGGGGAAACATCAAATGGTTTACACTGAGTTTTTCATTCATGTGGTTGTAATATCTGGAGGGGTATTTGATATCCACAGGTCCAGCTGAGAATTTCCCCCAAAACCACCATTTCAGTCAATATATTGTTAGGTTGAAACGTGGAGTTTGAGTCGATAAATTGTTGACGTTTTGTTCCAGATTTGTTGTTCACGGTTTTATGTAATTCTGTGTTACATTTGGGTTGTGATCTTTAGTTAGGAGGGATCCATATACACAGACACCTTGTATTAATGGAGAGAGTTTTTCTTCTGGAGTCCATGGTAGATTTACCTGGTCATTTTGCCTTACAAGGGAAGCCCTTTCGATATAAATATCGTTTAGGTCTTATTCTTCTGGGATACTCCAAGGCAAACACCCACTATTATATATATTTAAAACCTCACACTGTCCCACTCCATAATTTATTCGGTTGTTTTAGTCTTTGAAGAGCAATTGATAGTCGTCGTTTAATTTATTTCATTGTGTCACCATTACTGGTAATCAATGACCCAAGATATTCAAAATTTTCTACCACCTCCAATCTTTCCTCATTAACATATATTTCTTTCTCCATAGTAGTTTTATCTGTATACATTATCTTTGTTTTTGCTATGTTAAGATATAAGTTGTGATTTTCACCATTTCTTTGGGTTGAGGTTATTAGGTTTTATATACCATTCTGTGATGTGGATAGTAATACTGTATCATCAGCATATCGAATCTCTGGCATTTCATGCGGTGCTGGTTCGTCTAATTTCTCATATATCATTTACACAACCTTCAAGACACTAACTTTCTGCCTGACGCCAAAGTCACATATCCTGAACTAAGCCGTTGCCAAAGCCATGTTATCGAAATCAGCAGCTGCACAAAGATATTTAATTATATTTAAAATGTCTTCTCGCCATTGCAAATCGTATGCAAATTACCTGTATATTTTTTTTTCAAAACAAATTGTTTGTATATTTCTCGTGTTGTTTCATTTATTAAATGTTCATTTCCTTGTGTTGCCTGTATATATGTGTGATAGAAAGATGGTAGTATGCCCTGATAATGTGCTGCTGCATTGTTTAGTTTTGTGAGATGTTATATTGTGTGTGCTATATAATATAATGCTAATCTATGTTGTTCTGGATGTCTGATAATATTACCTATGTGGCTGATTCTAAGTGCTTGTATTTTTGTTTGTATGTCCTGAAGTGCTATTCCTCCTTGTTTCTTATCCTGAATGAGAGTTTTATGCTGTATGCTGTGTATTGTCTTACTAAATATGAAATGTCTTATATGTTTATTTATATCTGTGATTGTCTGTTTTGGAGGGTTTAACACTGTCACTAAGTATATTATTTTTGGTATGATGTATGTGTTAACGATTATTCTTCTACCAAATATTGTTGATGTTTTGTATTTATACCTATGTAGCATGTCTGTGATTTGGTGAGTTAGTTGTAGCCATGTTTCTCTGTGTGTTGTTCTGGGGTCACATGGAAATGTGATCCCATACAGTTTAATATTGTGTGTATGTGTTAGGTCTGGAGGGAAATCAGACTTTTGTTTCCACCTTCCCAGGCCCATAATTTGTGATTTTTTAATATTAATTTTGGCTCCACTGCCTTTCCCAAAGTGGGAGAAGGGGTGCAGTATGTTTCTAATGGATGTGTTGCTTGTAGGGAAGAATGCAGTATCGTCTGCATAAGCAATTACCTTTTGCTCTCCTATTCCCTGTATGAAAGTGCCTTTAATGCTGGTATCTTGTCTGATCTTTTCTAATAATGGGTCTAATGTCAGTATATACAGAAGTGGTGATAGTGGACACTCTTGTCTTACAGATCTTGTCAGCCTGAAGCTAGCAGTGAGTGAATGGTTCACTAAGACTTTGCTTTCAGGGTTGTTATACAAAATCTGTATCCACTTTCTGTAGTACTGTCCTATATTGCAGTGTTCTAGGGTTTTGTGCAAATAGGAGTGTGCGATTCTGTCAAAGGCCTTCTCTTGGTCCAAAGACAAGAGGGAGGATTGACAGTCTTTCTGGTGTGTGTACGTTATAATGTCTCTAATGAGGTGTGTGTGGTTTAGTATATTCCTGTGCTGTACACTACATTGCTGGTATGGGTGTACTAGTTTTGGTAGGAATTGTGTGATTTTGTGTGCTAATGATTTGGCCAGAATTTTGTAATCTGTGTTAAGAAGTGAAATTGGTCTGTAAGTTTTCAGTTGTGTCTTGTCTGTCTTTGCTTTGTGTATAAGTGTTTTATAAGATATGTTGCAACTATCAGGGAGTTCTTGATTGTCAAAGGCTTCTTGATAGACTTTTAGAAGAAGGTTACCTATGATAGGAAAGAATTGTTGATAGAATTCTACTGTTAATCCGTCTGGTCCTAGTGTCTTGTCTTTGTTCATTTTACTAAGTGCATGTGTTATGTTTTCTAATGTCAGTTGTGTGTCCAATATCTTTTTGTCTGTGTCTGATATCTTTTTTGTATATTGTGAGAAGCTATCTTGTATTTGTGTGTTTACTGTCTCTGCTGTAAATAAGTGTGTATAGTATTGCTGGAATGCTTCTGTTATACATGTGGTTTCTGTTTGTGTGATTCCTTGCATGTCTATTATTGTGTTTATCTGTTTGCTACGCTGTATGTTTTGTTCTATTGCCATGTATTGTTTGCTGGGTGTCTCTTGTGTAATAGTGTTGAGTTGTGTTCTAATTAGTGCACCCAAGTATCTGTGCTGTTGGTGTTGTTCCAGTTGCGTTTCTAATGCATGCAAGTATGGTGAGTTTCTGTCGGTTTGCTTTGTTAAATGTATTGCTGTTTGTATTATCTGTTCTTGTTGTAGTCTACGCTTGTGTATGATGGATGCTAGTTGTTGTGTCCTGCTCCGTATTGTGTTTTTCAATAAGTCCCAGTATTGTCTAATGTTGTCAGTTGGTATACTATCAGTGTATGTATGTATCAGGTCTGTCATATATTGTATATATATTATATGCAGTAATGTGTTGTTAAATTTCCAGTGTGGTGATTGTTTGAAAGGCTGTGTGGGTGTGTTATTTATAGAGATGTGTGCTAGTATTGCTTTGTGGTCTGTATACTGGAGAGTTTCTTGTAGGTGTTTAGTTTGTTTTATGTGGTGTGTTGATGGTACATATATTCTATCTAACCTAGATGATCTGTTATGTGCATGGTTTCTGTGCGTTGTATCGTGACTGTTGGGGTGTTTGTGCCTGAATGCGTCTACTAATTTATGTGTGTCAATTATGTATTGCAATGTATCAAGTTGATTCATGTCGTCTCGGCCGGCTCTTCTTAACTACGTTTTCACTTCCCCGCCTATTATGTCAGCCGAAGCTAAACAACAATTAAAATCACCTGCTAAAACAACATGCCTCCCTCTGAATGTCTGTGCTAATAGGTTTTCTAAGTGTTCGAAGAATTGTGGTTGGTAGCTGTAATTTGCTGGGGCATGTATGTTGACTAAAGCGTATGTGTGTGTTGTTTCTAACGTGTATGATGGTAATGTCTCTTTGGTCGTCCTTGTGTGTGCCAGTAATTTCCCATTTATCTGAAGTCTGCAGTATAGCGGTTCCAGAACCCGTACGATGTGTCGACAGACTGAAGCATGAGTGTCTGAGCCCTAATTGTGTAGTGATTTGCTTTGCGTGTGTGTATTCGCATATGTTTGTTTCTTGTAGGAGAATGAAATCGGGTTTGTATTTGTGTATGAGTGTGACGATGTGTTTTTGTTTTGTGCGTAAACCTGAAATGTTCAGACTAATAATAACAATATCGTTAGTCATCATAAATTAATCAGAACAAGCAAATTATATTGTTGACTAACAGTAATAAGAAATCAGATACGAACGAGGTTGTCTAGTTGAGATAGTTATTTTTTCTTGTAGTCTTGGTGCAGACGTGATCTGATTGTAGATGTTGAATCAGTAGGCCATCTTCTTCGGTTTCAGTGTCAGTGTCAGTGTCAGTAGTGTTCTTAGATGTCAATTCTGATTTAGTTATATCATCAAAGGTGTCGTTGCTGATGGTTTCGTCAGTATTTTCGGTTTGTCTTTCCTTCTTTTTTGGCTTTGATTTGGTTGGTGAGTTTTCTTCTTCTTCTTCTTCCTTAGTACTGCTTGTTGAGTTTGGACTTAATCCTCGTAGTTGTCTGTTTCTGGTTTTGGAGTGGTAAACAGTTGTAAAGGGTTCTTCTGTTTGTGTTTCCAGAATGTAGTTTTCTTGATTGTCTGTTGGCGTATCCGTTTGTTGATGTTCTTGTTGTGTGGGCTGTTGTTCAAATTGTTTTCCGCGTTGTTCGTTTTGTTGATGTTGTGCTGGTCCTTGCCTTCTCAGAGGTGGAAAATTTTCTTCTTGTGCCACAAGAGGCTTGTTTGTATGTTTCGCTGGACATTTGTTGGACCAGTGGTCGTCCAAACCACACACATGACAAGCAGTTCTCCTGCTGGGCAATGTTATCAGAATTTTGTGAGTGTTTTTGGTAACCCCTGTTATGTTTAGATTTATGTAATGGGGGATGTCCTGGACGGGGTTACATAAGGCTCCCCATTTACCTCCAGAGTTTTTTTTAGTGGAAATACCTCCACATTCGGGTCCCCAGTGGCATGTACGGCGATTGCCTTCACACCCTCTATCTTCATTGCCGCTGGGATCCCATGCAAAGTAAATTTTTGCCTTTCTTTGTCTACATGCTCCAGACAAATATTGATGTCCGAATTCGGTACTTATAATTGTACCCTATGTAGCTTATCGTAAAGTTTGACATGCACATCTTCTGTTAAAGTCACGAACCACCGTGTCGGTGACTCATACCTGTGTAGACTGGCTATTGTGCCTAGCGGCACGCCAGCCCGCCCAGCGAGTGCGCTCGCTATGAACGCTGGCGTCGACTTGGCTGCGGCTCCAGGGCCGGACAGTGACACAACAATTGTACCTGTGCGGTGGAGCAGGTTTCCGTTGAGCACATCTGACGCCAGTGTTAGAGATGAACTTGTCATTTTCTATCAATATCCTTTAGAATAACACACTTGAATAACAAACTTTCTTTTCAATACGTAAACTCTGTATATAATGAATTTCACACAGTATATGTTTTCGGCACAAAGAAAGAATGTTGTAACCCACTGATCACATCAACAAGCCGCCATGTTTTCGACGCAACTAACTTTCCCTCCCAACAAAAAAAGAATATAAGAATAAAACATTTAATGTGAAGAGTCGAAGTGTGTAATGTCGAAGAGAAATAAAAAGATGAGTTAGAAAATTTTCACGTATCTAAAATAGATGTAATATTTTTATGAAAGCTTTGAAGATGCCTTAAAGTTTTTATCACTTTGTTTATAACGCATATGACTGTAGATAACTTCTTTAAACATGTTATAAAACTTTAAGAAAAATACAAGTTATTTAGATTACATAATATAGCAATGCTGCTAAAAGTAATGTCCCTTGATATAATTTTTCGTGTTAAGTCCCCTTAATTATACGTCTTTCCTTTTAATGTTGTTTTATTACATATAAAACTGTTTTTAAACTAACTAACTATGTCAGTTGACTCCGCGGGAGTGAGAACAACATCTGTACAAAATTTCATCTCAGTCGGATGGACCGTTCGGGAATGCATAAAGAACAAATAAACAAACAAACATTATAATATAATATAATATAATATAATATAATATAATATAATCTTATATATAAATTAGGATGTGCGTATCTCTGTATGTATTTATGTATCTCTGTCTGTATGTATGTCCTTTATGCGCTCGCGAACGGCCCATCCGATTGAGATGAAATTTTCTACACGCCTTCCTTTCATTCCAGAGATGCCAACTGTCGTAGTTTTTTTTTCTTCTTCCTCCTCCTCCCTCCTCCCTCCTCCCCCTCCCAAAATACGTACGTCCAGGAAATGGTCTTCTACATAGACACTTCTCTCTGAGGTCCGCGATAACATATTAACCTGGTGGGATGGCAATCAATCATCCTACTACCTCCTCCCTCCTCCTCCCTTCTCCCTCTTCCTCCCTCCGCCTCCTCCCTCCTCCCACTCTCTACTCCTCCTTCCTCCTCCCTCCTCCTCCTCCCTCTTCCTCCCTCTTCCTGCTCCCTCCGCCTCCTCCCTCCGCCTACTCTCTCCTCCTCCTCCCTCTCCCTCCTCCTACTCCCTTCTCCTCCTCCTCCTCCCTCCTCCTCCCTTTACCTCCTCCTCCTCCCTCCTCCCTTCTCCTCCTCTTCCTCCTCCCTTTCCTTCCTCCTCCTCCTCCCTCTACCTCCTCCTCCCCCTACCTCTTTCCTCCTACCTCCTCCTCCTCTTCCACCTCCCTTTCCTTCCTCCCCTCCTCATTCTCCCTCCTTCCTCTCCCTCCTTCCTCCTCCTCCTCCTCTCCCCTCCTCCTCCTCCCTCCTCCTCTCCCTCCTCCATCCTCCTCCTCCCTCTCCCTCCTCTTCCTCCTCCCTCTACCTCCTCCCTCCTCCTCCCTCCACCCTCCTCCTCTTCCTCCTCCCTCTCCCTCCTCCCTCTTCCTTCCTCCCTCCTCCTACTCCCTTCTCCTCCTCCTCCTCCCTCCTCCTCCTTCTCCCTCTGCCTCCTCCCTCCTCCCTTCTCCTCCTCTTCCTCCTCCCTTTCCTTCCTCCTCCTCCTCCCTCTACCTCCTCCTCCCCCTACCTCTTTCCTCCTACCTCCTCCTCCTCTTCCACCTCCCTTTCCTTCCTCCCCTCCTCATTCTCCCTCTACCTCCTCCCTCCTCCTCCTTCCTCCTCTCCCCTCCTCCTCCTCCCTCCTCCTCCTACCCTCTTCCTCTTCCCCTCCCCCTCCTCCCTCTACCTCCTCCTTCTTCCATCCTCCTCCTCCCTCTACCTCCTCCCTCCTCCTCCCTCTACCTCCTCCTCCTACCTCCTCACTTCTCCTCCTCTCTCCTCCTCCCTTTTCCTTTCTCCTACTCCTCCCTCTACCTCCTCCCTCCTCCTCCGTCCTCCACATCCCTCCTCTTCCTCCTCCCTCTACCTCCTCCCTCCTCATCATTCCTCCTCCTACTCCTCCCCCTCCTTCTCCTCCCTCCTCCTTCTACCTCTTCCTCTCTCCACCTCCTCTCTCCTCCTCATCCTCCTCCCTCTCCCTCCTCCTGCGTTCTCATCCTCCCTCCTCCTCCTCCCTCCTCCTCACCCTCCCTCCTCCTCTCTCCTCCTCTTCCCTCCCCTCCTCCTTCCTCTTCCTCCCTCCTCCTCCTCCTCCTGCGTTCTCATCCTCCCTCCTACTCCTTCTTCCTCCTCCCTCCTCCTCCCTCTCCCTCCTCCTCTTCCCTCCCCCTCCTCCTTCCTCCTCCTCCCTCTTCCTCTTCCTCCCTCCTCCTCCCTCCTCCATTCTTCTCCTCCTCTCCCCTCCTCCTCCTACCCTCTTCCCCTTCTCCCTCTCCCTCCTCCTCCCTCCTCCTCCTTCCTCCTTCTCCCTCTGCCTCCTTCCTCCTCCTCCCTCCTCCTCTCTCCCTCCTTCTCCCTCTCCTCCTCCCTCCTCCTCCTCCCTCCTCCTCCTCCCTCCTCTTCTTCTCTCCTCCTCCCTCCTCCTCCTCCCTCTACCTCCTCTTCCCTCCTCCTCCTCCCCCTCCTCCTCCCTCTTTCTCCTCCTCCCTCTTCCTCCTGCTCCCTCCTCCTCCTCCCTCTTCCTCCTCCTTCTTCCCTCCCCCTCCTCCTTCCTCCTCCTCCCTCTTCCTCTTCCTCCCTCCTCCTCCCTCCTTCTCCATTCTTCTCCTCCTCCTCCTACCCTCTTCCTCTTCCCCTCCTCCCTCTCCCTCCTCCATCCTCCTCCTCCCTCTTCCTCCTCCTCCTCCCTCTTCCTCCTCCCTCTCCCTCCTCCCTCTTCCTGCTCCCTCTTCCTCCCTCCTCCTCCTTCCTCCTTCTGCCTCCTCCCTCCTCCCTTCTCCTTCTCCCTCTCCTCCTCCCTCCTCCTCCTCCTCCTCCCTCCTCTTCTTCTCTCCTCCTCCCTCCTCCTCCCTCCTTCTCCCTCCTCCCTCTACCTCCTCCTCCCTCCTCCTCCCTCTACCTCCTCCTCCCTTCACATTCCTCCTCCTCCCTCTTTCTCCTCCTCCCTCTCCTCCTCCTGCTCCCTCCTGCTCCCTCATCCTCCCTCCTCCTCCTCCCTCCTCCTCCTAATCCCTCCTCCTCCCTCCTATTCCTCCCTACTCCTCCTGTCTCCGCCCTCCTCCTCCCTCCTCCACCTCCCTCTTCCTCCTCCCTCCTCCATTTACTCAAGACAGACAGACAGTCAGACAGATAGTCGGGAACGGGATCTTATATGACTACTTATATGATTTAAATGAGATGCTCTCCACCATGGGCTGGACTGGGTCAGACAGACAGACAGATAGATAGATAGACAGACAGACAGACAGTCGGGAACGGGAACTTATATGACTACTTATATGAATTAAATGACATGCTCCCCATCAGGGTCTGGGCGAAGACGGGCTGGGTCAGACAGACAGACAGACAGACAGTCAGACAGACAGATAGTCGGTAACGGGAACGAGAACTTATATGACTACTTATATGAATTAAATGAGATGCTCCCCACCAGGGTCTGGGCGAAGCCGGGCAGGGTCAGCTAGTATAATATAATATAATATAATTTATTATACTTTGAAAATTGAGGTCAGCATGGCTGAATTGATAAGAGCACTCGTTCTTAAACATCCGGTGTGCTGATGCTGAGGTAGCGGGTTAAACTCCTACACTGCTCAGTTGGACTAAAATGTTGACTTCTTGTCGATGATTTGAGGACGTAAACTACAAGCACTTCTCAAGCCTGATGGTGAGAGACACTGGTAACAGGAAAAGCTGTCATAATACACACGCAAAAATCAGTCCAGTGCACTAGAAGCAGTAGCACTGTGTAGACTATGCTTGATTTCAAAGCATATGAACAAAATCCCTCCCCTCCCCCTCCAAAAATTTTTTTAAAATGTCCTCTCACATTGGACTCGAGCAACTGATAGTGCGCAGATGACTTTATAAAGTTCATAAAGGTTACTATATGCCTTGTCGTGAAGTCTGTTGATGCCAGTATTATTAGTGCACTAGATGAGCATCATCATCACAATCATCATCAAGTGCCCTGCCAGCTGGCGTAGGCGTTCATGACTCTCCTCAGATCTCGGTCTTTGGTGTTCTGGATCAACTATGCCGATGATATTCTTTCATGCCACCATCTCAGTCCATCCTACATTGGCATCAGTAGCTGGACGACGGTGTGGTGTCAAATATGGTGTCAGGTGGTTTCTCTAGGACAATAATATTGGGTTAATTAAAATGTGGGTGTTGATTCCCCTCACTCCAGGGACGACACTAAAGTAATAAAGGATTACTACGACACTACTGAAGGATTTATTGTTACTACTGAAGGATTTGTGTCAACCAGTATATTTATAAAGTGGGTGCCAACCCTGTCAATAGTCTTACAGCGAATTGAGTAGAGAGTTTCAGGATATAACTGAGTGTGGGATGACCTTGTTGACATAAAACTGGTCTTGCTGAAATGTCTTGCTGATCTAGTTGAGTTTTCCTGATTTTATAAACCGGAGCTGCTGGATGGTCCTCATACACGTTGACACAAAGTGAATGTTGACTAAGTGACAGATAGAGTGGCTATGGTTGTGTCTAGGGTATGTCCTTGTAACAATGTGATGTTGAACAACAAATTAACCAAGATGCATCACACCCAAACACCAGTAAGTGAACAAGCGTTAATTTGCGCACATAATATTCCTTTAATTCTGAATTAACACAGACACATGTAGCATATAAATCCAGGAACAATAATTCTCTAAGAATATATCTCCATCCCAATGGAACACTTCGAATAACACTGCCTCTCAAGGCTACTAAAATCTCGTCCCACACGACAGGTATACTAGCCTCCCTCTAGGCCCGACTCAAAGTAACCCACTATGGGTCTCGAATTCCACTCACTATCCCTGGAACCCACAGTGCGGAGTTATCTTCCAAACTCCGTCACAATTCTTCACTTTATCAGACCACGACCTTCTCCTGGTCTGGTCTACACTCAACTCCCTCTCAGCTCGGAGTCCAAACATTAACTGCCCCGTCAATCTTTGTCCCTCTCTTTTCAACAATTCTATCCCCCACAATGCTTCACACACAACACACAATCTCACTGCTCCAACTGTCTGCCTCACCAGCATCCTAGCCAGCTGACCTCTTCTCAGCTCCCCCTTTCACTTACTGTCTTCTCGTTTACGCCCTCTGGGGGACTTCCTATCCGCCCTATTTTATCTCGTGAACTGTTTATCTTGTACGGCCACTCACCTTAATGCCACTGAACACAGGCATGTGACACTACCCCACCCTCAAAAGAAAACATCGTTTTCAAATGTTGGGAGACTCATACTTATCAAATATGTGACCCAGACACATTGCCTGGGTAGTCGTTAGTATAAATCCAACTTACTCTAGCTACCACACTTAATAATATATCAAATACTCATAGTAAACTCCCATATTCCCCACACATAAATACAAAACAACTTTCTATCTTGTGTACCAATGCATGAACTAATACATCACATAATAATAATAATAATACGTCATAGGAAAGCATTATACTTATGTACCCACAGGTCTCTTACTACTTCACGACCACACAATACTATTTGTGTACCGACCCTATATCTGGTGGTTCTGTTCTTGCATTAACCCACCTCTGATTCCTGTCGATGCTGTGTCTACCTTTCATGTACCCATGAATCATGGTACCTCTACAATTACAACATCTGTTTGCTATCCCTAGCCCTGGGTCAGTAATGTCGCGAACACTCTTTTGACCTGCGTTAACATTGCTATCTGCATATTGTACTGTTACACTGGAGTCTCTGTTTAGTCTGACCTCTTTATTAAATCCTGGCCAATATCCCTGGCATCCTGCTCTCTGCTGCTTATGCCTTACTCCTAAGTGCCCTGCACATGCCCTATTCTGAGCTGTTCTAGTATATCGGTCTCTATGTGTTAACGGTAATCCTACTTGCCCACATGCAGTTCCGCCATCTGAAAACCTGCGAGTGAGAACATTATTCTTCCTTCCAAAGCACCATCTACCCTTCTTTGATTGTCTATGTCTCACTTTACTACATTCTTGGAAACATTTGTCGAGAGTAGTCTCTTGCCTCTGGGATTCCCTACAGCTATATTTGAGATCGATTCTCACCTGCTCAGCTGTCCTATCGTTGTCCTCTGTGTCTACTTCAAGTGCCTCTTTTTCTTCAGCTATACTCTCTAATTTAGGTTTTCTTTTGGTAACTACCTCGTTACTATTTCCACTATGTTTTTGGTCCCAATAAACGACTTCCTCTTCTGTACACTCTTTAACTCCTATAACATTTCCTATAATGAGATCTGCCACTGGTGAGTCTAAAACACAAGCTGTCACTCTTCCTGTTATGTATGGTGTTTTTACTGTTATCACGGCTATTGGGTAGAATTCTACTGTCCCATTAAATGTTATGGATCTAATCTTTTTCCCTGTATAATCCGAGGTATGCACTAAACTCTTTCTCACCCCGATGGACGTACATCCGGAATCCCTAATTGTTAACGCTGGCCTATCATTAACAAATCCATGGTGCATCTTCAGACTACCTCCTTCATGGACTGCTGATCCTGCTTTCACTGTATGACCACACACTAAGACTGGTTGCCCGTCTTTTTCAAAAAGAGGTTTGCACCCACTACAATCTTCATTGTTGATAGTCTCAATCACTTGTGCTGCATTAGAATGCTCCGTTTCTCTCATCCTACATTGATGGATGACATGCCCATTCTTTCCACATTTGAAACAAGTGATCTCCCTTTTACTGTTGTTCGTTGGTCCATCTGATGGTTGTGCATCACAATCTGCCATTTTGTGTCTCCAGCTCCCACAATTCCAACATCCGGCATAACTATTTGGACGTCTCTGAAAATTCCCCCTTTTGTATGGGTACCGTCCTGCTCTGCCAAAATAGTTGCCACGGGAACCATTGTCCTTAGGTTCTTGTTCCTCATATCTTTGTGTTAAATCTACACTTTTTGATCTTGGTCTAATAACTGGATTCTGGTCCTGTTTCGTATACGCTGCACAGACTATTTCCTCACTAATAAGTCTACCAATAGAACTGTTTGGATGTGCAGTCATGTAATTTTGCCCTAACTGTGACATTGTGTCTATGTCCTTTGGCTTCCGTTCCTCAAAGAACGCCACTAAATTAGAATTGCATGCAGATACTACCTTGTCTCTCAGCATTAAATCCACTAATTTATTAAAATCTTTTCCTACCTCTGCCAGCTCCATCCACTTATTAAATGTATTCTTTACTGTGTTAACAAAATCTGTGAAATCTTGATTTGTCTCTGGCACTAACTGTCTAAACTTTGTCCAATATCCATGCTCAGTTAGTTGGAACTTTGTCAGCAAACGTTGACGTAAGATAGTGTAGTTGTTTCTTTCTTCTACAGGTAAATTGAACATGGTGTCTAGTGCCTTGCCCGTTAGAAATTCGCCAAGTCTCACCCCACACTCTTTCTCTGGAATACCTAACGCTTTGGCTGATGCCTCGAACCTGGCCAAATAATTTTCAAGTTGGTCCCGGTCTGTAAGATATGGCAGTTTTAATCTCTGTGACGACTGCGAAGGTCTTCTACTTTCCTCACTTTGACCCTTCGATGCAAATTCTAACTTTTTAATAGCAATTTCCGCTTCCATCTTAATCCTCTCTTTCTCGATTTCCACCGCATTTGTTTGTTTTAACTTTTCAAGTTCCAGTTGTGTCATTTCTAGTTTCAATTGTGTCTCTTTCTCTTCCTGTAGACGTTTGTTTTCCATTTCAGCTAGTTTTACTTGTGTCTCTTTCTCTTCCTGTAGACGCTTGTTTTCCATTTCAGCTAACTTTACTTCCTGTAGGCGTTTGGCCTCGAGTTCTGCCTGTCTCTGTTCTCTTTCGGCTTGTCTCTGGTCTCTTTCAATCTGTTGTTGTTCTTTTGCTTCGGCATACTCTTGTAACTCTTTACCCTTCAGGCCTATTCGTTCGCCTGCTTCAATATATTCCATTAAAGTAGGCATCTTGTATTTGCGGACACGTTGCTGTCTGTCAGCCAACTATAAATGTAAAGACTCTGCTACTAGTCTTTTTGTCACTTCCCTAAGTACACCAGCACTCCCTGTGTACGTAAATCCGTAGTGCTACAATATCACTCTGTACTCAACCAGTCACTCTATAAGCACTAGGTAGTGAGGTGGGAATATTAACTATACTCCCTCGTATATATATATATATATATATATATATATATATATATATATATATATATATATATATATATATATATATATATATATATATATCAAATAACTGTAGAACAATTCCTGGAAATAGTTGTAAACATACATATACATACACAAATGAATGATACACACTAAATGCCAACTATTAAACGCTTTACGCATAGGCCGGTGAAACGCAGACGGATGATTACATAGAAATAAAAACCACTGACATAAACATGCCCATGAAAGACCATACCGTGCGCATAATATAAACTGACAGATACCATCTAGATAGAAGCTGTTTTAACATAAGAATTACAACAATACCATATATCCAAAGAAATCAAATATCATATGTAACCGTAAAGAGAGAACAGTAAAAAGAACAAATATAAAATGAATAATGTACATAGATCTGACGATAGACACTTGGACACCGTGTATAATGTCGAGACGACCCAATGCCACAGCACAAAACAAACTGACTCGTCAGCTGTCTCTCAACAACATACAATATGTACCTAGACAATTTCACCTTTGCGCCGTCTCCCGCATTTCGAGAAACAATGCAAAAATATCCTACTTATAACGAACACTGGACCACATACAAATATTTACATAACGCACAACAACAACAATACTTAGGACGATGAGAACAACAGAAGCAAACAAGGGTTGCCGCCACCAATGTGATGGTAGAATCTTACAAAAGTCCTTAGTTTGTTTTTAATAGTGTCCTAAAATCGCCTGGAAATGTTTGTCCATTACTGTTTTGAAAAGATTACGACGTTAGATTCCCACAATGAATTAATGTTCTGATGCGTTATCACTTTTTGTTGACGTGGTGACACGATTTTCGACTGTCGTAAAAGTTGAAGATGATGATAATTATCCCAACGCCTTGTCTCTATACAGTCCGTAACGTTTTTGTAATCCTCCCTGTAGAGTTGGCCTGTGATTGTATAATGTATGTGAACGCTCTTGTTTTGCCAGAAATATTGGGTTTTCGTTGCGTTTTGGGGAGCCGAAAATACCTTTAAAATCAATGAATGTTTATCTGCGTAGTCACTGTCGCTTTGAAGTGATGGTATGGTTTCACTGTTGCTGACCCGGTTAAACCAACGAATGGCAGAAAATGATCACGCGCTTTAAATCCGCTTTGCAAGTCTTTTTTGGTGAAGAAATGCGCTCATACTTGCGAAGACGGCACCTGGATGACTGTTGTGGTTTGTTTGCCGATGATCACACACACACACAAAGACGTTAAACGTAAATCCTAGTTTCAGTAGAAACCCAACGTGTTATTCTCAGTGGAAATTTTTCCGTCAAATTCCCTGGTTCTCGGCCTTGACTCAGAAGGTCATCTCTGTTTCTCTTTATCACAATAACCCGTGTAGAAACTTTTACTTTTCTGTGGAGCAACGATTGTCACCTTTGTGTGTTCCCCACACTTTCCTCCTATAACTCCCCTCCTCCTGGCGAGTTTTTAACCTGAATTACCCTCGTAACTCCCCTGGCGCCCCTTTCCGTCTTATTATCTGCGCCGAACTCTGACGACGCCGTACACACTCGCACTCGCTGTCCGCAAGTTCACCTGACCTTCACCTTTGGCGCCTGTCTATTTTTCGTGGACAACCTGTCCTAAACAGCGCCGACTTTTTCGCCTGCTGTCCGCCAGACGATTCTCTCCGCAGCGCACTCCTGTCCGTGTACTGTGCGTAACCCCCCACTGTCCCCTTTCCCTCTCAGGGTGGGCAATGGTTTTACCTGTGGTGGCTTTCTCGTGAAGTGAACTCTCTGCTACCCAGTTCCCGCACGGAAAAAACCCAGTGTTTATCCCGTGGACACGCTCCGCTGTCCACCCTCTCTCTCTCTGAGTGAGAAGTGTTATTTTTATCTGGTTTCTCGTGGACTCTGTATTAATTCTCCGACACTTTTGAAATGAGCTGTCTACTGAAAATGTTGTTTATTCTTGACCGGAGATCCCTCAGAAATCTACTCTGACACAAAGTGAATGTTGACTAAGTGACAGGTAGAGTGGCTATGGTTGTGTCTAGGGTATGTCCTTGTAACAATGTGATGTTGAACAACAGATTAACCAAGATGCATCACACCCAAACACCAGTCAGTGAACAAGCGTTAATTTGCGCACATAATATTCCTTTAATTCTGAATTAACACAGACACATGTAGCATATAAATCCAGGAACAATAATTCTCTAAGAATATATCTCCATCCCAATGGAACACTTCGAATAACACTGCCTCTCAGGGCTACTAAAATCTCGTCCCACACGACAGGTATACTAGCCTCCCTCTAGGCCTGACTCAAAGTAACCCACTATGGGTCTCGAATTCCACTCACTATCCCTGGAACCCACAGTGCGGAGTTATCTTCCAAACTCCGTCACAATTCTTCACTTTATCAGACCACGACCTTCTCCTGGTCTGGTCTACACTCAACTCCCTCTCAGCTCGGAGTCCAAACATTAACTGCCCCGTCAATCTTTGTCCCTCTCTTTTCAACAATTCTATCCCCCACAATGCTTCACACACAACACACAATCGCACTGCTCCAACTGTCTGCCTCACCAGCATCCTCGCCAGCTGACCTCTTCTCAGCTCCCCCTTTCACTTACTGTCTTCTCATTTACGCCCTCTGGGGGACTTCCTATCCGCCCTATTTTATCTCGTGAACTGTTTATCTTGTACGGCCACTCACCTTAATGCCACTGAACACAGGCATGTGACACACGTCATTGTCTACAATGCATTCCAGGATTATCTTCTGCCCAGTCTGAAGAGGAACTCCTACTGGTGTTGGACCGACTCCTGGCCTCAGATTCACTGGGCCATACAGTGGACATATGTTTTCAGTCATGATTATGTTCACTCAGTATACCTCATTATGGAAGTAAATAACAGGGTTGAGCCAGGATTGTTGACAGTGATGCTGAAGTTACATAAACTAAACCCTTATTGAAATGGGATTTGATACAGAAGAAGAGGTTTCTCCCATTGCATGTTGAAAGAACAGATTATTCTGACCAGCCTCGGTAATGTGACACTGTTACCAACATTATGCAGGTAGATTTGAAGATTTGTTGATTTAATAATTCATGCATTTGTTGGTTGGGTTTGTTTGGGGAAACATCAAATGGTTTACACTGAGTTTTTCATTCATGTGGTTGTAATATCTGGAGGGGTATTTGATATCCACAGGTCCAGCTGAGAATTTCCCACAAAACCACCATTTTAGTCAATACATTGTTAGGTTGAAACGTGGAGTTTGTGTCGATAAATTGTTGACGTTTTGTTCCAGATTTGTTGTTCACGGTTTTATGTAATTCTGTGTTACATTTGGGTTGTGATCTTTAGTTAGGAGGGATCCATATACACAGACACCTTGTATTAATGGAGAGAGGTTTTCTTCTGGAGTCCATGGTAGATTTACCTGGTCATTTTGCCTTACAAGGGAAGCCCTTTCGATATAAATATCGTTTAGGTCTTATTCTTCTGGGATACCCCAAGGCAAACACCCACTATTATATATATTTAAAACCTCACACTGTCCCACTCCATAATTTATTCAGTTGTTTTAGTCTTTGAAGAGCAATTGATAGTCGTCGTTTAATTTATTTCATTGTGTCACCATTACTGGTAATCAATGACCCAAGATATTCAAAATTTTCTACCACCTCCAATCTTTCCTCATTAAGATATATTTCTTTCTCCATAGTAGTTTTATCTGTATACATTATCTTTGTTTTTGATATGTTAAGATATAAGTTGTGATTTTCACCATTTCTTTGGGTTGAGGTTATTAGGTTTTATATACCATTCTGTGATGTGGATAGTAATACTGTATCATCAGCATATCGAATCTCTGGCATTTCATGCGGTGTTGGTTCGTCTAATTTCTCATATATCATTTACACAACCTTCAAGACACTAACTTTCTGCCTGACGCCAAAGTCACATATCCTGAACTAAGCCGTTGCCAAAGCCATGTTATCGATATCAGCAGCTGCACAAAGATATTTAATTATATTTAAAATGTCTTCTCGCCCATGCAAATCGTATGCAAATTAACACCACTAAAACAAAATCTATGTTATTAACAACCAGACAAAGTCTTCAAACTCTAAATTCACACAGATCACATCGACAACATGCCAGTAGAAATTGTAATTGAGCACAAAACATTAGGCCTCATCATTGATAGAAACCTAACCTTTAATGCCCACGTTCAAGCGCTTACTAAACAAACAGTTAAGAAAGTCTACCAACTCGCCATAATTAAAAATTTCCTTGATGAGGACACAAGTAAAATATTCTATACTTCTCACATACAGACACATTTTGACTACTGCTCTACAATCTGGGACGCTTGTTCCAATTCAAGCACCAAGCGACTTTACTCACTCCAGAAACGGGCCATGAGTTTAATTAATAGCAAACATTTAACTGACAATCCTAGCCTGCATACACGCCTTCAGTTACTACCACTCCGCAAACGCCTGCTTTTCAAAAAGGCCAAACTAATTCACAAAATCCTACATCGGAATGCCCCAAATGACCTTTGGCCATTGTTTAAATATAATGCTAGACACAGTAAACAATTAAATATATTACACATTCCGAAGCCTAAGATAGACTTATACAAAACAAGCTTAATGTACTCTGCAAATCAGCTGTGGAACAATCTTCCACAAGACATCAAAGACATCATCAATCCCTATACATATAATCGCAAATTATTAGAACACTATCTCAGTACGGATTACCTTCCCCCTTAATAATAGAAATAATAATGATAATAATAATAATAATAATAATAATAATAATAATAATAATAATAATCATAATCATAATAATAATAATAATAAAACCCTAGTGTAACAGCCAGTCCCCTTTTGGTAGGCCAGTATAACAGTAAGGGATTTAGCTTAGTAGTTAGAGAGTTAATGAATGCGCAGCATTCATTAACTAATGGGGAAATAATAGTTAGTGA
This sequence comes from Cepaea hortensis, assembly GCA_963921405.1. NCBI lineage: Eukaryota > Metazoa > Mollusca > Gastropoda > Stylommatophora > Helicidae > Cepaea > Cepaea hortensis. The sequence goes on along the minus strand of OY992878.1, from coordinate 42,604,184 downwards.
ACGTGTGTGCACAAATGGGTTTAGGTATCCAGGTCACTGGGGTCACACACGTCACTGGGGATTCAGCCATGAGAAGAACAACAAATATGTCTGTATGTACATCGACAGCATGAAAATGTAATGGATTGACTCAATAAACCTTTTATACAATACAACGCGGAGTTTGTCATCTGTATTGATGTCAGCCACTAACGATCCACGGCTAGGTCATGTTCACACTGTGATATGACCTGATTTGGCGCCGAGTATACCAAGATTTCGGAATCGTGCTGTCGCGGCCACCACTGATCACAGAGGTCCTCAAATAAATCAAATTGGATTATAAAAGTCAACAGAAGTCATGGAAGGTTGTGCACTCTGGAGGAACAACGTATGTCGGATTTTCAAGTTTTTGTGATGGGGTTGATCGTTGTTAGAACCGCCACACAACACATAATGTTCCGAGTGGTGAAACAGAGCAGCCATCGTCAAGCTTGAATCCATTGTTGACCTGCTCGTTTTTTTTTAAACGTATGGATGTTCCAGATATGCTGCCGTGAAATCTGGTTTTGCTGGAACTGTCGAGTTAACCGTTATCGTCTGAAGTACATTGAAGGTGACCTTGGTAGTCTGAAGATAAAGTCCGGAGTTCTTGGTCAACGCTTATAGGGAGCCGAATCAATCAATCAATCAATCATTTGAGTATTGTCTCGATCGTTGTAATTTCAAATCCAGACGAGCACAATCAGCGGCATGAAAACGACTAGAAGGCACCGACTTCGATTGAAGTGAGGAATCCAGAGGCTCTTCTTTTTCTGTTCCTGCGAGAGAAGAGGACAACTTTCAAGTTTGTCGATTGGGCGTCATACTCTTTCAAGTTTGTCGATTGGGCGTCATACTCTTTCAAGTTTGTCGATTGGACGTCATACTCTTTCAAGTTTGTCGATTGGGCGTCATACTCTTTCAAGTTTGTCGATTGGGCATTGCATTCCGTCACTTTGTCGATTGGAACATCTTCCGTCATTTTGTCGATTGGAACATCTTCCGTCATTTTGTCGATTGGAACATCTTCCGTCACTTTGTCGATTGGACCATACTTCATTTCTACCCATAGACATAGGACAGGTAGCGTCAGTTGGTAAACCCAGAACAAACAACAGAGCAGTATAGGTAATGAAGGATCTATAGCAAGTATAATCATAAATTTTGATTAATAATAATTTCAGATTAATTAACAACATACTCAATTGAACAGAATATTTCTTGCTGCTTGCTTTAAGATAATATTGTCTTAAAATATTAGTATATTATATTGGTTGGTACTTTCCATTACAGATTTTTTAGAATGGAAGCCCAAGATTTTTCTCAAGTACTTAGTGGAATTGGTGGGGCAATATCAAAGTTGGACGCGGTGTTAAGACAGCAAAGTGTAGTCAGTGATGTCGAGAGATTTAATGGACAGGCGAATCAATTTAAGAAATGGATTATTTCCATTGAGAAACATGCTTATCTAGTGAACGCTACAGATGAGGATAAAAAGAATTTAGCTTATAGAACTAGTACAAGTCCTGTTTCTGATCATATAAGAAGAAAGCTAGAAGCTGGAGGAGGTGAAACCTGGGAACAATTCAAAGACGACCTAGCTCATAAATATGCAGAGATTACTGACCCTCAACACGCATTCTCAGTGTTGCGACAGACGAGACAAAATACTACAGAAAGTGTACAGCTATACAGTGATAGGTTGATCAATTTAGCCGAAGAGTCATTTTTGGGTCAGAATGTCCGAGCTGAGGAAGTGGAACGGATGTTGGTGGGGATTTTTGTTGATGGGATAAGGTCAGATGGACTAAAATTTAAATTAATGAGAGAGAATCCTGCAAGGTTGTCACAAGCTGTAGATATAGCTATACAAGAGGAAAGCTTGAGAAGAAGGTTTAGATTGAGGGTAGGACGAGAGTTAGGTAGTAGTTCAGAGGATAGAATTGAAGAACCTATGGAAATAGGACAGTATAGATATGGATGGAGAGGAAGAAGGGGAGAAATACAGATGTTACAAAGAAACAGTAACGTATATAATCAAGGTAGAGAAAGACAAGTGAGAAATACTGTAAGAGACATGGTAGGTAACACAAATAACACAAATGTGGTTTGTTGGGGGTGCCACCAACGGAGACACATTTTACGCTTCTGTGGTGACAGACGTGTCCAGTCGAATACACAAAATAATAGATGTGCTCAGAATAGTACACAGAATAGAACTGTAAATGGTAGATCATCAAATGGGAATTATGGAGAAGTGCAGAGAAATTGTATAAGGTCAGGAGATCACGGAAGCTGGCATCCCGCTTACTGAACAGGATCGGCAGTAGGGGGGAAGATAGTAAGGTCCAAAAGATGAATAAATATATTAAAAACCCAAATGATGAGTATAATAGGACATTTAGAAATAAAAAACATAAGAAGTGGCCTCAACTTGGGGAGATAAAACAGTTGTCACTAAATATGATTGATCCTAGTTCATGTATAATAGAAATAGGGAAATATAAAATTAGAACATTAGTTGACTAAGGAGCGCAAGTTAGTGTGATTAAAGAAACATTTTTATATCGAATATTAAAATTTTTTAAAATATTTAGAATTCAGGAGAATCTTCATTCGGTAACTGGACAAAAATTAGAAGTGCTTGGCCAAACGATGATAAATTTTAAATTAGGAGGGATAAATGTTAGTCATATGTTCCATGTGGTCAAGGATTTAAATAGAAATATGATATTGGGTAGAGATTTTTTATTGAAAAATGGGGTGAGACTTTTTTGATTTACATAAATTAAAATTCCAAGATGTTTACGTAGATTTAGAAGAGGATATGCATGTGTCGACACTAGTTAGAGTCAAAACGACCATGAATTTGAAACCACAAACGGTTAATTTAATACAGGCAAAAATGAAAAAAAATCCGTACTTTTCGGTTGGACAAACAGTTAAAATAACGGAATTAGAGAGAGAAATAATAGATGAACCTGGCTTGGAAGTCACCGATGGGTTAATAATATTAGATAAACACCTCAGCTTTCCAGTGATGCTCCTAAACAATACAGGAAAAAAATATTAAATTATATAGAGGCTGTGTAATCGCTAAAGTAGCGTATAATAATGATAACATGTTAACTATAGAAAAAGAAAACATGTTGAGAAATGATTATTCAGAAACTCCCATGGTCAGAAATAATGTCAGAAATAAGTATAAAAGAAGCTGGAAAAGACGGAATGATGAATTGATCCATACATTCAAAAAATATCCATCTCAAATAGATACAGTTGACAAAAGGACAAGAGAACAAGAATTGTTATCACAGTTAAAAGCCCCACCGGAGAATAAAGAAATATTAGAACAATTGGTGAAAGAAAATCAAGACGTTTTTGCAATTAATGATTTAGAATTGGGAAAAACTTGTACAGTTACAATGGAAATAGACACTGAAAATCATCCACCAATTAGTTTAAAACCATATAGAACTCCTTTAAGAAACAGAGAGATTGTGGAGAAGGCAATTGAAGATATGTTAAAAGCGGGAATAATAACAAGATCGAAGTCTGAGTGGTCATCTCCGATTGTAATCGTGACCAAGGTCGATGGTACACATCGATTCTGCTGTGATTATCGGGCGTTAAACAAAATCACTAAGAGTGTAGCGTACCCATTGCCAGTAATTGATGATATTTTGGGTTTACTTAATGGCTCTACATTCTTCACTACACTAGACGCAAGATCAGGATTCTGGTGTATCCCGATGTCGGAGGATGCTCAAAAGAAAAGTGCTTTCTGTACTCATATGGGTTCTTACGAATTTTTACGAATGCCATTCGGAGTTCGTACAGCTCCATCTCACTATATGTTATTAATGAATGAAGTATTACGTGGGTTTCAAAAGTTTGCGTTGGCATATATAGATGATATTTTAATATATACATCAGGAGACGTACAAGATCATCTAAAACAGGTAAAATTGGTATTTGATAGACTAAGAATACATGATGTTAAGTTGAAATTGAGTAAGTGTGAATTCTTAAAAACAGAAACCAAATATTTAGGGTACATTATTAATAGAGAGGGAATTAAGCCTGATCAAAATAAAATTAAAGTGATTAGAGATTTATCTTCTCCGACCAACGTGAGAGAAGTTCGAGCTTTTATAGGCATGACCGGGTATTATAGACGTTTCGTTCCAAATTTTGCACAGATAGCAGAACCTATTTAAAATTGACCTGTAAATATGCAAGGTTTAAGTGGACTGAAGATTGTCAGAAGGCGTTCGATTTTTTAAAAAATAGCTTAACAACAGTTCCACTATTGGCACATCCAGATTTAAATAAACAATTAGTTTTGTATACAGATGCTTCAGATAATGCCATAGGAGCATGTTTAACACAACCGTATGAAGGAGAAGACTCAGGAATACCAGGAGTTAAAAATGAAAGACCAATCTATTTCTTGTCACATAGACTTAGCAAATCTCAGAGGAAATGGGCGACTATTGAGAAGGAGGCCTACGCTATACACTATGCTCTCCAAAAACTAAATTACTACCTACATAACGCCAATTTCATTATTAAAACTGATCACATGCCAGTAATGTCTATATTAGAAGCACCAATACAAAATAGGAAAATACAAACATGGGCACTAAATTTACAGGGATACAATGCTAAAGTAGAGTATATTTCAGGAAAACATAATACATGCGCTGATTTATTGTCTAGAATTCCACATACAACAATATCTGAAACCACTTCTCAAGATGAGGGAGAACCAGAAATTGACGACAGGAATTGGCAAGTAAATATATTAGATTCTGCTAAAATAAATTATAAAAGCTCACAGACAGAACAAGATTCTGAATCGATAGAGGAAGATACACAGTTGATGCATTTTGATATGAAAAATTAACAGGAATTAGATCCAAATATAATACAGATAAAAAGAAAACTGAAAGAAACAGGGGAAAACAGTTTTAAAAGAAAATTTTTAGAGCTGCAAGAAGACAATCAATTATATTATGTCGGTGAAAAAGGTGAGGGATTAAGAAAATATATTCCGAAACATTTAGAACGGGAAGTTTTAAAGGCATATCATGATAATAATGGTCATTTTGGACGAGATAAGTTAGTTAAGGCTATTAGCAGTAAATATTACTGGCCGAATTTATTTAAAAGCGTATATGAATATGTTGATACATGTGAAAAGTGTAGGTTAAGAAACATGAAGATAGTTAAATGTCCCTTACAATATACAGATATTCCTCAATTTCCAATGCAGAAAATGAGTTTGGATATTTCAGGTCCTCATCCAAAAACATTATCGGGAAATGTATATCTACTACATATCGTAGATTCATATAGTCTCTGGCCAGAAGTTTATCCAATTCCAGACAAGAGTTCTGATTCTGTTATAAATATGCTTTTACAAGAATTTATACCAAGGTTTGGGTGTCCACGGACAATACTTACAGACAATGGGAAAGAATTTGTAAATAGAAAGTTTGAAAAAATTGTTAAAAGATTTGAATATAAAGCACATTAAAACTTCATACTACAGACCATCTTCGAATGCCAAAAATGAGAGACAACATAGAACATTGTACAATATACTGGCAAAAAATGTAGAAGAACACGATATGGATTGGGATCTTTATTTGGGAATAGCATTGGGGGCGATCCGTACACACCAAAATGAAGGAACAGGTTTCTCACCATTTTACCTAGTACATGGAAGAGAACCAATATTACCGATTGACAATTTATTAAAGCCTAGGAGAAAATATATGGGGGAGGATTTTCAGGAAATAAGGTTGCAAGAAATGCACAAAGCACATTTACGTTTAAGAAATAATATAATTAAGGCTCGAGAAAGACAGAAGAAATACACAAATAAAAATGCACACTTACAAGAGTTTAACATGGGTGATAGAGTTTATTACAAAAAACATAGGAAAAACTCTAAGTTTGATGCTCATTGGGTCCCGGGACATTATATTTTAGAAAAAAAGGGTCCAGTATCATATACTATAAAAAATCAAATTACAGGGCATGTTGCACGTTCACATGTAGAGCACTTAAGGCGGGATAATGAGGAAAAAGATGCAGAGGATAATAATAATTATTATTATTATTCAGAAGAAATATTTTCAGATGGACAGATTATCAGACAAACGGAATATCCAATGCCTATAGAAAATGGGAGAGAATTGGTACAAAAACAAATAATAACAGCATCTACTACTGGTGAACAAGAAGAAACAATACCAAAAACAATCGTGACAGAGGAAAACAACACGTATGACGGTTATAATAGTGAAGAATCGATCAAAGAAAAAATAGACGCTCCATTTATGAATACTAGACAGGCAGTAAAAAGAAAGTTAGATAGACAGAAAGAAAGAGAAATTAAGAGGCAAAGGAAATTTAGAATAAATTCCTCAAGTGATGAAGATATGCCACTATTTGAAAAGTCATTAAGACATCAAGGTAGAAAGATTAGATTGGATTTAGAAAGGAAAAGATTAGCGGTTGCTAGTAATGGGTATGCAGATGCGGAACAAGAGATGGATGAAGAGTCAGAAACTGATGAGGATGGTGATATGAAAGAAGATAATTCTCCTCGGGAAGATGACGACATTGATGTAGATATTGCACTTATAGAAAAAAATTTGGAGTTATTAAGAAAATGGAGAAGTGATAAATAGCTTGGTAGAATATTCTGCAGATTGCAGATAGAAGAAGAAGTTAGACACGGTAATTGTGAATTTCAAAGAAAGAAAGTTAGCAAATAACTTAATCAAGAGTTGTTGAGAGTTGTCGGGATGAGTAGACATAATATTGTAGTAAGTTAGGAATGATTGATATATGCTTTATTATCATTTTGATTTTTAAGTTTGAAGTGTTGAGTTTTTCTTAGACGGAAAATGATTGATTAGTAGTTATAATATATTATGGTGTATGTATATATATGATTTTTCATTTCATCACATATGTTTATTTTGATTAATGTGTGGGGATAAAAATGATGTCAAAGAATGAGGGGGTTGATATTGTTTGCTCTATTGTTTTGACTTCAGTTGTTCTTTATAAAATGTGAGGATATGCCAATATATGTGAATCTTGCCAAGAACATCCACAACAGCTGAAAAATACTGGTGTTAACGTCCCAGGAGAAGGATCTCCTGCAGTGGTTTTTTTGGTCCAGCCTTTTTTTCCCCCACAGCTCTTGCAGTCCTATTTGCTTAACAAGTGACTACACCCTTGCGTAATGATGTAAGGCCACGAATTTCGGTCTTTGGTAGCAGTCTCCCAAGTGTCGTAATGCATTCCTAAAGCTTTTAGTGAGATCTTCAGTCTTTAAAGCGTTTCCTCGGGCCAACTTTGGAGCGTTTACCATAGCGCAGCTCACGGTAAAAAAATTCGTTTAGGGAGCATGTGATCTGGCATGCGAGTCAAGTGACCAGCCAAGCGAGATTATATAAGGAGGATATTAGTACAGTTCACAAACAACACTAGCGATGATTTAAATGTGTCAATATCACAAAGAAACTTGCTTTACACCCACGTGTAAGGGGCCTGTTGGTATAACGCTTATGGCGTTACACTCACGGTGTCACCAACTCGGTCAGACAAGAGTTCGATGCCAACGCTCGTCATTCGCTACGAGAGGGGGGAGAAGAGAGGCCGCCTATTCCTTCGTGCACTGAGACCTAAACATGTGATGGTCCTAACACCTCATATACCCACAAGACGTTCCTGCTACCAGATATTTATTTTTCAGTACATATGTGTGTACTCTTTTTCTGTGTGAAGTTACTATTCGGCCTACTCTATTCGAACTTAAACTGTTTTTCTGCCTTATCTTAGGCGGCCAGTGGTCCACTCCACTACCCCAGGGCCAGAGGTGATATACCGACACCTTGTGTCTCTTATTGTAAACATCTGCTTCGTGATTGGTACTCGGTCTGCTCAAGTCAGAGGCGGCCGTTGAGCGTTTAATCATTTCCGCCCTGATTCTTCTTCTTCTTCTTCTTTCGTTCGCTTGAAATATGTCTATATCTGCAATGTCGTCTCTTGCATGAATTGAACTGTTTTTTTTCCCAGTTCACACAGTGGTCCATAGAGTTTATCTTCCACTGTCGTCTCTCTAGGCCAGAAGGTTTGCCTAGATATGTTATATTTTGGGCAGTCTTGGAGTATGTGCTCTGCTGTCTGCGACGCCAATCCACATGTGCACATGGCTGTTTCACCAATCTTGAATTTTGTATACATGTGGTTGCGTAATCTATTGTGTCCTGTTCTGAGGCGCAGAATAATGACTTGTTCTGGTCTGTCCATAATGTGGTAGTCATCTTGAGCAGGTTTTGGTGGCTTTCTGACTGATTTGATCATTCTTTTCTTTTGGTGGTATGTAACGGGCACATCAGGCTGTTCCTCTTTGGCTCCTTCCTTAGCCAATTGATCAGCTCTGTCGTTTCCGGGTACTCCACAGTGGGATGGTATCCACTGTATGGTGACTTTATGCTGACTGCTAAGTTCAGAAAGTAGTGTCCTTAGTACTGGCAATTTCCCAGAGAGGAGCGCCTCGAGTACTGATTTTGCATCTGTTAGTAGCACCACAGGTTGTGTACCATTGCTGTTATTTAGTAATTTCTCTGTTGCTATTTTGATTGCCTCAATTTCGGCATCATAGTTATGGCAGTACTTTCCTGTCGGTACTCTGGCTGTGTCCCTAGTATTATTTGGGTATTCTATGTACACTCCCGCTCCTCCATTTCGAACAGCATTTTGTGCTGACCCATCTGTGTAGACTCGGATCCAGAGGTCCTGTGGGTATTCTTCATCAAGGAAGCTGAGAGTGGCTGTTCTGCGCTGCACACTGTTCTGTTCTTCCTTGTCAAATATTCCTCTCACTTTTGTCTGGATTTGTAACGATAGTCTATGCTCATCTTTCCATGGAGTTCGCTCTGGAATAGTTGTTAGGGGGATACCAACTGTGGGCAGATCAGTGGTTTCTCTGCAGAGTCGTTTGGCCTGGTGGATAAAACTACTTCTTTTCAACCGCCCCATAGCTAGGTTTTCAAATCTGTTCTTCATAGGGTGGCCTGGCAAGCTGAGGAACTTTTCTGCTTGTATTAGCGTTTTCGTATCTCTGCGCTCACTCAGTGCCTGTGTCCTCCCCATCTTCTCCATTTCCACTATAGGGGTTGATCTCATCCCTCCTGTGGTGACTCTAAGTGCTTGATTTTGCACCTTGTCCAGCTCTTGTAGTGTGGTATTTGATGCTGAACACCACGCAGTTGACCCATATTCCAGGTGTGGTCGTATGCTCTGTTGGTAAACTTTGCTAAGTATTTTCGTACTGGCTCCCCATGTGGTTCCACTTAGCTTTCTCAGGATGGCTATTTTCCTTCTGGCTTTTGCTACTGCTTTGTTGATGTGCTTTCTCCATGTCAGCTTGCCATCAAATGTTACTCCAAGGTATGTTGGTTCTTTATCTTCTCTTAGGGGTGTTCCATTTATCTGGATGATCCCTGCCTTTTGTTTTGGAGAGAGGGTAAATAGGGTGGTGCTGCACTTGTCAGTGTTTATGCTGACACACCATCTATTTGCCCATGCAGCAAATGTATCTACAGCTCTTTGTAGCAATCTGGTGGCCACTGATGCATATTCATTTGTGCTCCATAGAACCAGGTCATCGGCGTACATTGCCGCTTTAATTCCATGCGGTAGGTGAGCAACAAGATCATTGATGAAGATTAGAAAAAGTGTGGGGGACAAGACTCCGCCCTGGGGGACACCGTGACGCAGTAGTACTTTCTTGCTCTTGAGTCCGTCTATCTGTACTCGGGCTCTTCTGTTGTGCAAGTATGCTTTCACCCATTTGTACATTCTTCCATTGACTTTGCAGTTTCTCAGTTTCTTCATCAGACCTTCTTTCCAGACTTTGTCAAAGGCTTTCTTCAGATCTATCCATGCCGCAAGCACCAGCTTCTTCTCTTGGAATGCATCCTCAATTTCTTGAGAGAGGTAGGTTGTCTGATCTTCCGTAGAGTAGCACTGCCTAAAGCCAGCCTGCTGTGGCACAAGGATGTTTTTACTTTCAATGTACCACTGCAGTCTGTGATTGATGATGCGCTCCAGTGTTTTGCAGAGACAGCTGGTGAGGCTAATTGGTCTGTAGCTAGAGGCAATGGAACCATCTTTCCCTGATTTTAGGAGGGGTATCATGATTGCTTCTCTCCAGGCTTGTGGAACACTGCCTAAGGTCCAGCTGTTATTGAAGATCTGCAACAGCTTTGTTTTGGCCTCTGTTCCTAGGTTCCTGATCATTTCATTGGAGATACCATCAGCTCCTGGTGACTTTCTCATTTTCAGTTTAGATATGGCTAGCTCCAGTTCGCTGATTGTGATGGGTGCCTCCAGAACCTCATGTACTATTTCCTTCTGTCCTGTATGTTGTCGTTTTTCTCGAATCTCTTGTTGTTTCTCTGGACTAATTTTGATATTGCTATCTTGTGCGAACGAGTCCGCAAAATGGTCAGCTGCTTGCTTTCTTGTTAAGATTGTTCCATCTTTATGTAGTGCAATTTTTGAGTTTCTCCCTGTGCCCTCGTCATTAAGCTGTTTTATTAGCTTCCACAATTTCCTTGTGTCTCTTTCAAAGTTCAGAGACTCCGTTTTCTCCTGCCAGCTTTTCCGTCTAGCCTGCAGCTTGGCCCTTTGAAATTTGGCTTTTGCATGCTGGAATTTATTGTGGTGCTCTTGGCTGGGTGTGGCCTCTGCTTGCTTTCTACACACTTCAATATCATTATGCAACTGTTCCAGTTCACTACTCCAGTAGGGTTTATATTGTTTACGGGCTCCTCTTGGTACTGTTTCTCGCGCTGCCTGTAGTATGCATTTCCCAAACTCTTCAACTGCTTTATTTATGTCTTTCTCAGTGTTCAGGTTTCTAACCAGTATGCTGGTGCGATGCTTGTACATTGCCCAGTCTGCTTTCTTGTAGTTCCACCTCGAGAGGGTGCTGCTTTCACTTACAAGCTCATTTTCTACGGTTAGAAAGACTGGCCGATGGTCACTGCCACCAAGTTGTTTCCCAACAGTTCGTGTAATGTTCCACTCCAGGTCTGGTGAATGAAAAGCCAGGTCAGGTGTAGTTGTAGAGTGCCATGATCTCGAGTAGAAAGTATGTGGGTCGGACGGCTTGTTAATCAACATGAATCTATTCTCATCTTGCCAGTCTTCCAGTCTCTCTCCTCTCTGGTCCATGTGATCATAGCCCCAGCTCTGCGAGTGGCTGTTGAAATCGCCACACACAATCATTTTTTCTTTTAGTGGTAGAGTGTCCAGTGCCTGTGGGCGGTTACTTGGACAGTAGTAATTGATCAGATGTAGATCTGTATTACCTGTCTTAAGTTTAAGTGTCTGATACTCAGCCCCTTCCATGTAGACTTTGATTTGGGAAGCCATGATGTTATTTCTTACAAGGGTCAGTATCCCACCTTTTCGCCTGTTCTTTCGGTCAGATCGGTAACACTGGTAGCCTCTGATTTTGAAGGCTATATTTTCATTGAGGTGAGTTTCTTGCAAGCAACATATGCTTACTTTTTCTTGGTCCAAGATTTTTTCTAATTCTATTTTTTTGTTGCTGACTCCCTCCGCATTCCAGTGCATTATTTTAAGTCTTCGTTTAGTATGGCCAGTCGTCCTATTCTCATGTCCCCTGGCTCCACAGGACATCTGAGAAGGACCTCCAGTAGTTGGGGTTGGACCCTTTCGAGACATAGGGCCCGGCACTGCACCTGCCTGGGGGTCCAAAGCAGGGCGAGCACCATAACGATTAGCAGTAGTCGACATATTCCATTTTGCGTGATTGCGTGGCATCCTGATTTCTGTGGTGCGCCTCTTGGCTGGTTGCCTCCGTCTTCAGCACCTTTCTTTGCTAGGGCAGACTGTGGTCTCACTCGAGTGTAGATGTGTACGCGCGCACACACCTGCCTGCGCATGCATGTACGTGCATACACATCTAGAGCATACTGGTTATTTTCCGGCGCCAGAGACTCGCCGTCGCCCCTTCTCCTGTTAGTTTAAACAGGTCCGCCACGTGAAGGCCAGGAGTTGGACTTTTGCTGCATAGGTTATGTATTCACGAGCCATTGAGGTATTTGAGCAATGTTGGGCGCTCACCCCAACACCGCGCCTCGGCTACATACAGCAACATTTGGGACCCTTCCGCCCTGATGAACCACAATGTGACTGTACAGCCGATGGCGATGGAAAATTGGAAGAAGTGTGTTACTGCCCTACACAACATTCCCATGCGTAGTGGTTGCTTACTGCCCTACGCAACATTGCCATGCGTTGTGGTTGCTTACTGCCCTACGAAACATTGCCATACCATGCGTTGTGGTTGCTTACTGCCCTACGCAACATTGCCATACCATGCGTTGTGGTTGCTTACTGCCCTACGCAACATTGCCATACCATGCGTTGTGGTTGCTTACTGCCCTACACAACACTGCCATGCGTAGTGGCTGCTTACTGCCCTACGCAACATTGCCATGCATTGTGGTTGCTTACTGTCCTACACAACATTGCCATGCGTAGTGGTTGCTTACTGCCCTACGCAACATTGCCATACCATGCGTTGTGGTTGCTTACTACCCTACACAACACTGCCATGCGTAGTGGCTGCTTACTGCCCTACGCAACATTGCCATGCATTGTGGTTGCTTACTGCCCTACACAACATTGCCATGCGTAGTGGTTGCTTACTGCCCTACGCAACATTGCGATACCATGCATTGTGGTTGCTTACTGCCCTACACAACACTGCCATGTGTAGTGGTTGCTTACTGCCCTACGCAACATTGCGATACCATGCATTGTGGTTGCTTACTGCCCTACACAACACTGCCATGCGTAGTGGCTGCTTACTGCCCTACACAACATTGCCATGCATTGTGGTTGCTTACTGTCCTACACAACACTGCCATGCGTAGTGGCTGCTTACTGCCCTACGCAACATTGCCATGCATTGTGGTTGCTTACTGTCCTACACAACACTGCCATGCGTAGTGGCTGCTTACTGCCCTACACAACATTGCCATGCATTGTGGTTGCTTACTGCCCTACACAACACTGCCATGCGTAGTGGCTGCTTACTGCCCTACGCAACATTGCCATGCATTGTGGTTGCTTACTGTCCTACACAACATTGCCATGCGTAGTGGTTGCTTACTGCCCTACGCAACATTGCCATACCATGCGTTGTGGTTGCTTACTACCCTACGCAACATTGCCATGCCATGCGTTGTGGTTGCTTACTGCCCTACACAACACTGCCATGCGTAGTGGCTGCTTACTGCCCTACGCAACATTGCCATGCGTAGTGGTTGCTTACTGCCCTACGCAACATTGCCATACCATGCATTGTGGTTGCTTACTGCCCTACACAACATTGCCATGCGTAGTGGTTGCTTACTGTTCTACAAAACATTGCCATACCATGCATTGTGGTTGCTTACTGCCCTACACAACATTGCCATGCGTAGTGGTTGCTTACTGTTCTACACAACATTGCCATACCATGCATTGTGGTTGCTTACTGCCTTACGCAACACTGCCATGCGTAGTGGTTGTTTACTGCCCTACACAACATTGCCATACGTTGCGTTGCGGTTGCTTACTGCCCTACACAATATTGCCATGTGTAGTGGTTGCTTACTGCCCTACACAATATTGCCATGTGTAGTGGTTGCTTACTGCCCTATACAACATTGCCATATGTAGTGGTTGCTTACTGCCCTATACAATATTGCCATATGTAGTGGTTGCTTACTGCCCTACACAATATTGCCATATGTAGTGGTTGCTTACTGCCCTATACAACATTGCCATGTGTAGTGGTTGCTTACTGCCCTATACAACATTGCCATATTGCCATGTGTAGTGGTTGTTTACTGCCCTATACAACATTGCCATGTGTAGTGGTTGTTTACTGCCCTATACAATATTGCCATGTGTAGTGGTTGTTTACTACCCTATACAACATTGCCATGTGTAGTGGTTGCTTACTGCCCTATACAATATTGCCATGTGTAGTGGTTGCTTACTGCCCTATACAATATTGCCATGTGTAGTGGTTGTTTACTACCCTATACAACATTGCCATGTGTAGTGGTTGTTTACTGCCCTATACAATATTGCCATGTGTAGTGGTTGCTTACTGCCCTATACAACATTGCCATGTGTAGTGGTTGTTTACTGCCCTATACAATATTGCCATGTGTAGTGGTTGTTTACTGCCCTATACAACATTGCCATATGTAGTGGTTGCTTACTGCCCTATACAATATTGCCATGTGTAGTGGTTGTTTACTGCCCTATACAACATTGCCATGTGTAGTGGTTGTTTACTGCCCTATACAATATTGCCATGTGTAGTGGTTGTTTACTACCCTATACAACATTGCCATGTGTAGTGGTTGCTTACTGCCCTATACAATATTGCCATGTGTAGTGGTTGCTTACTACCCTATACAACATTGCCATGTGTAGTGGTTGTTTACTGCCCTATACAATATTGCCATGTGTAGTGGTTGTTTACTACCCTATACAACATTGCCATGTGTAGTGGTTGTTTACTGCCCTATACAATATTGCCATGTGTAGTGGTTGTTTACTGCCCTATACAATATTGCCATGTGTAGTGGTTGCTTACTACCCTATACAACATTGCCATGTGTAGTGGTTGCTTACTGCCCTATACAATATTGCCATATGTAGTGGTTGCTTACTACCCTATACAATATTGCCATGTGTAGTGGTTGTTTACTGCCCTATACAACATTGCCATGTGTAGTGGTTGTTTACTGCCCTATACAATATTGCCATGTGTAGTGGTTGTTTACTACCCTATACAACATTGCCATGTGTAGTGGTTGCTTACTGCCCTATACAATATTGCCATGTGTAGTGGTTGCTTACTGCCCTATACAATATTGCCATGTGTAGTGGTTGTTTACTACCCTATACAACATTGCCATGTGTAGTGGTTGTTTACTGCCCTATACAATATTGCCATGTGTAGTGGTTGCTTACTGCCCTATACAACATTGCCATGTGTAGTGGTTGTTTACTGCCCTATACAATATTGCCATGTGTAGTGGTTGTTTACTGCCCTATACAACATTGCCATATGTAGTGGTTGCTTACTACCCTATACAATATTGCCATGTGTAGTGGTTGTTTACTACCCTATACAACATTGCCATGTGTAGTGGTTGTTTACTGCCCTATACAATATTGCCATGTGTAGTGGTTGTTTACTGCCCTATACAATATTGCCATGTGTAGTGGTTGCTTACTACCCTATACAACATTGCCATGTGTAGTGGTTGCTTACTGCCCTATACAATATTGCCATGTGTAGTGGTTGCTTACTACCCTATACAACATTGCCATGTGTAGTGGTTGCTTACTACCCTATACAATATTGCCATGTGTAGTGGTTGCTTACTGCCCTATACAATATTGCCATATGTAGTGGTTGCTTACTACCCTATACAATATTGCCCTGTGTAGTGGTTGCTTACTGCCCTATACAATATTGCCATATGTAGTGGTTGCTTACTGCCCTATACAATATTGCCATATGTAGTGGTTGCTTACTGCGCTATACAACATTGCCATATGTAGTGGTTGCTTACTGCCCAATACAATATTGCCATGTGTAGTGGTTGCTTACTGCCCTATACAATATTGCCATGTGTAGTGGTTGCTTACTACTCTATACAACATTGCCATATGTAGTGGTTGCTTACTGCCCTATACAACATTGCCATATGTAGTGGTTGCTTACTGCCCAATACAACATTGCCATGTGTAGTGGTTGCTTACTACCCTATACAATATTGCCATGTGTAGTGGTTGCTTACTGCCCTATACAATATTGCCATATGTAGTGGTTGCTTACTACCCTATACAATATTGCCCTGTGTAGTGGTTGCTTACTGCCCTATACAATATTGCCATATGTAGTGGTTGCTTACTGCCCTATACAATATTGCCATATGTAGTGGTTGCTTACTGCCCTATACAACATTGCCATATGTAGTGGTTGCTTACTGCCCTATACAATATTGCCATGTGTAGTGGTTGCTTACTGCCCTATACAATATTGCCATGTGTAGTGGTTGCTTACTACTCTATACAACATTGCCATATGTAGTGGTTGCTTACTGCCCTATACAACATTGCCATATGTAGTGGTTGCTTACTGCCCAATACAATATTGCCATGTGTAGTGGTTGCTTACTGCCCTATACAATATTGCCATGTGTAGTGGTTGCTTACTGCCCTATACAATATTGCCATGTGTAGTGGTTGCTTACTGCCCTATACAATATTGCCATGTGTAGTGGTTGCTTACTGCCCTATACAATATTGCCATGTGTAGTGGTTGCTTACTGCCCTATACAATATTGCCATGTGTAGTGGTTGCTTACTGCCCTATACAATATTGCCATATGTAGTGGTTGCTTACTGCCCTATACAATATTGCCATGTGTAGTGGTTGCTTCCTGCCCTATACAATATTGCCATGCGTAGTGGTTGCTTACTGCCCTATACAACATTGCCATATGTAGTGGTTGCTTACTGCCCAATACAATATTGCCATGTGTAGTGGTTGCTTCCTGCCCTATACAATATTGCCATGTGTAGTGGTTGCTTACTGCCCTATACAACATTGCCATATGTAGTGGTTGCTTACTGTCCAATACAATATTGCCATGTGTAGTGGTTGCTTACTGCCCTATACAATATTGCCATGTGTAGTGGTTGCTTACTGCCCTATACAATATTGCCATGTGTAGTGGTTGCTTACTGCCCTATACAATATTGCCATGTGTAGTGGTTGCTTACTGCCCTATACAATATTGCCATGTGTAGTGGTTGCTTACTGCCCTATACAATATTGCCATGTGTAGTGGTTGCTTACTGCCCTATACAATATTGCCATGTGTAGTGGTTGCTTACTGCCCTATACAATATTGCCATGTGTAGTGGTTGCTTACTGCCCTATAAAATATAGCCATATGTAGTGGTTGCTTACTGCCCTGTACAATATTGCCATATGTAGTGGTTGCTTACTGCCCTGTACAACATTGCCATATGTAGTGGTTGCTTACTGCCCTATACAACATTCCCATGCGTAGAGATTGCTTACTGTTCTACACAACACTGCCATGCGTTGTGGCTGCTTACTGCTTTGTCATGTAGCAAAGATAAAGTAAAGGACCACATTACACGTCTTGAGCAGGGTTGCCACTTTTCTTTGACAGAAAACATCTAGAAACGTAACAAATAACATCTAGAAATTTATAGAGTGTGTGGATGAAACGTCTAGAAAAACATCCAGAGGGGAAAAGTACGAAATTACATAGATATCGATGTGACATACCCTATAGAATCATGTCCTCATCTTCACTTATGTCTGTCTCACAAGATCCACATGATAAACTTAGCTAGGATGTTGAAATTTAAGTTTCAGATTCAAAATGACTCTGTTCAAATTTTTTTTTTTAAATACACGATCATGGAGCTGATAAGTTGAACAGCATTTTCCTACTCTCATCATGCCAAATGTTATTGTCAAGATAACATTTAAGCGGTCAAGTTCCATCCTATTTCTTAGCTTACATTTTGTTTAATTCATAGTACTGAAAACTCTTTCTACATCAACATTTGAATGGGGTAGTTTCATGGCAGACATCGCACATTCACAGAGCTCACAGAATGGACTGTTTCCTGAGGCATCTTTAAATAGTCTTACTTCACTCCAAAAAGCTTCAGTTTGTTTTGTTTGTCCAGTCAACCAAATTTATTTTGGTTAACTAATATTCTGCTTCTGCCACACTATTATCAGTAGCCCCTAAAAATTATATAACTTGACAATATTTAGGTATGTCCTTTACTGGCTGAAGTATGTTGTTAACAGAAAAGAGTGAAATATTTTTCAATACATCTAAATTTTCAGGAAGTCTCTGCTTCAATTGATGGAATAATGAGATAAGAAAATCTTGGCAGAGCTTTCTTATGTTGTTCTCTTCATTTTCTGTTAACAGTCCTTTTGTTTTTTAAACCATCAATTTTTGATTTCATTTGGTAACCCTGGTATGGCTTAGGAGCCAAATAGCTCTCTATAGTGCAGGTGAACAAATCAGCTCTAGAAGTTGGCAATATAAGTCTTTTACCAACTGAGTGAAATAGTAACGTGAGGTCGTCAAGTAATTTAACTTTATCAACATTTTTAGATATAAACAGTTTATTACCTGTTTGCACTTCACTTAGAATGGGTTTTAAAAAGAGAAGGAATTCCAATCTTTTTTTCACCACTGTACATTTTATATGGTATTTCAGCTGTGTAGCACTTTTCACTTTGTCTTATTATTTCGAAGTGTGTCTTCAACTCCAACCATTGGTTCATAATTATTTTAACAGCTAAATGAATTGATAACCATCTAGTTTTGTAATATGACAGAATTTTCAGTGGTGAGGACTATCATTTAATGCTTTATATAAATTATTGTATTGCTGTTGTCTGACAGATGATTTGGAGAACCAGTTATGTGTTTCAGCAATGAGGAATTCCAAATTCCTTGGTAAACATTCTGATGAGGCATGTGATAGTGCTAGCTGCAAGGAATGACACGCACATTTTATGAGGATTAACGATGGGATGTCTTCCTTCAATTTGGCATAAACGCCATGGTTGATACGGAGGCATTATCGGTGCCAATTGCAGCCAAATTCTTCAAGTCTAAATTTTTACTGACCGAAAGTTTCTTCAGTGCCTAAACTATGCTTTCTGCATCACACTTTTCCAAGTGAACTAGTCCAAGAAATGTAGAAACTACTTTGTCGTTGCTGTTGTTATAATATATAACACATACACCAAGCACTTTCAGAAAGAAATGTCATTCGATTCGTCTAATAATAAACTATATTTATTTGTAGAAATATCACTGATAAAATCCTCTTCAAAGTGAGAAAACAAAGTATTTCTTATAATATTTGTACACTTGCTGTGATACATTTTTACGTCAGTTAGAACTTTACTGTCAGAAATAGTGTTTTTAAACACATGAATCAAATGGTCACAGTTCGCAATTGCACAATGACAGCTTAAAAGCATTGCAACAGATCCTTCAACTTTTGATGATTCATTAATCTGCGTAGTTTTGAAAACAGGTGTCAACGGTGTATTATCCCGAAAAGGTACTGCATTTTATTTAATGTTTTTTTTAAAAAAGTCCCTGCACGATTCTTCAAGTCTTGCATTTTCGCTTTCATTTCGCACTTGCAGTACTTACAACGAGCCTTAGTCGCATCTCCATGAACTGCCATCACCCAGTCTTTAATTATGTCATCCTGCAGCCACTCTTTCAGAAATTGTTGTTCATTTTGCATGTTGCATTTTGCATGTTTGTTCACTTTTGGCATGTTGAAAGATTTGTTCACAGTGGAAGACACATATGAAGGTAAACAATTATTTTTTTTTTAAATCACATGAAAAAGAATCACAAAGTCGGCATCATAGCAATAATTCGCAATACAGTGAGTTAACAGTTCAGATAATGTTACTATGATTTACGCGTGCTTTTAATCAATACCGGGGCCTGCCAGATTGTTGAGCGTCGACCCAAGTCCAGACCAAACAAACAATGGGTAATAAATATTTTATACAGTAATAATTAAATGACACCGAAAGAAAAGAAACATCTATAAAATATCTAACTTCAAGTGAAAAACATCTAGAATTACATCTGCCATCTAAACGTCAAAAAAAAAAAAAAAAAACGACATCTGGACGCAGGCATAAACATCTAGATATGGATGTGAAACATCTAGAATTGCAACCCTGGTCTTGAGGCGCATTGGGTATATGATGCATGTGCATGGCGGTTAGGCACTGAACCGCTACGGCCTCTGGAGTATTTATCCTTGTGGCTGCTGTTTGTTTTTCGCAATTTCCTTATGTTGGACTGGTAGTATATGGTTCCGTCGACCTGCTACTGAGTGAGTGTGTGGAGCGACTCTGTGAGCTGTGATATTCACGTGGAATCCTTTTACATGTCCGCTTTTGTTTGTACAGTGACCTGCATGTTCAGAACAATGACTACCGGGTATTGCTGAATTGACTGATTTGCCTTTTTGGTTCACGAGTGCATTTTTAGGAGACTCCTTGGAGTCGGCGCTGTAGCTACGGAGCTCGTGCTTTACGCGACGCTTTCGGCGGGTCGCCCTGCGGATAGAGACAGAGCTATGTGAGAAAACCCGGGTCAATGAGGTCTTTCTGGTGACTGCCGATTCCATCGACGATGAACTGTGGTTTCCGTGGAGGACTTTCGTGTTAGCATTCTGGCGGCGGAATTGTGCACAGTGTACCTGTGCGTGCTGTTGGATTGCCAAGACTCCTGTCTGTTCCGTTTTTCACATCGGACAGTGGAGAGCATTTTGTGTGATATTCACTGGCACGGGAATGGAGCATAATGGGGACGACCCGTTGCCGTGAAGTTGGAACCTCGACTAACTAACTAACTAAGTGTATAGACTAATCGCCACTCATTTAGTGATGAGGTCAATACACAAAGGCCGCATTGACTTCCCATGACATTTCCTGAAACCCATTTTAGCTGGGTCGACGTGGGAGCCCGGGTCTATTTTTAAAAGTTTCCCATTGAAGAGAATTCGAGCATTTGGACACCGGGCTGGCAGGCGCCATTCTAGCAACTGCACCTCCACGGTTTTCTTCATTGTGGAGACGGCACCTGATTGATTGATTGATTGATTGATTGATTGATTGATTGATTGATTGATGCCAACACGGAAAAGCCTTGTTGTTTGACAGAGCTTTTAAGCTGTTCACGTCCGTCAAATTTTGATGATACAGATGATAATTATTGCTATCATAAGTGGTCAGCATGGCCGAGTGGATAAGATGGCTCGTTGTTAAACATCTGGTGTGCTGATGCCGAGGAAGCGGGTTCAACATCTACAGCGGTCAGTTGGACTAAATTGTTGACTTCTCATCCTTGACTTGGACGTAAATTATAAGTACCTCAGAAGTCGGTGTGGGTTCGCCTGATGGCAAGGGACACTGGTAACAGGGAAAGCTAATCCACACGCAACGCAACAATCAGTCCAGTGCAATAGAAGTAGTAGCACATGTATGGTCTATGCTTGAGTTCAAAGCGAGCGATCGTTAAAATAAATTGCTGTCATAAAGCTACCCAATTATTCCCCAAACAGGGTAGTGTGAAACCGTGAGAGCGTGTAGCCATTTATCGCTGCTGTAACTGCGTCCACTTATGTGGACGCAGTCATTGGCACCTTGCCGTCTTGATAGAGGATAGTTTGTTACATGCAAGAAAATGCCGTGAACAGAATCAACCACTGTTTATTGTCTTCATCGACCTCACAAAGGTATTTGATTTGGTCAGTCGTGAGAGTCTGTTCAAGGCACTAAAGAAGATTGGCTTCCCACCAACTCTTAGGTCCATTGTGGGATCGCTCCACACAGGAATGAAGGGTATAATCAAGTTTGATGGTGCAACTTCTGAAGAGTTTGAAATTAAGTCAAGAGTGGAGTTAAGCAAGGTTGCGTACTATCCCTCTTTGGAATATACTTTTCACTTCTACTGAAATATACCTTTCGTGATCAGGATGGTGGTATATACATTCACTCACGCTCAGATGGCGGCCTCTAAAATGCTCACAGATTGAAGGCCAAGACCAAAATTAAGAGGATACTGATCAGAGAGTTGCTGTTTGCAGATGAGGCTGCAATTACGACCCACTCTGAGGAAGAATTACAACGTCTACTATCAGCATTCTCCAATGCTTGTTCTAAATTTGGTTTAACAATTAGCAAAAAGAAGACACAGATTATGTCACAAGGTGCACATGAGGTACCATCAATCTTTATTGACGACGCCGAACAAGAGACAGTAGACCATTTTACATATCTAAGATCAGAGGTAAATAGCAAATTATCCCTAGATAAGGAAATCAACATCATGATTGGTAAGGCAGCAACAACAATGAACATGTTAGCAAAATGAGTCTGGCAGAACAGAAAGCTTACTGCCAAAAGAAAAGTCCTTGTCTATCAAGCCTGTGTCCTTAGTACTCTTCTTTATGGCAGTGAAGCCTGGACAACTTACTCACACCAAGAGAAACGTTTAAACAGCTTTCATATGCGGTGTTTGCGAAGAGTACTTGGTATTAAGTGGCAAGACAACATCCCAAATACTGAAGCATTGGAAAGAACAGGTTGTGTGACGGTTTATTCCATGCTCAGTCTGTGTAGACTTAGATGGATAGGACACTTTAGGAGGATGGATGATGGTAGTATACTAAAGGGCATCTTTTTTGTTGAATTACAGATGTGTAAGAGATCTCAGGGTCGGCCTCTACTACGATACAAAGATGTGTGTAAGAGGGACATGATTGATACAGGCATTGATAATGCACATTGGGAGCAAGTCGCCGATGAACGTGTTGCGTGGAGGGCAAATATCAGAAATTGAATAAAGACAAAGGAGAATATTATTGCAGGTAAGTCACACACCGAGCGTATGAGACGTAAGATGGTGCATGATGGTGGAAATGACCATGTGTTCACATGCATCCACTGTGGACGAACATTAACAGCGCAAACTGGCCTAATCAGTCACCGCCATGGGTTGTAGTTATTATGTCTTTTTGAAGCACAATGTAACAAACTATCGTCTGTCAAGACGGCAAGGTGCCAATGAAACGGCAGAGTTAAAACAGCGTTTACAACAAGGTTGGAAACTAGCGACAGGCAATTTGCGCCAAGCGCGACGTAGAATTGCTCGCTACTACAACAAGAAAGCTAAGGATAGAGAGTTAGAAGTGGGAGATCCACATATGGGAACATGCGGGAGCATGTAGCAATTTATCATGAAGTGGACTGAGATTGAGAGCAGCCGACAGGTAATATTGTCTAGTCTTAAGTTGCCACTTGGCTAAGAATTTCTTTATAACGTTAAAGGGGAGAGAATCAACTTTATTGCACCGAGTACTAACACATATTGCTCGATTTTCTTTCCACAGAGCCGCCTCCTGAACGCGTCGCACAGAATACGAACTCCGTAGCTCCAGCGACGACCACCTCCAGGAGACTTTGAATTCATTTCACTCTTTAACTGAATGACAGAGTTCGAAAACGAACCCATGACCCTCATATTGCGAGGTACGAGGCTTGACCCTTCTACCTCGGAGACTGTCTATACTGAGACAATGGCGTCAGTCACCGAACAACATGGCCACTGCCAGGAAGGACATCTATGGCAAACTACATTCTTTACAAACGTCTAGAAAACGATAGCAGTTAAAGACGTTATAGGCTAGGCTGTTACCAACGGTGGTTTTTTGGGGGGTGGGGTGGGGGTGGGAGCGAGCGAGCGAGAGAGAGAGACAGAGAGAGAGTGAGAGAGAAAGAGAGAGAGAGAGAGAGAGAGAGAGAGAGAGAGAGAGAGAGAGAGAGAGAGTTATGTAAAGGACAAAGTTGCTGCTTCTAGCACTCTTGCCTGTCGTGACCAGCACGCTTGTCTGCCATAACCAGCACTCTTGTCTGCCGTGACCCAGCACTCTTGCCTGCCGTGACCCAGCACTCTTGCCTGCCGTGACCAGCACGCTTGTCTGCCATAACCAGCACTCTTGCCTGCCATGACCCAGCACGCTTGTCTGCCGTGACCCAGCACTCTTGCCTGCCGTGACCAGCACGCATGTCTGCCATAACCAGCACGCATGTCTGCCATAACCAGCACTCTTGCCTGCCGTGACCAGCGCGCTTGTCTGCCGTGACCAGCACGCTTGTCTGCCGTGACCCAGCACTCTTGCCTGCCGTGACCCAGCACTCTTGTCTGCCGTGACCAGCACTCTTGTCTGCCATAACAAGCACTCTTGTCTGCCGTGACCCAGCACTCTTGCCTGCCGTGACCAGCACGCTTGTCTGCCATAACCAGCACTCTTGTCTGCCATAACCAGCACTCTTGTCTGCCGTGACCCAGCACTCTTGCCTGCCGTGACCCAGCACTCTTGTCTGCCGTGACCAGCACGCTTGTCTGCCATAACCAGCATTCTTGTCTGCCGTGACCCAGCACGCTTGTCTGCCGTGACCCAGCACTCTTGCCTGCCGTGACCAGCACGCATGTCTGCCGTGACCAGCACGCATGTCTGCCATAACCAGCACTCTTGCCTGCCGTGACCAGCACGCTTGCCTGCCGTGACCAGCAAGCCTGTCTGCCGTGACCCAGCACTCTTGCCTGCAGTGACCAGCACGCTAGTCTGCCGTGACCAGCACTTTTGTCTGCCGTGACCAGCACTCTTGCCTGACGTGACCGGCATTCTTGCCTGACGTGACCAACATTATTGCCTGCCGTGAACAGCACTCTTGCCTGACGCGAACAGCACGCTTGTCTGCCGTGACCAGCACTCTTGCCTGACGTGACCAGCACTCTTGCCTGCCGTGACCAGCACTCTTGCCTGCCGTGACCGGTTGTCATGAGTTAGAATGCCCACTGAAGTGTGGATTCTTGTTTAAAAAGTGACCTGTCCTCACAGTCTAAAATTGGAGTCCGGAAATGTTCTGGGAAATAAAAGCAACCGGTGTGATATTACCACACCAACCACTGAATGCCTACTGGTATATTTAAAAATAGTCTTAAAAGTCGAGAGGATCGACTTCATTGCACCGGGTTTTATCCCATATGGTTTGGTGTCTTTCCGCAGGGTGGCCTGCTGAAATCATCGCACAAATCACGAACTCCGCAGCTCCAGCGACGACCCCCGGAGTCTCCGAGAAAAATGCACTCGTGAGCCGAAATTCGTAGCCAAGAATCGAACCTACAACTTTCGCAGCGCGAGGCACACGGCCTGACCACTTTGTCATGGAGACTCCCTATTGAGATACCATACGCCTATTGCGCCCCACATCGCGAAAAAGGGTCGGTTACGCCTTGAACTGCTTCAGTGTGTTAGTTTCATTACGCTGTCTTTGCGACTTTCAGAACTTGCTCACTACCCTTATTTGTTAATCGCGCTATCTTAAAATTTACAACACGTAAAATTATATTTTAATGCATCCGTACATTTTATACTCTGGAAATCGTCACGACTTACATATCTAAAATTTAAAATAAATATTGTATAATACATTTTACTTACAAAGACAAATATTTATTGAATGCAACATTCGTTGCATTTTATGTTTGCTCCGCCCGTCCGTCCGCCCGTTCGCCCGTCCGCCCGCCCGCCGGCCGGCCCGTCTGTCTGTCTGTCTGTTTGTCTGTCTGTCTGTCTGTCTGTCTGTCTGCACGTCTGTCTTTTTATCTGTCTGCGTGAGTGTTTATTTTATTTTATTTTTTATTTTCTTGTCAATTCTACAAAACTATGTTTGTTATCAAAGCTACCACCTTAGCTAAATTAGGCGATAATTCTGTTTTAAATTAATCTTTCTATACTACACCTGAAATAATAATATTGACTGCTATATTTGTCTAATTGCAGTCAACAACAACAACAACAACAAATAAACAAACAAACTTATCTATTGTCTATAGTTCCTTATGGTGTAGGAAATGAGGGTCTTGAGACTGAGGAGCAGTCCAGACGGTCAAAACTGTCATCTAATAATGCACCTAATTACACATCTTGTCGCTACTCTTTCCGACATGTTAAAACATGGTTCTTTCAAGACTGCATAATGAGAATAAACAGGATACATGTATTTATTCACTCGTCTCTTGGGAATTCTCAAACCTAAATTCGTCTCCGTATATCATAGATCATTGTTATTGATGGGACGCAGAGGTGTTTCCAAGGCACCAGGGCCTGGCTATATACTGGCCAAGACCTATTGACGCGTCCTCGTCGAGCGTCCTGGGCAACAGGTCCCTTCGAAGTCGGAGAGTGTCTGCCTGCACGGCGAGGAACCACCAGTCTACACACCAATAAACCAGACATGGAACAACGGATACTCACGCAAACCTCAGTCCCGTATGACATCACACTGATGTTGGACAACAGGGTGTATTAATCCGACATACAGGACTTCACGCTGGAGTTCACAGCCAGCGAACGCAAGCAAGCATTGTTACTGATGCAAGTGTGCCTTTGGTATATCTACACACCTACTGGGGTCCGGGGGAAAAAAAACCAACATTATGACTAGAAACCTGCACACAGGGAAAAACACACACTGGCATAGACAAACGTTTCGGCTGACGTCTTTATCAACAAACAAGAAAAACAAAACAAACTTAGTATCGGCTAAACAACTTCGAACGTCGACATCATTTCTTGATTATACGCCTACTGGTGTTCTTATAATTACTTCATTGGCACCTTGCCGTCTTGACAGATGATAGTTTGTTACACTGTGCTTCAAAAAGGCATGATAACTATGGTCTGCGCAAGCAAGCAAGCATTGTTACTGATGCAAGTGTGCCTTTGGTATATCTACACACCTACTGGGGTCCGGGGGAAAAAAAACCAACATTATGACTAGAAACCTGCACACAGGGAAAAACACACACTGGCATAGACAAACGTTTCGGCTGACGTCTTTATCAACAAACAAGAAAAACAAAACAAACTTAGTATCGGCTAAACAACTTCGAACGTCGACATCATTTCTTGATTATACGCCTACTGGTGTTCTTATAATTACTTCATTGGCACCTTGCCGTCTTGACAGATGATAGTTTGTTACACTGTGCTTCAAAAAGGCATGATAACTATGGTCTGCCCAGAAATGAATGCCTTCATTCACGATCAATTATTTTGACAACTGTCTGTTGCATCGTTATGAAATTTTTCCTGCCGTCTTATATTTACCCCCACCCAAGGAATATGTCTTTGATAGATCCAAAAGCAACTTAAATCACGGAAAGCGGCTACATTTCTTTGATGTTTTGGTGAAAAACTAGTTATCTCTTGTTAACAAACTTGTTTTACAGTAATGCCCCGTTCCACTACGCGAGGCTCTTGTCATAAGGCCAATCCAATGTCCCACAAGAAAATTAACAATTCAACGCTAATGTTTCGGTGTGAAGACATAATACATTTAATAATGTGCACTTCATCTCCGGCCCGTAAATTATACACCGTATATAAACAAACTTTGAAATCTGCTGTACAATCTCCAGAACAACATTGTTTTATTTATTTATTTATTTATTTTTTTTTTGGTTGGGTGGACATAATGATAAGGTTATATGCTAAATCTCATCATTTTCCCTCAGTTGGTTACTGAGATATGGAATTTTATATTGAGGCAGACAAAAGTTTTAATAACAACTCATGGCGGTAGCGAATGTAACTGATCAGACCAATTCACGCTGTAAATATTCGTCCACAATGGATGCATGTGAACACACGGTAACTGCAGCCTCTCGCTTTGATTCCGAGACCGGTTAAGGCACCGTTAAGACCAGGGATGGAGTTATATATCTCTCCATAGCACAAAGTCTGGGCTGAAATTTAGAGACCATGTGTTGCCCATGCAGCAAGATCCGTCTCTCGGCCTGCCTAGCTCACTCCAGAGGAAAAATAACACCAATACATCTGGAACAAGATAAGCTGCAGAAGCTGCCGGATCAGTAAAGCAAAACTTTAACTGCCCGTCTGTCGAAGCTTCGATCATAGACCACCTGCCAACCAAGGATTAGGGCCTGGTCTGCCCTGTCATGACATTTTGTCTTTAGGTTTCTAAATAAAAATATAATGTGCTGAATTTTTTATTTCATTTTTTTTCTGTTTAAACTTAATAACTTGTTTCAGTGTTGACTTAATTTAAAAATTTAATATGTAAACGAAATGACCGATATTCCAGCACTAGTAAGCATAAAATTAATACTAGTAACTATATGAATTCTGGATCTGTAAACAAAGCAGTCTTCATTTGTGATTCTGGCTCACTTTTGCCAGTAGAAAAATCCCGGCCACCGACGAGAGGGTTTGGCAGGACACTGACAAAATGGCTTCCATCCGGAGAACTGACATTATGCAGAAGAAGTATTCAAAAAGCCGCCCTGCAAAATCTGAACGAGAAAGAATGTACAAACGTCAGGAAGCCTACAAATGGAGAGATTTAAGGCGTGTATACCTTGCAAGCTCGTTCGATCGGTGGAGGAAACTGCGGTCGTCTTTAAAACTTAAAGACTCCAGCCTGGCATGGCATTTGATGGAAGCTCACGAAAAAGGCCACTGCACATTTTGCCGGTGAGTTGCACAAGTTACGTAAATGTAATATACTTAGCGGTACTTATGACCTTGTTATAGGAATATAAAGCCGCAGGGATGGGTTGTTAAGGGAAGGTTTAAGTAAGCTACTGTTGACGTGTCACTTCTACAGAGACCAAAGTTTGACGCCAAGTCGGCAGATGTTTGACCTACTTAGTTTATTTTGTCATTCCAAAAATAGCATGTCTGGGTCTGGACAGAGTTATTTATAGGACTGGCAGTGTTTATTCTTAACACATAACCACGTCTAGAGATTACATGGTCAGAATGTTTGTCCACAAAAACAATGTAATACTTGCTACACGATGAAATAATACGTGTAAGAGTTGCTTTAAAAGTAAGAGATGCATCAATTTAGATTTGCTGTTCATCAGAACATTTTTTATTTAAATTTCCATAGACAGACAGTCACTCAGACCAGGGATCCATATTTCCACCACTATCAAAGAACCACATGGCTTTAGACTTTAGACAACTGCATTTGAAAATGAAGTGTCAAAGACATCTAAGCGATTAGAATAGCAGTGGAACACACTGTATAAATACTTTTTTAAAACATTACAGCTGAATGTAACAAAGAAATATCAAATAACCAACAGAACAAAAATGAAAAATATGGGCATGAGGTAACCAACAGATATCTGAGATACCCAGATCAATTTTTAAAAATTAAAAAAAAAAGAGCCATCAGCTTATGAATTTGTGATTTTCATTTGATACATATCTTTCTTTCTTTCTTTTGTGCTGTCTACAGTTGGTGCATGGACTTGTATCATGTTGTATGCTATTAATAATATATCAACTGTGTTGTCACATAATCTGACTGACAGCACCGGATCTAACACTAATAGTAATATTCATCTAAAATATTTCCTGTTACTGTTTTTGCTCTTTCTGTGTATAGCTGTCTAGGATTATTTGATTATACTTACACTCCTTTCATGTTTAGTTTATACCCACCTGAGTAAATTATTCTATATGAGTCCATTCCCTTGCTCCAATCTGTATTGTTTTTAAGAAGCATACGATGTTTACATTCATTCTTTTTATTTCCCACTTGATATTTTCCAATTGACAAACCAGAATGTGTGTTCTTACACTACATGTTCCAACAACAAATCCAGTACTTCTTGTTTTGCCTACAGTAGCTTGATGCCAGTCTTGCTGCAATACATGCTGGTCCTTAATGGGCGAGGTAGTCCTTGAACTCCCTTTGACATCATTCACTATTGAATTGTTGTGTTCAGACATGATTGACTAAACATCTGTAAAGAAGGTCATCTGTAATTGCACTCCCTCTTGGCAAAACCAAGTCTTTCCAAAGGAACATCAAAGTGTATGGAACTACTTGAAACAGGGCAGTGTATTTAAGTATTTGTGTTCTATAGTAACAGCAGACATAAGATGTGTTATAGAAGCGAAATGTAGAATAAACCACACACAAAATGCAGTGTTTCACAAGATTGGTGTTTTAGAAAATATTCTTCAATATTTAATCGAGTTGAGAAACTTAAGTAAGAGCTATAGCAAGCCAAACCTAAGGCCCAGCAGTTAATCATAAACAGTCAGCAGACTGGTGAGGAATTATGTGCAAGCTGCAGAGATTGTATGGAAGAATTATGAGAACACCATGGCTGGATAAAAAAAATATAATGTAGATAATCTTGACAGGAGTTGACTCACAAAGAGAATTAGTTACTCACCATCAGAAGCAGACAGTGCACATTCTTTGGATACATGAGAAATAAATAAGTGGATCAAATAAATGTGTGTGTGTATGAAAAGTAGTAAATTACCCTTTTTCACACCATTAAGCACATTGTGTAATGGTGCTGGACCCATCAACACTTGGTAGGGGTGGTGATCACTATCATGCCGCTGCCCTTGATTCCCATACCATTTTCTGGTGCCAATTTTAGGCTGAATTGGGTACCTAACCTTCTCAGACAAGGACAGCAGGAGGTACAGGTTAAAATCCCAGGGCAGTTGGAAATTGCAATGAGTCAATTGTAAGGCTCTTGTCCTGGTAGAATTATATTTAACAGAAACCAAGCCATGGGTAGAAAAGAACTCTTTTGGGTGGAATCAGTTTGAAGGAAGTAAACCTGACACAGAGATGCCATAGCTACAGAGATGTATAACTAAATAGTACACACCTCAAAAGACTAAAGAGGAAGACAGAAGACACTGTCTATGGTAAAAAAGGGTCTCCAGACCTTTTAACTGTAAATTACTTTATTTCGAAGAATGGAAGTCAGTATGACCTTTTCCAAATTTATTCATCATGTTTGATCTTTCCAAGACTATAGAAACTCATTGATATATTCCATGGGGGTGTGCATGTGTTTCATTTAAGCACTGACCAGATCACACTTCAAAATGGGGCTATTTGGTCCAGCACTTATCATTTGAGTTTCTTAGTCATAATTCAGCATAGTTTATGGCTTGTTAAAATGAACAGTCTCCTCATGCAGAATATTCATGTTGTGAATAGTATCTTATGTAATGAAAATGAATATGAAGTTAGACAAAAAGTAACATTTACAAGTGTTATTGTTCTTTTTTAAATATTGGGAACAATTATAGCGATTTGCCGCGATTGACTTGTTTTGAGACACCTTATGTTTGTTCTGTATTCTGCATAATATTCTGTTTTCAGACATTGTCACAACCAGTCAACGAAGGAGAGAGGAAACCGAAGAAGAAAATGTGACCAGAAAGAGTTTCTTCCATCTCTTATAGCATCAATCAGACAGCTTTGTTATACATATTTTGATTTTAATGAGTGCATTGAAGTTGTAGGTCTTTTATGTTTTGAATTCGACAAAGCACGGAAGGAAAATTTTAGCATTAATGAGTGTGTTCAATCTGGTGGGCATAATCATGTTTCTAAGTCTAGTGTTGAGCTGCCAAATGACTCCATACAGGATCCAGATGCAAAGTCTAGTCTGTCAATATTACCTGCTGATTATCAAGATGCTCATAAACTAAATATGTCAGAACATGAGTCTCCAACAGTTTTAGTTTCTGCTCTTTGTTCAGCTGCTTCCACGGGCTCCAAACTTTCGACAAATGTAGCTCTTTCAGAGACACAGAATGAGCAGTTGCAGACTTCAATTCAGGATTTTGAAATCCTGTGTGCCACATCAATGAAGCCATTTGTGCCACAAGAAAATGTACCAACTGATGTAGGTCCATTAACCTGTTCATTTTTGAGTAATGGTATCAGTAAAATCAATTCAGATAGAACGTGTATGCAAACTAACCAAACAACTGAAGTATCTTCGCATCGAGTTGAGCATTTGGAAGGTTGCCAGCAGAAGTTTGGTGAAGAGAAACTGATGGACTCCAGTATCTGCTCAGAATCTGAACCCTCACTGGAAATTGATATAGAAAATATGGACACTTCTCAAGAAGAAGACAGTACAAATCAGAATTCTCACAAAGCAAAGCATTTGCTGCTTGACCCTAGCCTCAAACAAAATGTTTGCTATGGAAATTCTTCATTGCCATTTGCTGGTAATGATTTACAAAATCAGCAAAGCTCAGAAAATGGCAGATCACAGTGCCATGAAGTAAGCCAGGTGACATCTTCAGAACACATTCGTGAAATTGCAGACAAAGATGATCCGCCAGCTTGCCATCAAGTGAAGCCTGACAATGTGGATTTACCGCTGGATATGTCTGTGCTGAAGCCTGTTATCAAGAAGGAGCTAGACGCTGGTCTGCCCTCTAACAGGTAAGAATATAACAGTTAAAGCAAAATATAGAAAATAGTGTGTTATGTATGAAAATCAAATATAACATTGTCTTTATAGGCAACAACAGTAATCTTTATGATAGCTGAGCTAGTTTTTAAGAACATCCTCAGCTTAGTTAGTTGACAGATCATCCTCATTGCATGTCGAACCATTCAGTCCATATGTGCTCGGATCCTCCCCTCAGTAAATCCTG
Source organism: Cepaea hortensis (assembly GCA_963921405.1). Classification (NCBI taxonomy): domain Eukaryota; kingdom Metazoa; phylum Mollusca; class Gastropoda; order Stylommatophora; family Helicidae; genus Cepaea; species Cepaea hortensis. The sequence goes on along the minus strand of OY992878.1, from coordinate 42,571,868 downwards.
CAGCATGTAGCAGCTAACGACACCAGTTCTGTGTTGGTTTATTAATCTTTTTTGGCTTCCAGCGTAGTGTTCTTGTTTGGCCACACCTCTTTCAATTTGCTGTTCTCGCATCCTGACCATGGTTGTAGATTCACAGTCATCACTTGGTTCTTGCGAACCACTTACTTCTCGTAAAGCATTAAGAATGTCAGCCTGGTCCATGGCTCATCCGCCTTCCACAGTAGCCATATCTGCAAGCTTGTCAGGTTACTCCTGGGTTAGTGAAGAACATCCTAAGCAAATAAAGGTAATTAATTTTTTAGGATAGTAACTTCTGGGTTTAATGTTGGTCAGGAGGTAACCATAATAAAAGTGTACCATCATCAGCAAATGCTTTGCCAACTGAGGTGGGCAGTCATGTGTCTCCAAAGCTCCCATTCTCAGCACTATGAGTTCATTAATTTGCTACTGCTTTTTCATGCTATAATACAAGATAGTTCAGAAACTCTCTCTTTTCTCTCTCCCACCCCCACCCCATCATCATGTGATGTGCAGATAAGCGTGGGCGGTCATGTTTCGCCATCTCACTCGATCATCAGAGTCGTGGATCAACCTGCCATCCAAGTATTTACTTCTATGCCTTCCTCTTGTTCTCTCCCCTCGATCTTGCCAGTTGTCACAAAGTTCTCCAATTTATTTCTTCTCATAGCGTGACCAAACAATATTGCTGTCTACATGTAATGTCTCTAACCAGTTTACAATTTTTATTTGTTTCTTGAAAGACTTGGTCATTGGTTGTTCTGTCTGTCCATGGTATTCTTTGCATTTTCCTCAGAAACCACATTTCCACAGCCATCAGATGTTTTTCAGCCTGTTTGCTCATTGTCCTCGCTTCACATCCATACAAAAGCACAGGTTTTATGTAGCATCTTAATACTTTTTCTCGTTGTAAATGACATCTTTTTATTGGTCAGTATGTTTTCTATCTGGCAAAAGGCTACCTTCGCCATGGCGATTCTTGTTCTAATCTCTTCAAGCATCTCCCATTAGGTGTTATAACTGTTCCGAGATAATTGCACCGATATCTTGTTTAAGAATATTCCCATTTACTTGTAAATATCTTTCATTAATCTTACTTTTCTTATCCTACTGATAGTTTCCTTTGTGTCTTGCTCCTTTTCAAAACATTGTGGCTGTCCATGGTATTTTTAACATTCTTCTTAAAAATCAGTGAGCAAGAATTCTTTGGTCTGTGATTCAGTCATGTTAAAATTGGTTAGTAAAATTTTGTTCTCAAAGAATGATGCAGAGAATTTATCTCATGACCTTTAAAAAACCTTGGTCGCCTGGTTTCATGTAGAACACTGATTAAATAGCTGTTATGTTTAAAAAAGAACAAATTTCATACCAAAATATTCACATGCTTGTTTCGATTATTAGCTGCACAGATTTTTGTGTTATAAAGTAACACTAACATATTACAGCAAACTATAATACATAAAGTCGATTTTATTCTTTCCAGCTGTCCACTTTTAATATCTTTCTGCCGACACGTGTCTTGTTCTAGTTCACTCCAAAATGACCATTCCGTAGAGGAGACACAGGAAGAAACAAAATACAAAGAAAGATATTCTTGAAATTAGGCAGTAGATATAAGTCACATAGATTGAGAAATATACCAAGCATAATCACACTAACATACACATGTCATATGTGATGTGGCTAGTATACTGCCGACCGCCTTCACTTCCCAACACATTTCCTGGAACCTATTTTAGGCTGGGTCATCTTGGAAACCCAGGTCAGTTTTTCATACCTGTCCTGATGTGGATTTGAACTCTGGCCATGGAACCAGCATGCGAGCATCTCACCAAGGTCCTTTGCAGAATGTTGCTCATCACTGCACGCTGTAAAATCTTGTGATCTCTGGTCATTTCTCCCATCTCATACACCATCATGTCCAGGGTGTCTGCAATGCCCTGTGTCCATCTTCATGCTGGTCGTTCCCTTCCTATCCTTCCAGAAACCACGCCCACCATCACTGTTCTTTTCAATGTCATGTTTAATATGGCCACAGTATGTTAGTTTCAGAGATAGGAAACTGCTTATGGTCCAGTTTTCTTTGATGTTCAGATCTTGTAACATTTCGGTATTTTCTTTTCCTTCTTTTCTTGTCCAGCATATTCTAAGAATGTTTCTGTAACAATTGAGCTCAAGTCGAAATGTTCATCTTTGGTGATTGCAAATCGGTACATATGCATGTTCTCAACAGTTTTACTGTAACTTGTTTGCTGGTGTAACGCCATAGGTTCTTAATACTGTGCATGGCCTTTGGTAGACTGTACAAGAATGTGTGGGACAGAACTGGAATAAGCCTGCAAACAAAGCTGAAAGTCTATAAAGCAGTTGTATTATCGACACTGCTATTTGCTTGTGAAATCTGGACTGTTTACCAGCGACACGCTAGGAAATTAAGCCACTTTCACACAGTCTGCCTTAGGAAGCTATTGAAGATTAAATGGCAAGACAAGATCCCAGACACTGAAGTCCTAGAAAGAGCATCCATGCCCAGTATCCACACTCTACTAATGAAGATTTAGATTCGTTGGGCTGGTCACTTGACTCACATGCCAGATCACAGGCTCCCTAAACAAATTTTTTACGGCGAGCTGCGTTGTGGTAAATGCTCCCAGTGTGGCCAGAGGAAACGCTTTAAAGACTGAAGATCTCACTAAAAGCTTTCGGAATTCATCACGACACTTGGGAGACTGCTACCAAAGACCGAAATTCATGGCGTACATCATTACATAAGGGTGCAGTCACTTGTGAAGCAAACAGGACTGCAAGAGCTGTGAAGAAAAGGCTGAACAGTAAAACCACTGCAGGAGATCCTCCTGGAACGTCAAGCATTCTTTGCCCACATTGTCAAAGAACATTTCGAGCCAAAATAGGCCTTATCAGCTATCTTAGAACTCACGGCTCCATACTTTCAACCCCATTGGATGAACTGAATTGTCATCATCATTCTTGATGGACAAACAACAATACTGTTTAATCTCTGGGGTGCTATAGCCAGCCTTCTGAAACACTGCACTTTTTACGTGGTTTATTCTACATTTCACTTCTGTAATACACCTTTTATCTGCTGTTACCGAAGTTCACACGTACTTAAATACACTGCCCTGTTTTGGGTAGTTCCAAACATCAAGTTCCTTTGGAAAGATTTGGTTGTTGCCAAGAGGGAATACAATTACAGTCTTCTTTCTGACATGTTGTGAATAGACCCCATTGTTGTCAATTGTAAAGCCAAGATTTGAGTCTGGTTGTGGACAGTTATTTCTGCAAAGCAAAGAATGCAAGGATCCTTGGGATATAGATTATATGTATAGACTTACTGGTCAAGGGCGGAAATAAAGAGGAGCACATTAACAATCCCTTACCCCTACACTTGGAGATCTTAAAAGAGTAGGTCGCTAGACTGCTGGCAAGTTTACATTTACAAATCATACCAACTCACAACAAAATATTCATAGTGTGTATATATATATCTAGTATAGACACATTGAGATCCTTGTCTGTGCCAGAGTTTGTGCACTGTGTTGAGATCCTCCTGATGTGTACAATTGAGTGGAGACAAATGCTTATGAAGGCATCTGTGTTTATAGAAGATACTGCCTTATAAACCACATGGCAACAATATACATAAGCATCTAGTGTTTACAGTTAATTGTGTAGCAAATTTTCTATAATAGGTATGTTATTATGTAAGACTTTATATTAGAAATAGATAGCAATGGATGTAACAACTTGTCGTGCCTACGCGCCTGTGGGGGAGAATAAGAAGTTATTATTCTGACTCAGACATTTTGAACTGTAATGTGACAACTGCTTATGAGAGAAAGAGCTAAGAAATATAATCGACTATGAAGCAACCAATGGACTCATGTTAAATTGCTTGTTATCGAATGAGGCAACATTGAGGAGCCTGTCAAATGTCCTGTGGTTTGAATTGTTTACTGCTGCATGCCCTGACACCAGCATGTGACCACTGTTGTTGAGAATGTATCATAAACAACCCATCGTAGATCAAAAGTCTATTGAAGATTATATTGATCACAACTTAGTTACACATTCAGGCTGACATTAAGTATCGGTTGAGCTGACTACATCTGATAACCTCTTCGACAGCTGTCATCTAAAGCAGCAGCATAACCTATCGCACATATTTTTACGAGGGCTAGGATCATAATTATTTACAACATATTTCTCCGTGCTGGATGCTGTATGCATTTGTTAATACAACTGTTTTATACTTTGTTTTAGCATCTAAAATACCAGATTGATTGTAATGGCTTGTTTCAACATTTTCAGCGTTCATGATTACCACAGTAATACTTCATCACCAAATTACAGAGATGGTGAAGGGGCTCACTTAGAATTGTTCAACTCTTCATCCAGTGCTGGCAAAAGAAAGGTATTGTGAATAACTTTTATTGTGAATATAATGAAATGTATCAGATGTTCAGTTTTAAGCTTCACTACTCTATTATAGTTGGCATAGTGGTCATGGACTTAATTCCGCATTGGGATGGATTTTTTAAATTGACCTGTACTCCCGTCAACCCAGCCTAAAATGATCATCGAGAAATGTCTTGAAAAGTAAAGGTGGCTGGTGTGAGACTGACCGCATCAACCACATACTGGTCTATAAAAATATGGGTCAAACACCATATGCTCATTGTCTGCCTTCCCGTGTCAGTCTTTGAGATTTACACTTTAGCAAAGCATTTCTGTAAGAAATGTTTGTGTAAATGGTAATTTAATGGTTGGCATTGCCTAAGGAAGGTCAAGTAATAGGATGTCACATACTAGGTCACTGTATCTTTTTTTCCCATTCACATACTTTTCTGATTCAATTACATTTAGCTTTGTTAATAATGCAACTAAACGTTCCGTGTAGGTCTGTAATTTTTGACAGTACAATACAATGCCATGATATGTAAATTTGTATGTTGCAACATATAAGCAACCATTGTTTGTAGTGCACTTTGCTAAAGAAGCACATTCAGGATTCTTCATTTACTTTCAGCTCCCCGACACTTGAAGTGCGTGTAATTCCAATTCCAATTTTCGAAAAAAAAATTCCAAATTCAGTCTCGTCTAACCTGCTTGCTCAGCGGTGGTTATTGTTGAGAGCAGTGGTTTTTGTGGGTTTTTAGCCCTATTTCTTGTCTTGTGTGCTCTTACGAGTGAGTCCTCCCTCAGACCGGTTACATAAGCGTTTGTGTCTGTGACATCATCTGGGGGGGTTGGTCGACGGCTATCCTTTGTGCCCGTCTCCTCTTGTGGTTTTCTTTGTTGGTGTAGGCTCCTGGCTCGTCTGGCTTGACTGGTTGTAGTCCTCATAAGGGCTTTTTATTTAGTATTTTGCCTCCTTTTTTGTGTATGGCCTGTAGAAGCTTTTCAATGCGATTTTCCTCCTTGCGCCTTTTTTCACTTTCACGTTTGAGTTCTTGCTGTCTTTTGATTGCTTCCTCTGTGGTCAGCCATGGAACGGCCTCTCCGTCATCTATATAGTACTCGACTCGAGTTCGGCCTCATAGTCATAGAGTATCTCCGGGTAGTCTATCGGTTTCCCCCTGAGTTTCATTGGTATCTTTTTTCCTTGTTCTTCCTGTCTCCTTATGCATTCTTCGTGTCTGAGTCCCTCTTGCCTTGCCCGTTCCTTTTCTGCTTCTATGCACTCCTCCAAGGCAGGCCCCTCGGTAGGCCACTGCATGCCATCGTCGGGGTCCTCATCTTGTCTTTCTTCGGCTGTCTGGCGGGATGTTGGTTTCCCCTTGGGTGTCTCAGGCGTTGTTGTTCGGCTTGGTTTTTTGTTGGGTTTCTTGCAGCTTCTCTGTGGTCTCTTGCATGGCTTCTGTTGGTTTGTTTTGAATTGATTTCATTTAAGCTTTTAGCCGCTCTCTCTCTGCTTTAATGGTGTGTAGCATTTCTTCGTTTTCCTGCTTCAATTAGGCCATATGTTCCACTTCTTGCTTGATGTCCTTTATTTCCACCAGTAGTTTCTCGTTGTCGCTGGTCAGAGTCGGCGTCAGCAGTGCCTTGACTTGTTTCTTCAACTCGTCTATCTGCTTCTGCAGTTGATCTCTTTCAGCTTGTGATATACCCGTGGCTGTCTTGCTCCTCTGCATTGCTTCCTTGAATGGTGTCTTTGTGGTAATTGCGATCTTTAAGGTGTCTCTGTGTCTTTGGAGGTACGGACAGCCCAAGTATCTTGCTCCATGCTTGCCCCGGCAGTTGGCATACTTTTTGTTGTTGTTGGTGCTCGGAAGTCCGTGTCCAGCTCAGCCAGTGGACACTCCTTGAAGGCATGGTGATCGACGCAGTATCTGCAGATTTCCGTCTTACTGTGACATGCTCTGCTGTGACCAGCCCTCTGGCATCTGGAACATTGAGTAATCCTTGGTATAGATCCTTCAGGTTGTTGTATTTTCTCATCTATTGATACCTGGCGTGGTATCTCGCTGCCTTCCATCGTCACCACCGCCAGCGTGGTATGGATCTTTGAGTACGTCAGGATCCGCTCCGCCTCCAAGATTCGGATGTTGAGATTCTCTTCTTGTAGCTGCTTCGTGATTTGCTCATCTGACAGCTCCACTTGAATATGCTTGACAACCCATCTGACTGTTTATGAGTCGGCGTTTCCAACTCTGGTGTCTTTCTTCTCCTTCTCCGCTGTGTTGGCTCTTGTCTGTGATGGGTTGTCGTCGATCTTCCTCATGGTGGCTTCAGTAGTAACTCTAGTTTTAGATTCTTTGTTGCAGCTCACATGAAAGTTCTCTCCGCCTGTCTTCTTTACTGCTTTGTCGGCTCCCACGCTGCACATCTTGGATACCGCATGTCTTTTGGTTTTCTTGCCACGTGCCATTTTCCCCCGTATAAGGCTTCTTGGCTTGTTAAGGTGACTTGTCTTGTTAGCGCTCACAGTTGCGAAATGCACGAAGGACGAAGTGCATGTAGGATTTCTCATGCTTTTTAAGTTTCCAATTTAAATGATACTGAAAATTCAAACAACTTTTGTATGCATTGTTGAGAAACTTATTGCTTCACTTCACAACACAACCATGGTAGTAGTTTCAGCCACTATTTTTTTCATGTTTATTTACACGGCTGAGGGAATTTAGAAACACTATCTTCAATGTTAGGGGTTTTATTGTCATCTTTTGACTTTAACACAATTCATTTTGCTGTGATCAATATCATCTTGAAAATGGCAAACTGCACTTTGATCGGCTGGCTTTTTGCCTTTGTTCTGTTCTCTATCGCTTTGTGGTACATTTATGGGCAAGGTCTACCTACTTAAGACGAAATCTGTATGGTTACAATGTTTATTGTACTTGTACTGGTCAGTTTACACAGATTTGTTCTTTTCATTTTCTTTAATTTAACAATAAAACAACACAGCTCAATGCAAACTTGCAAACATTGATGACCTGTGTTGCACAGGTTACATATTTGTATATGCTAGAGCCTGGGACAGTGAGGAGCATTTTGTGTAATATTCACATTCACAGATCACAGGAATTGAGCATGATGAGGCAACCCTTTGCCATGAAGATGGAACTGCAACTAACTATATCCTCTATCTGAAGCAGGATGAATAACGCTTCTGTCCTAGTTACATTACCTTAACCATTAACATTAAGATATCATATCACTATGGAAATCAACAGTCGGCTTGCAATGGTGCAAAAGCGAATAATGGCACGTTTATTATTCTGATTTCATACTACACAGGAACAAAAAAACATATACAGAACTCATTTTGAAAACAAGTAACTTTTTCTAGAGCTGAATTTGAAAAATGAGGCGTCAGGTAAACATTATCAGGTGCCTTGGCAACTGAGCACCTGGATTTTTCTACTTGTGTGTGTGTTGTATTTATGCGTATACAGGGGTGGACCCAGTCTCTTAAAATAAATACATGAAACTATTCAGGGAGACTGACACATATTGCACCACCTTTCACTTGGCTTTGATTTTTAAAATACAAACCAAGCACCAGATCTTCCATTTGTCACAATGGCTTGGAGACAAAGTCCTTTACCTTTTTATTAACATTTAATGCCTTTAAGGAACATATAACACAACTAATGAGCAGAAATATTAATCTGGATAGAGCAGTTAATTTGGTGTGCATTATGTATTTCAAAACTGTATTGTTGAATATAGAATGCTTTTATGATTAAATTAAGCAGTCAATATTTTATATCTTATTTATTGTTGAATATAGACTTTTGAATGATGAAATAATCGGTATTTCGGATCACAAACTTAAAATTATAGAGGGTTGGGAAAGCTGAGAAACTAACTTGTGTTGAGAAGAACCTTTGTCAGAAGGCTATGTGTATGTTAATTTTAAAAATAAAGCTCTCAGAATTGTCTTTTATTCACACACATAGGGGAGATATTCTTTTATGTGAACTTAAGCAGCACAAAAATAAAACAAAACATAGGTGCATATGAATAAATGGTAATCCAACAATCTGATTTTGCATATAAACTTTTTAGTGTAAATGCGACACAATATGCCAAGAAGAGCTTAAATATGAGCATTACAATTAGGAATGTACATACTTGTAAACAAAACAAAAGACTTAAGAATACATCATATAGTTTTCTAAAGAAGACTGTTTAGCTATGATACTTTTCACAAGAAGACTTGGCCGTGTAGGGATCATTGGGTTAATGTGTGATAATTTGCTTAGTATATACATGAGCCACAACCACTACTAATATAAGAACTGTTTTAATATAATCTAAGTCTAACAAGAGAATTTATAACTGTTTCAGATACCAGAGACCACTAGTGTTTCACCTCAGAGTTCAAGACGAAGTCCATTTTGGCTGGAAGGTTTGCATACTTTACCTGGAAAGATTAAAGAAGATGGCCATGTAAGCATACCCTGGCAGAGAAGAGATATGTCACGCAAGGAAGAATATGAATTTTTGGAGATGAATCCATTCTCTGATTTAGCAGACTTTAGCCAGCGATATCCTCATGTCCATCAGCGCACGTATTACCGATGGAAACGACGTATCAAAGAGGAGTACATCATTCTGGAACAGTGCCCTAGCATGACCTTTCAAGATTTTAGCAGTGTTGTCCTCCAAGCTAAGGAGTCTGTGTTTCTTCATTGGAAGTCACTGATTGCTCAAGGAAAGGGGTTTTTCGCACCATCAGATACAAAGCGTTTGGAGTCTAAACCTTGTTTAAAGCCAAGCTCACACCATAATAGTGCTTTTGCATTTATGCAGAAAAACCTGACTTGTACATATGAACAGTTTTGTCAGCAGTACCCAGGGACTCCAGCTGATGTGTATAATGTGTTGAAAAGAAAGGCGATGCAAGAGTTCTGGTTGTTTCATCAGAACCGACATTTGAGCCATAAGGATTTTTCAAAGATAGTTAATGTTAGTGAGGATGTTTTCAATACATGGAAAGAGTATATTGAAGGTGTTAGATCAAATACTTTATCCTCTAACATGAAGACAGTCTCAAATAATTTGTCCCAGAATCAGTCTCTGTCAATCCCTTCCATTTATTCTTTAGATAGTTCACACTCTTTGACACCTGATTTACAGTTGCAGTCATCCAAAGATGGAAACTATAGAATAAAAGATGGCTGTGCAGTTTCAAATGAGTCAAAAGCCACAGTCCACCCTGGTTCTTTAAATTCCCCACTGAGTGATTCTGTTGTCCGAAGCTTGTCGACCAGCTACTTGGCCTCCCTACAGAATATGATGTTTCCTTGGCACAGCTATTATGGAATGACGTCGCCCTTAGGTCAGCAGATGCTTCCAATGATGCTTTGGCCAGGGATGATGGGATTAGCCGGTGGTATAACCAACTCTATAGGTTTAATGTCGGGCTTGCATGGAAATGGTCTTCCAAAGCCTAGTTCTGGCACAGAATTGCATAGTTCTTTATTGGAAAACACTGAATCCATCAAGTCTGATGAATCTCAGAGCAGTCATTCAGAAGAGTATACACATAGCAGTAAAATCTTGAGAAGCAGTGAAAATCGAGAGCAATCTAGAAACTTTGATGCCTCTGATTCTGAGAAAAGGTTGAAACTATCAAATGACAGAGATGATGGGGATGTCTCAGGTTCTGCAAGTAGATCCAGAAAGCAAAATAAGCAGGAATATATCTATTACTTGAAGAACCCTGAGCTGTGCTTCAAAGAATTAGAGTCACTTTTTCCATCAATTTCACTTCGAACATTTTACAGGTGGCGTAAGGAAATGAATGCGGCTGTCCTGTTGTTAGAAGATAATAAGGACATGGCTTTCTGCCAGTTTCAGATGATTTTTCCAGATATTCCGGAAGACATATTTGAGCTATGGAAAGAAAGAGTCAGCAGGGGCTTGTCACCCACTTCAGAAAAACCTAACCAGCAGTCTTTAGAGTCTGGGGAGGTGCATTATTCAAACCAGGGCACATCGGTTTCAGGCAGGAGTTCTGCTGAGCTGTCAAAATTGGTGGAAAGCAGTACGGCAGATCTGATTAACAGTAATGTTGGCCATGATTCTGTCACTGTTGGTGTCCATGTAAATGGAAAAGAAGACGGAGCACGTTTGTTCAAAAAAATTAAGGAAGGTTACCATTATGTTCAGAAAAATCCCGACATTGATATCGCGTCATTTACTAAACTATACCCTGATACATCAGTGAGAAGTTTCTATAGATGGAAGAAAGAACTAAAGAATGCCCTCGCTTTCCTGAGGGCTAATCCAACAATGGTATATACAGATTACAAGTCCATGGATTCTACTATTACTGAGGAAGTTTTCAGCATATGGAAGACTTTGGCACTCGACAATAACATTATTAAAGAGGAGATTATGGAGGACAGTAGATTGGCTGGAGTCGGTGAAACTGGCATGCAAAACCACAGCAGTAAATTAATGAGTCCTGAATATTGGTTTCTACAGCTGAATCCTTACATTGAGTTCTCTCAATTTAGTTGCGCCTACCCTGATATTTCAGAGCACACGTTTAATCGCTGGAAGCAAGAAATTAATCAAATTATTAATTATCTTCGAGCTGAGCCATCACTTGAGCTGGCCGATGTTGCTACCATGTTGCCACAAGTATCAGAAGATGCATTTTCTAGGTGGAAACAAATTATTGCTGTGGAAACGGAGAACTCAGTTGATCATAAAATAGCGGGCACAAAAGAAGTTAAAGAGCCGACACGCAAATCGGAAGTTAAAAAGCAGTCCAGCAGCCAAATGTCTGAGGCTCTATTACACCTCATGCACAACCCTACAGTTGATTATGACCACTTTAAAGTCATGTTTGATTTTGTGTCCACTGCAACTTTTGATCAGTGGCTCAAAAGAATTAAAAGTATAATTTTGTTTATTGTGTCTAACCCAAGCATTAAGTACACAACATTCAGCACTAGCTGTAATGACATTGCAGAGGACATCTTTGAGAGATGGAAGAACCTGAGTTCTGTTGAAATAGCGGCCTTAAAAATTGATTGTGAACATGTTGCTGCAAGTGATATGGAACTTGGAAGCGATTCTGATGAGCAAGATGAAGGTCTTTCACTTGGAGCATTTGAATTTTGTCAGAAAAACTCTAGGGTTACATTCACAACCTTTCAGACACTGTATCCGACTGTGTCAGAAAGCGTATTTCATGACTGGAAATCAAGAATAGAGGAGGAGTTGCAATACATCCAGGGCAATCCTCACTTAACATTTGATGATTATGCCAAGGTGCATCCCAATGCAAGCAAAGATATTTTTGATCTGTGGAAGTCTGAAGTTACTAGCCAGTTTCAGCACTGTCCGCAGAAGCTGTCAGAGAAAGATGATCCAGCAGGTAGGAGACTGCTAGAAAATACCTGTGAGGAAAACTTAAATGGCGACATTTCAAGTGATGAACCCAGCAACTCTGAAGTAGTAGACCCGAATATTGAAGAAGAAATATTTAGAAAGTCCAGAAATGGAGAAACTGTCAAAGATCATGAAGTCTACTCGCTTTGTGGAAATGAAAGTCTCGATAATGAACCAAATGAATCTTCATTGAGTAAACTTGCAAAATTTGCTGATTCTAGTGCCACTGCTTACCCTAGAAAATTTGTGAGAAGAGAATTATCAACATCATTTGAACATCTGTTGGGAAACAACAATAACAAGTCTCTGAAACTAGAACCAGTGTTCTCATCATCTGATGATGATAATTGTCTCATTTCTGCAGATACTTCCCTTCATGCCCATCAGCTGCATTCCATACAGAATCCTGTGCCTGGGGCAGAGATTGGGGATGTATATGCTTCCAGTCCACTGTCCTCTGCCCTACACACTTCATCTTTATCTGCTCTGATGGCCATGTCCAGAAGTGATGATGCTCACCTCAAAGGAAGTCCGGCATCTGCTCAAAAAGAGCAAGTAGGACACAACGTGCAGTTTGGCTGCTCAGGAAGCCGAAGTTGGCAAGGAACGCCTAATGGATCTGCTACCTTCAGCAATCCTGCACTTACGAAAGAAGATGATGAAGCCTTTTCTTCCCAGCGCCAAAAGAAAATGAGCCGTGCGGAATACTTATTTGTGAAAGATAATCCTGATGTTGATTCACAAGAGTTCTCTCGAATATTTCCTGGAGTGTCAGCCCGCACTTTTTATAGATGGAAAAAGGAAATCAAAACTCAACTTCATTTAGCATAGAATTACAATTTTTCAGGTGGCAATCAATTGTGACTTCACGTCAGCTGAGCTCTAGACAGTATTTCAGCCAGCATTTGTCACAATTTTAGTCGCATCTATCCTGCTACTTGGTGAGAATTCCATAAATTGAAAATAGAAGATATTATAAACAAGAGGATCTATCCCATATGACTTGATTGATCTGTCCTCAAAGAAGCCAGCCAATGGCGTTGCACAGGTCATAAACTCTGTAGTTCTAGCGGCAACTATTAAGAGTCTTAAGAAAAACATTACACTCGTGAAATTGAAAAACGGATTCTGAAAACTAACCCGCTACCTTTGTAGCACAACGTAGGCAACTTAACCATTTCATCATGAAGCAGATATCAGTGTGGTTACCTTATGACCAGAAATTCATGATTATAAACAAGGTTAGTTAGATGGAAATTGGTATATGGCAATATCTTGAGCAACCATGCCATTTATGTTGAGAAGTAAACTTAATTGTAAAGTCTGTACCATGCAGTGTAACTCCAGTTCATGTAATTGTGGTTTCCAGTTCTCTTCATGCAGTTCATAAATACTGGACACCTTTTTGTTCATCCATTGTAACAATAATTATCGTTGTTGAATCTTATGAAGCTTTGCATTGGCTGAATGCCCGACTGTTGACTGCCTCGGCCATGCAAAGTTCTTCACAAGTGTGCAATAGTGAATTAACATTGACCTTGTAGATGGGTCAGATATGTTATTGTCGAAACGAGGCTATGTAACCTGACCCTTCTTTGATTTGTGCCATGATCATGAATTTGTTCGTAAAGTTGTTCTTTGTTTTCTGTGCATGTTTTTTTTTTTTTGGTCTTTCTTAGTACGTCTTGCATTTTTTTTTTTTTTTTTTTTGAGTATGTGCACACTTGAGTGTGTTTGTTTATGCTTTTCTGTTAATTTTAAAGAAAGTTTTTCCTTTCCGATTTCATTATCTTTTGGATAAATATTCTTTTTGCGGGGAGTAAAAAACATAACAAATATATTTAGTTGTTAAAGCCTCTCTTGTTTAAAGTCACATAGAGGGGATTTTTCTACGCCTTGCAGCAGTTAGATACAAAGTATTATTGCTTAAAGAGGAACTAACTTCTTGCTGCATTCAGTGTTGTGTTTGCAGCTCATTTTGTACTATTGTGTCTGACAAACTTTGATTCAGAATTATATGTTTAACTGTTGTGTTAACTAGACAGTCATATCATAATGTTGTACATTGTTGTCTTTTTTCTTCTACACCCATTCAGAGGAAAAGAGTCTGTTTATTGTTTGTGAATTGGGTATAGACATATTGTTTCCTTATGTGTTCAGTTTTTAAATGTTACGAGCATGTATTTTTGTTCTTGTTGGCTTTACTGTTCTTAACAGGTATTATCTGTTATGCCTAGCTTTTTACAAATTTGTGCTCTGATTCAGAAGTGTGAATATTGAGTCTTACTATTGCATAATTGTGTATGATTAGCTTGCCTGAATCTGTTATAAGATATAATGAGACCCATTTTCTTGGCTAATTTGAAATTCAGTGCAAAGTATTCCTAATTCTTCCACATTTCTTCTCTTAGATGGGATCTGTATTGAACAAGTTAACACTGGAATAGAGTACAGCCCATAGTTTATTGTTTTGCTTGCGTGATGAATGTTGTGTACATGGGCATGTGTGTTTGTGTGGTATCACACACAAGTAAACGAGAGTGGCAGTAAACCATACAGAGACTAAGTGCAGTTCTGGCAGGTGTCAGTATCTCTAGAGCTGAGGCTTGGACAATGTTGAGGTTTATGATTATATAGATTTTCCAGTTCTTTACCTGTAGAGCAGACCGCCGTGCGTTGGTTTTGTTATAACGAGGTATGAGTGCCTGTCGTTCAGAAAGCAATGGAAAACTACTGAATGTAAACTTGCCAAGAGATCACAAACAACCTTTAAAAATGCTGCAGTAGACTGTGTTGTCCTGTAAAGGATATGCAACTAACTTAACTTTTCACCTATAGAGCTGTGTGGCAAAGTGGCATGTGCTGGTCTGGTTGTCCGGAGTTTGAATTCCGTTTGAAGTCCGATTTGTTTCATGATATGTGGCTCTGGGGTTAACTCTGCTTATAAAAGAGGGTACCGGATATTTTCTGAGGATGTGATGCTAACCTCATCATTAGAGTGCTGTGTGGTCAAGAAGATATGCACTGTATCCCTATTAGGCCATGATGGCATGGGAATGAGGCTGCTACCCATGTTAACTGTTTGCTTCTATACTCTCTTCTGCCCATTAGCTCCCTTTGAAGCACAGGACCTCAGCCATTTCATGCCAAGCTTATCTCTTGCTGGATCCTGCAGCTCCCTGCGTGTCCTTGCCATATTATTCATCTTTGTCTCTAATTATCTTATTTATGTTTTATTTTTTTTGGAAAAGGGGGGGGGGGGGGGTGTCTCCCTCTATTTCATTTGCCTTATGGTTTCCAGAGAAAAGACTTTCTAGTTATACTATCATCAGTTTTTCTTAGAATGTGTCTTAACCAGAGCCAATGTGTGTCCTATCCAAGGCCATCATCTTTTCCTCATCTCTTGATTTGCTGCAATCTGTCCATTTCTCTCCTAAAGATACCCATTAGTGATTCTGAAATACCATTATAGTCCTGTTCTGTGCAGGCACCTGCTTTTGTCTCTGTTGGTTGTACTTGTTGTTGTGAAAGTCTGTCATCTTCTTCATTATTTGTTAGGTTATTCATATTGAAGTCAATAGTTTGAAACTTAAATTCAAGAAGATTTAGATATAGGTAAAGAAATTTCATGACGTACTACCACAGGGTTAGAACTTACTTATACTGGGTCATGGCGTAATAAGGTGAGAGTGACCACTTCCCTCTCTCACTTTTCCTTCCCTAATAATTTTGTGGCTGTTCAAAAAATGACAATCATCATGTAGCAGGTCAACGTCGCCCTTATCACCGAAAAAATTCACGATCCCGTGCCAGTTCCCCTTCCTCATGCCCAGTGTGTCTTCATTTGTGTTGGCTGTCCTTTGCCTCTTTTTCCAGGAACCATGCCTTCTGTAACTGTTTTTTTCCCCCCACACTATTGTGATGTTTAATATAGCCAAAGGATTTCAGTTTCTGAGACATGATGCCTTTTAGGGGACAGCCCCTATTGGCCAGGACCACAGTCTTGCAAAGCAAGTGCACTGATCATAATGCCATCAAGCCTCATATTCAAGATCTTACCAACTTGCAAAAACAAGGTTGTGCAAAGTGTGGTTCTGTATTTTGTTGTCTTGGTAGCATACACTCATTGTGTGAAAGATAGCCAGACTAATGAGTTTGGTTAATATGAAATAAATAGATGAATCATTTGAGGCTGAAATATAGATAACACACATAGTCACTAACACCATTCAAATGTAATGCCTGTGTTGCCATGGTAATCGTAGATTCAATACCAAATCTGTCTGCTTACACAGTGGGTTTTTAAACATTTAATGGCTGAAGCTTCAGCAGATTTGAGCATGCTTTTGTTAGTCAAATACAGCATGCATGCTGAAATTCACTGGAGCTTCTTCCGCCATGTCAGCAAAAGACTTGGTAGGACATCTGCAATTATTGTGATAACACTGGAGTAGTATCTTACCAACTGGCTATATGGTAACACATGTGATACACTGGAGTAGTTAGTATCTTACCAACTGGCTACATGGTAACACTTGTGATACACTGGAATAATATCTTACCAACTAGCTACATGGTAACATGTACATTATGCTGGAGTAGTATCATACCAGTTAGCTACATGATAACATGTACATTATGCTGGAGTAGAGCTACCGCAGGAGATATTGCCTGTCTATTTGCAAGCAAATCCCCCATCCTTCCACTGTGCGGATCTCGCGACTGGCGAGAATAGGCCTGCCGGAGATTATGCTCGTCTGCTGCGAACAAATCTCTACCGAGAGACTGAATAAGTAAAGAAACGATAAAAGTTGCGGTAGCTCTGGCGGGCCTATTCCCGCTGGTCGCGGGGTCCGCTTAAAGTCAGGTGGAGAGTCTGACGATAGTGCACGCTTTATACAGGTCCGGACACTTGTGATCGACAGATGTGCGCACCCTCATGGTCCGGGCTCCTACGAGACCCTCACCTGTGAGACTTGGCTGAATGCCTCTAAGCCGGGTCCCTTGGGTGTCAGGGTCTGGCCATAACTCGCCACCGGCTCATGGTGGTGAGGTCTCGGAGGATTGACGCTGAGCCGCCAGCGTCTGCAGCCTACCTTGTGCCAGACTCCTTGTGTGAGGAGTGATTGGTTACTCATTCCTCTGGAATACACAAGACTAGGCCGAGAGAGGGGACATGTCGTTTGGGCGCCACATGATTCTCTGAAGTTCTGCCCAGGCATTGTGATGGAATGTTGGCCACATTCCAACTCACACACTTTGGTCTGTCAAGACTGCAAGGTGCCACTTACATGCTGGAGTAGTATCTTACCAACTTGCTACATGGTAACATGTACGTTATGCTGGAATAATATCTTACCAACTAGCTACATGGTAACATGTGTTATGCTGGAATAATATCTTACCAACTAGCTATAAGGTAACACATGTGTCACGCTGGAAAAGTATCTTACCAACTAGCTACATGGTAACATGTACATTATGCTGGAGTAGTATCTTACCAACTTGCTACATGGTAACATGTGTTATGCTGGAATAATATCTTACCAACTAGCTACATGGTAACATGTACGTTATGCTGGAATAATATCTTACCAACTAGCTACATGGTAACATGTACGTTATGCTGGAATAATATCTTACCAACTAGCTACATGGTAACATGTGTTATGCTGGAATAATATCTTACCAACTAGCTACATGGTAACATGTACGTTATGCTGGAATAATATCTTACCAACTAGCTATAAGGTAACACATGTGTCATGCTGGATTAGTATCTTACCAACTAGCTATAAGGTAACACATGTGTCCCGCTGAAGTAGTATCTATGACTGTGTGTTATGTATTTTAGTCCAAAAGTGATTCATCTATTCACTTTGTATTGCATGTAAATCTGTAGTACACACCTGCAGAGATGCAGCGGTATACGTTACACAATACATTGGGAAATCTATTGTTTGTGTCTTTATTCTTTACAATGGGAAACATTGCGTTGATGCCAAGCTAATGTTAGCGTACAAGCTATGTAATATATTGTACTGTTAGTTGTAGATGGGTGTTGTGAATAAATTTTTATTGTTGTAGTAAGTGAATTTATTATGATGAAGATATCGATTGATGATTGGATAGATAGGATGAACAAGTGTGTATTTTGTGTGAGCAAGCTAAGCACACAAAACCATAATGAAACAAATTATGCGCCTGCCGATTGTTACGCAAAACAAAATAATATTGCTAATGTGTGCATGAGAAGTGTGTGTGTGTTGAGCCCTAATTTTACACAAAACAATATAAAGATCATTATAATGACTTGTGCAATAGTGCAGTGTATAGTACCATACCCAAATTGTTGTTCATGCTGCCTGTCAAATGTTTGGTATCTCATATGTGCAAGCTTACAGCTTGGCTTCTATCTCAATACTGTTGTTTTTTTAAAAAACTGGTTTATGTTCTGATTGCATTTGTGGAAAAAGTCCTACCACTTGTTTTGTTTATAGCATTGTTGTGGTGTAAGATCCCAGTACCCACTATTGGGTACCTCATGTTTTCTGAGATTACTTCTTCCTCACAGAAGTACTACTCACTCAGTAATACATTTCTGAAGCAATATTTGTTATGTACTATTTTATTGAAAGAATTATACACAATTGGATTAGGATTGACAGGGTACAGTAAAACTGTTATTTTTCATGTCAGCGACATATTTTTTAGCTTTATGCGAGTGATGACCACATAATTATTGTGTGTGAAGACTGCTGTAGATAGTTGATACAGTACTGCAGGTACCATAGTGCTAGTTCTTCTGTCACAAATATGTTCCGTCAGTAGCCAATGGTGATTTCATCAAAAGTGAGCAACCTATTTTTTTTCACTGGTCATCCACTCATGGAGATGGGAATTTTATGTGTGTGTATGTTTAAACACAGAATCCACAAACAATATGTTGCACGATTTATTGCCTGGCACACTTCGCTGCATCTGGTCAGGTGCATACTGCAGGGTTCTATATCAAATGAAGTGAATAAATGAATAATACTTCAGCTGAAACAATTAAAACACACAGTCACAGGTATTGTTCCAATGGGGAACATATTATCCCCCCTGTAATTTAAAATTTACAACGAACTTTTTCCTTTTGCACAAAACCGGCTTCTGTGTTTAAATTCACTAAAAGAATACAGCATGTATGTGTTTGTGTGTTACCAAGTTAAAGTACTTCAGAACACTGTTGATACTGAATGTGGAAATAACATGTTTATCTCAGATCGAGAAATGCTTGCGCTTGTAAACAATGATTGAGCTCTGCAATTTGTACACATATAGGAAAATGTGAGCTATGCAGTCACAAAGAAATACACAGACTATTGTTTCATTTTCATTAGTTTCAAATAGCACAGAATTTGTGATTTATTCAGTTAAGCCACACCATGTTTGAGTTGTGTGTATATATGTGTGCGCACCAGGTGAAGACAAAGTTGTCATCACAATGTATGTATCAGCATTGTGTTCATTTCTTTGTGGCTGAATAGATCAGATTGTGTCACATGTATACAATGTATGTGTTCATTTCATTGTGGCGGAATAGATCAGATTGTGCCATATGTATACAAATGTATGTGTTCATTTCACTGTGGCTGAATAGATCAGATTGTGTCACATGTATACAATTGCACCTGGTCATGTGTTTGAATCTCCTTCAAGATGGGGATTCCTTCTCACTAACCTGGAACCCAGCCCAATCTAAAATGGGTATCCAGAATTTTCCTGGAAAGTCAAGGCAGCCAGGGTGATATCGACCACATCACCCATATAGTGCCAGTTGGCCTAAAAGATGTGCGGCTTGCACCATATACTAAATAACTTTATGAACCTTGACTGACTTGTGTAAAGAACAAGCAGAGTTTTTGCTCTCAGCAAACTGTAGTGTTGCTTGCAAGAAGGTTTGTGACATTTGAACAGTATGATTGTAACTTTGTCTCCCATTTAATTCTTCAGTGAATTCTACAAACTGCTGATGTACAAGCGGTCATAACATGGTCCACATGTCAGAATTATGCCATTATTAGCTGACTGGCAAACATCTTAGTCTTACCAACCTTGTAAAGCTGTTTTAACTCATGGAGATCTGCAACTGCATTTTAATATTGCAGTTGGTTTTATTTTGTGTTACATGTGAAATACCTTCTATGCATTATTATTGTAATGAGAGCTGTGGCAAGAATGACATATTCTGATGCAGAGTTGTCCTCCTGAAGTCTTTCCCCAACATGTTATAAATGGAGTTATCAAGCCTCCTAATACAAGCTTCAGAGTCCAAACAGTGGCTGATATTTACTGTACTTCATTAGGACTGTATAGGCAGAATTGTTCCTATAGATCAGGGGTGGGGAATGTGCAAGCCGTATAAGGCCCACTAAATCATCTGACCCTATCAAGGTAACCGCAGGTGGGGCTTGAAATTTAATAAATCTAGGAACTTGTTTTGTAGGAACATAACTTAATATTAAATGAATCATAATAATAATAACATAAATTTTGAGCAACAACATAGATTTTGAGAAACCAACAAGGAACATCCAATACAGGATAGATAGGATATATTATTTGACGAAATGTAGCAGGCTAATTTTTAAGTTGATAATTTTGCATGGCCTGTGAATTATGATATCCATATCCAAAAGGCCCTTGGCAGTAAAAAAAAAGGTTCCCCACCCCTGCTATAGATATTCAACAGTGTTCAAGTCAGTTAATGATGAATACATCCCCGAAGTCTGCACAGTAGCTTTCAAGTGAAGTTGGTTTAAGCTTCAGCTCATTGTGTTCGCCAAAACTCTCATGCCGTCACCATAGTACAGCCTTATTCTATTTCCATTTGTGTATATAATCTGTTATATTGTGGTTGCTAGAAACCACACATAAAACAAAACATACGGGGCAGAAGTCATTAAGTAACAAGAATTTTACAACAGTGCGAACCAGAAATGTGTTATTTCTCACCATAGTCCCCCTTTCTGGCAACACACTTGGTCCACTAGCTTGTTAATGCCTTCTAGGAAAAGGTTTGTGGGTGTGGCATTATACCTCTTCGATTACGTCATTGTCATCTGCAAACCTCTGACCCCCACAAATGTTCTTTCAAGGGTCCAAACAAGTGAATGTCTCATGGTGTCAAGTCTGGACCGGATGCTGTATGTTTCAAAGTCTCATATTTCAGAGCATGTCATGTATCCACTGTAAGTGCAGCTGTATGAGAGCAGGCATTGTCGTGCAGCAATAATACACCTTTTGAGAGAAGTCCCCGGCACTTTGATCATATATTTGTTCACTAGTATGTCACAGTTTCACCCCTTTCCTGAAAATGCACCAGTGTATGGCCCTTGATATCCCAAACTATGATCATAGTGACGTTCACACAGCAAATTCCTGTGTATTGAATTTTTTCTTAACCAGAGATGCCGGGTTTTAACTGCATCAACTGCCTCTTACTCTCTGGTTCACAATGATGCACCCAGGACTCGTCTGGTCACAGTTTGATGGAGAAAAGCATCTCCTTCTCGAGCATGATGGTCCAAATGCTTCAGACAAATCATCTGCCATGCAGGTTTGTGGACATTGGACATTTGGGGCCCATCCGCTACACACTTTCCTATAATTGAGGTCATCGTGAACATTTGTGTACACAGCGCTGTGACTCATGTTGAAATCCACGACTATTTCATCAATAGTGAGTCACCTGTTTCATAATTTAGCTGGTCGGTCTGCTGTTTCACTGTGTCTGTTGCCATACTTGCAGGTCTCCCACTTTGCGATTCATCATTGGCGTTTAGTCTTCCATTTTGAAATCTTTCTATAGTCTTCCATTTTGACATCTTTCTACTTGTTCATACACTTTCCCCTAACTTAAACAACTGTCTCCATGCTGAACCATCATTCTTCTATAGATTTCAAAAGGTTTCACACTTTCTGACCACATAAAGAAAAAAACAAATGACGCCTCATTGTTCTTCCACAGTGCAAGTTGCTAGTGGCGCAGCCATTCCGCAATTACAAATTGCTTGATCCTTACTTGGGGTGTAGCTTAAGATCCAGTTTGTGTAATGGAAAAAAATTTTTTCCATTGTCCATACTCTTCCATGCACTTTATAATAAAATTCCTGTTACTTAATGACTTTTCCATCATGCATTCTAGAGCCTAGGCTAACATGCCAGATTTTGGCAGGAGATGACGTTTCCTTTATAAGTGATTAATATTTATGAAACTTTGAACTTGAAATTTTTGTAAACATTGAACAGGGGAAACGGGAACAGGCAGTATTAGCTAGATGTCCTGCTATGTCCTGTCTGTACTGAGGATTGAACCCAGACCACTGTTTTGGAATGGCAAGAGCTCTGGGGTCAGCCCAGTCTCATAAAAATGAATACTGTACCAGAAAATGTTCAGAATATTCAGGGAATTGCCTGTGAAGGAAGGGGACCCCACCACTTTATGTCATGCCCCAATGGTAATATCTGCTATGGATCTACATTATTGTTACATACTGAATCTGCTGAGACTTATAACACTAATGTGTGTGTGTGTTTTTCCCCCCAGTAATGTTAGTCACATCCATGTTGAGTCACTGACCTATTTGTAAACAATACATCTGTAAGTTGTAATAAATCAGTAAATATCTATACAATTAACATGGCACTTATAATCTTGTGGCTGCAATTAGCAGTAGTCCTAATATAATTCAGTTCACCTAAATTGATTGATAATATTTGGAAACAATACACCTTAAGTTGTAATAAATCACTGATTATCAATACAGTTAACAAGATACTTAAAATCTTGTGGTTGAAGTTAGCAAGAGTGTTAATATAATTCAATTATCCTAAATTGAGATGACCACATATGTTTACAAATTGACCATTTGTGACATTTGCCCTGTGGGTTGCCCACCGTTTATTTCAATAACACTACAATGTCAGAATTCATGTTTGATTGTAAATACAGTCTACCTTTCCAGAACCTAGTCTTCCACTAATCTTGTCTTCAACGAATGTTATTAAAGCATTTATTTTCTTTATTTTTTTATTTTTATTTCAGAAGTGTTTATTGAGCAATCATTTATCTGCATTATGATTTGGTTAGTACATGTGTACCTGTACATATATTTAGCTTTGTTCATTTGTGAATGTTGAATCTTCAGTTTCTTCTGGACACTTATGTCCAGTGTGAGGACACTTACATTTCATCTGGGCTAAGTTGATGATCTTGGGTCACAGGTTGTGGCTTGTTGAGTTTCCGTAAGCAGTTTTGTTGACACTGATACTGCATGAAATTCAGGAGATGGATCCGTAACCATATGCATAAATATAATTGTTTTTTGTTTGTTTGTTTGTTTTTAATAAAAATTTTAAACTGTCATTGCCGTCTATAGTAACTTGTGGTGTAGGGCATGAGGGTTTTTAATCTGAGGAATTTAGGTCACATGGCTATTGCAGTCATTGGGAACTGTGCAGGTAAAGGTTTTCTTTTTGCCACCACTGACAGAAAGAAAAATCCATCACCCTACCGAGGATTCTTACCTGGGTCTCCTGAATAGGAGCCTGACGTTCTAGCCATTCGGCCAGAGGCTTCTCTTAAATAAATATATAGAGATTTAATTTGAAGGTGTTAATCATCTTTCAGATATTTTGCTAGATTCTGATGGTAAAATAATAGTATCTATTCTGAACATTCATTTGATTATGGTTTTACGTTGTATTTAATTAGGCTCAAGTGATCATTGCAAAAGAACATATGAAAGAAGAGAAAGCCAATGCTTTAATAATGCTTCAGTTCGATGTTTATTTTCATCAAGTTGTAAGAGACAGTGAAGTATTTTGTATCACTATCATCATGTTTGGGGTTAATAGCAACCCTCTTTACATACAGTCAGATAAAGAAACAAGGTTGTTTAATACCTGGATCTTCTCCTTAATATGAAGTATACAGAAATGATGTTTTCTTTTGAAGTTAATGTCGTGTTCCTTCTTTATTGAATCATTCAGCATATCATTGTTACCTTTTACCAGATATTGAAACCACTGTATGTAACTTATGCAAACGTCAGCAGGGGGAAGTTTGCTGTGCATGTTGTGTTGTTGTGCTGTGACTCGGCTGGACTTGTCTAGCACCGCGGCTCATTGTGTGACTCAGCTAGATCTGCCTAGCAGTGCAACTCATTGTGTTTCAGACAATTTGTCCGATATCAAACTCACTGAGAACTAAGCAAGGAGGCCACAGTATGAGGTTTTGCATGATATGCAGAGCATTTTGTTGTTGTACTGTGACTCAACTAGACCTGCCTAGCAGTGCTCCTCATTGTGTTTCAGTGTTAAAACAGGCAATTTGTCCGATATCAAACTCACTGAGAACTAATAAAGAGGTCACAGCGTGAGGATGTATGCAATAATGTATAACTGTGAAACTGCTGTTCATTACTGAGCAATATTTTCAATAATGCAATAAATGTCAAATGAACACTACTCCCTGTTGGGGGGTGCTCTGTAGTCTATGAACCAATAGTACACCTCGTGTAAATAAAGTGCTAACATGTTACCTGGCATTGTGTGCTTGGGACTCAACCTTTTCAGTAGCGTGTAAACACTTGTGGCTTATGTTTTTTGTTGATTTGGTATGTCTTGGTGCCTTTTTTAACACTGTATGCTGCTTCATTGCAACTGCAATATGATTTCTGGGGGATATTTTGAATTATTTGTTATTTGCTTTAAATTCATCAAGTATTATTTTGGTACATATGCTTTCAAGATTGGGAGAGACTTTGTTTTTTCAAAACTGTTTGCACATATTATTTCTAGCAACCGATAGAAATTATGCATTTATTATATCAAAATGCCACGTGATCAGGCAAATTAGGATAGGGTTGTTTTTGCATGTTTGTTAATGACTTTTCCTGTCCTCACACAGGTGGCTCTTTAGATCTGCTTATTTAATTCACTGTGTTGTGTTCAGAACTGATGTGTTCTCTAACGTAGGTTGTTAGGTGTGGAACACACTTATTGATAATATTTTGTATGCAACTTCAGGTTGCTCAATCATTTAGTTAGATTTATGAAAGTCCCTTGATTTATGCATTATTGTTTATGTTTATAGTCCCTTGATTTATGGGTTTTTTAAAAAATATTTTATTATCTGTTTTGTTTTTGGTTAAGGATCACTTTAAATGCATACGGATATCTCTATAAGTGCTCCAGTCACCTCCTATTGCTCTCGCAAGGAGAATCTCAGCTCAGTTCACGAACTCTGCAGCATAGGCCAGAATCCACAATTTCATACATCAGAATCATACAGACGTATTCTTTTTGTGGTTAGAATTTGGGTAACCTGTTCAGCCTGTTCTTTTTTATTTTCAACTGGTGAGGGATTTTAACATGCACATGGTTCCTCTGACTTCTGCCCTTGTCCAGGAGGGTTAGACCTTCAATACACTACCCCAGGATCAGGACAGATTATGACATCAGCTGATTCCTGTTAAAAATATTATTCTGAGCAGGACTCAAACCCAGCTCTGTTGAAGCTGGCAGATATCCTAACACTAAGCCACTCCCTGAACTCCTTGGCCAAAATTGAAAATAAAATCAATAAACAATCATATCCCATGGCAGTGTCCTATTGTGTGCCTGTGATATGATAGGGACATTATATTTTGTAGACCTGAATGCACGGGGAATGGGTGGGCAGTCAGATTCTTCTGTTAGCATACCATCAATGTAGTTATCAGTCCCTCGCCCAACCGCGCTCATGGCATTATTAGCATAGTCCCCTATCAACTACACTCACCCACCACATGAAAACAGCCAGACGCTCAATCCTATTACTATACACTCACCTTTTTAAATGAGAATGTAATTTTTGTTAAGTATGTTTTGCAAGGCTTAAGCAAGACTAGAGAGGGAGGGAGGGAGCAGGGATAAGTAGACATATCAGTTAGCACACAGTGTTACATGTTTGTTACTGTTGTGCAGAACATTGCTAATTCTTGATAAACAAATTGGTGTTATAAATTAGTGATGTATACAATAAAGCATGCAGTTGTGGAGAACATTGCTAATTGTTGACATATAAAAGATGTATACAGTAAAGCCTAATATTGTGAAGAATTGTTGATCAACAAATTGTTGTGATAAATTAGAGATGTAAGGCAATAAAACACACCTACGGTGTCACAGCTATTTCTGACACATTTGCAACAAAGATAGCAATAAAGTTAATATTGCACCATGGGGTAAATTCCTTATGTTCACTAGTCAGTTACATTCTAACATGAAAGGTATTTTCTGCATTTGATCTTCTTTGTTTTTTGTAATATTAGACAGGAAGATGTAGTTTAAACATTGAAATGTTTCATTAGTTGGGTTCATGGATCATTATTATTGCACTTGACATTATCTGTTTGTTCTCTGATCTGTGTGTGTGTGTTTGTTTTTTTTGTAGGTTCTATTTGTATAGGCCAGACTAGATCCTCAGCTCAGTAGTCGTAGCATCAAGGATGACAGTGTACAGGTACAGCTACTATAACGTGCTATATGTATTCTGTGTGAGGAAGACACAGGTAAAGGACTGTTGTGCACACCTTGAAGTGTATTGGGTGTATGGTGCTAGCCCATATTTGTATAGACCAATCAGCATGCAGTGGGTGATGTGGTCAGTATCACGGTGGCCACCTTTACTTTGCTGGACATGTCCTGGTACCAAATTTAGGCTGGGTCGGTCTGGGAGTCCAGGCCAGTTTAAACAATCTGCCTCGATGGGAATTCAAACACGTGAGCTTGCTAGCCCTGTGCTAGTGTGGCTTCAGTCATAGGCTCACGGTATTGGCAATCCCACGGTAGATATGCCTTTGGGGTTTGTAGTTTTGGACCTTGACATAATCTAGGCCACGGCATATTAAAGTGAGTTGGGTAGGTTTCCTCATTTTGAAATGTATCCAGAGCAGTAGCCTGTTTGGCCTACTCTTTCCAGTGTTCAAGTGCCTAGGGATTTTTAAACTGTGCACATAGGTCATCCTGGTTGTTCAACATTGTCAGAGGAGGCTAGGCATCACATTTACTGCCCTGGGGTTGAGGGAGGCAGATATAGTATGACATCCTCGGGTAGTCATTGTCTGCAGGACCTGTACACCATGCTTCTCAAGTTAGAGAGATGAACCTTTGAGCCACTCTACCCCTGGCACACTGTATCTAACAGTAGATACAATAAGAGAGGCACAGTGAAAATAAAGCACAACTGTTACAGTTGCTTCTGTTGCGGTGAGTGTTCTGGTTTATTTATGAACATAAAGCACTTGCTAGCATGATCGATTTGATGGTGAGCATTTTGTTTGTTGAGGCATATGTTATAGTTGATTTTTAGATCTGCACACAAAAGTTGTTTGTGAAAAGCTGATTCTGTTAAATGTGTTTAAATCACTCCACAGTCAATAATAACAGTATTACTTGACTCTTCGGTGTACTTCATCCCATGTGTTTTATTATCAACAAATCTACAGTAGCGAGATATTTAGATAAGTACTGCTTATTTAGTACACAGTATTTATATTTGCATGGGTTTCAGTCTTCATGTATTTACAGAGTATATTGTCATTTTCTACAGTTAGATGATTGCGGTCAGTCTTGTTTACTTAGTTCATGGTTGTTATTATCTTCTTGTGTCGTTATACACCACGTGTGTTCATAGCCTAGCAATACAGGCCATGTTGTGCTGCGCTTGCTCATACATTGGTGACAATCAGGCAAGATTGTGGTTGTTAGACGGCTGTCTCATGCAAAGGTTTTTTGTTGGTTTTTTTTATTTTTTCTTTACCAAAATGGACATTACAAAGACGTAATACACTTTACAAAGGCCATTTGCCAGTTTGCACTGGATGACATAATATGCATATTGTTTAGCTCTTTTTCTTGTATTTTGAGTTGACTATGCAATAATATTAAACTTCAGTTGATTTAGATTATAGAGTACATTTGTTGAAACATTATCTGGCATTGTGAAGTGTTACTGTTTGATGTTTTATGTGATGATGTTGTGGTTGGCATGCTGGTTTACCAGCATCCATGTTAGAGTTGTGGTTGCTGTACTGGCTCACCAACATCCATGGTAAAGTTGTGGTTGCTATATTGACCTACCAGCTTCCATGGTTGTGTTGTGGTTGGTATACTGGCTTACCAGCATTGTAGTTGCTGTATTGAACTTTCTTGCTTTTCGTATAATTTTAATATTTCTTATCTATTCCACCATCTTTGTCTACATTGCTGTCTATATATTTTAATAATTTTCCTGGAGCTGCCAAAAGCAACTATTCCTCTATAATTCTCACACTCCTGCACATCCACTTACTTTGATATCTCCTCTGGTCATCTTTCTCTACAGTTTTATGGTATTTTTTGTTTCAGTCTACCAGACAATGCTAAGTAATTTGTGCAGTAATTCAGTGCTAATATCTTCTGCTGAGATACCAACTGGACTAGCATCTTACCCATCCTTCACTAGTTTGATAGCTTTTCTATTTTCTTTCTTTGTGTGTATGGCATTGTTCAAGGGGACGACGTATTGAAACGAATAGACTATCGACGTAAAACAACAATAAACAAAACATTCTTTTCTACTGATCAGATATAAAACCACCTTTTCATCTACTCCATGTGTGAAAGAACAATTGTCTCTGAACACCATATCAAACTGTTTTTATCAATTCCAGTTTGTGCCAAGCAACTTACATATGTAGAATGGAACCATCCATCCATCATGTGTCATGCCGTTAAGTGTGGGTGGTCATGTTCTGCCATCTCACTTGATCACCAGAGTCGTGGATCAGCTCTGTGTTCCTGTCTCAACCATGCCACGTGGCCAAGCCATCCAGGTATTTAATTCTTGGTCTTCCCTTTGGTCTCTTCCCTTCGATCTTGCCAGTTGTCATCAAGTTCTCCAAGTCATTTCTTCTCATAATATGCCCAAAAAATTGACTGTCTACATCTAATGACTCTAATCAGTTTATGATCTTCATTTGTTTCTTGAAGGACTTGTTCATTTGTTTTTCTATCTGTCCTTGGTATTCTTTATATTTTCCTCAGAATCCACATTTTCACGGCCATCAGATGTTTTTCAGCTTGACTGCTTATTGTCCACGCTTCACCTCCATACAAAAGTACAGGTTCTATGTAGCACTTCAACACTCTTTTTCTCGTTTCAATTGATATCGTTTTATTGGTCAGTATGTTTTTCAACTTGCGAAAGGCTACCTTCGCAATAGCAATTCTTGTTCTAATCTCTTCAAGGCATCTCCCATCAGATGTTAGACTGTTCCGAGATAACTGTACCGATTAACTTGCTAAGAATATGCCCATTTACTTGTATATCACATTGTAGTATTTCCTTCTTCCCAGTGACGACCATAATCTGTGTCTTCCTACTATTCAATTCTAACCCTAGTTGCTCACTGTGTGCAACAACCGCATCTACTAAATGTTGCAGGTCCTGTTCATTGTCTGCAATCAAGACTGTATCATGTGCATATCTAATGTTATTGATGTATCTTCCCCCAATGTTGATTCCTTCAATATCTTCTATATTTCTGAAAATATTTTCACTGTACTTCTTCTTCTCCTTCTTCAGCATTCCGAGCCATTGAGGTTCTTTGCTGCAAATACAATCCGTCTCCATTCGTCTCTCTGGTGGACCTTCTCTTGCCAGTCGTTGATTCCAAGTGCTTGTAGGTCTGTACATGTATTATCTCTCCACCGCCTTCTTGGTCTACCTCGGGGTCTACGGTCATTTATTTCCTGAGTGTAAGCGAGTTTTGTTTCCCTATTATCTTCCATTCTTTCTATATGCCCCAGCCATTGTCTATTAGCCTTCATGATACCAGTGATTAGTGGGGACTTAAACAGATCATAAATGTCTATGTTACTTCTTCTTTTCCACTCTCCACTTTGTGTATCCCTAATGGGTCCAAAGATGCGTCTTAAAATTTTGTTCTCAAAGGTTTGTAACAAGGCTTTGTCTCCTTTCGTTGTACTCCAGGTTTCAGAGCCATACAGCACAACTAGTCTGATCAGTGTTTTGTATATTGTGATTTTGGTGTTACGAGATAGCGCCTTTGATTTTAGTAGATGTTGTAGTGCATAGTATATCTTATTTCCAGAGTTGATTCTAGTTTGTATTTCTTCCCTTATGATGTTGGAGCAGTTGAAGATCGTACCCAGGTATTTGTATGTTTCCGTTCTTTTAATGGTCATATTATCTATTTGTATGTGGCCAGAGTTTCTAGCCATTCCGTCTCTTGAAATTACCATATATTCTGTCTTATCTTGGTTGATAACCAGCCCCATCTGTTGGGCTTTTTCCTTTAAGTGAGTCAATATTTCCAATGTCTTTTGTTCACTTTGCCCTATAATATCTATATCATCTGCATAACCAAGCAGCTTGGATGTTCCTCCAATATCACATTCCTCCTTTACCTTCCTTACAACTTTCTCTAGAGCCAGATTGAAGAGTAGCGGCGATAGTGCATCACCCTGTTTCAAGCCAGATGTTATTTGGAAGGGGTCTGATTTCCTGCCTTTATATGTTACTATATTATAAGTATCTTCCATGCATAGTCTGGTCATGTTGATTAACTTCCTTGGTATTCCAAATTCCTGCATAGCATTCCATAGACTATTCCTATGGACACTATCATAAGCCTTTTTAAAATCCACAAAAATGTTATGGAGATCTCTTTTATATTCCCAATGTTTCTCGGCTATTTGTCGTAAGATAAATATCTGATCTATTGTTGATCTGTTTTGTCTAAAACCCGCCTGGTAGTCACCTAATATGTCTTCTGAATATGGTTTTAGTCTATTTAGTAATACTGCGGATAGTATCTTATAGCTTGTGGACAGTAGTGATATTCCCCTATAATTTCCACATTGGAACTTGTCTCCTTTCTTAAAGATAGGTATCAATAATGACTCTTTCCAGTCATGGGGTAATTCTTCTGTCCTCTAGATTTTTATTATTAGTTTGTATAGCTTTAGATGTAATGCATGGCCACCTGCCTTTATAAATTCAGCAGCAATTCCATCAGTCCCAGTTGCCTTATTGTTTTTAAGTCGTGTGATTACATATAGGATTTCTTCAAATGTAGGTTCTTCAATTTGTGGTTCGCATGTTAGAACCTCTTCTTGTGAGAAAATGTTACTTGGAGCTTCACAATTTAGTAATTCAATAAAATATTCTTTCCATGTGTTGCACATTTCCTCATTGGTATTTATCATATTCCCATTTTTGTCTTTTAAACCATATGTGTTTTGTTGGTGCCCTCGTTTCATTGACTTCAGTTCTTTAAAAAATTTTCTGGATTCATTTTTCTGGTGATTAGTTTCCATATCTTTGATTATATTACTCATATATTCTCGCTTCTGCTGTCTGACTATTTTTGTAGCCTCTTTACATTCATTTCTATAATGCTCTTCCTTTTGGATGTTATTGATGTCATTTAACCATACATGTCTGGCATTCTTCTTCCTAATGACTGCTTCTTCACATTTTTGATTGAACCATCTGTTCTTTCTATGCGTGGTTAACACACCGAGACATTCTTCTGCGGTAGACTGAATTGTATTCTTGATGTTCAACCAAGTTTGGTCAATGCTTTCCTCCAAAGGGTTTTGCATAGTTTCAAGTTTACATTTTATTTCATCTGTAAATTTATCTTTGACTGTAATGTCTTGCAGTTTTTCTCTGTTATATGTTGGGTGTAATCTTTGTAATTTAGTATAGAAAGCTCTCTTAAGTTTTATTTTAAATTTTGCTCCAACGAGGAAGTGGTCACTGTGGCACTCAGCTCCTCTATAACTTCTGACTTGCTGTATGTTTGATGTATTTCTGTTGTTAATTAAAATGTGATCTATTTGATTATAGGTTCTCTTGTCACATGATTTCCAAGTTTGTTTGTGTATATCCTTTCTTTGTAGTCTGGTACTGCTAACCTGCAGTCCTTTGGCTTCTGCCAGGTTGATGACTCTCCATCCATTATCATTTGAAGTTGTATGTAGGCTTTCCATACCGGCCACTTTTTTATTAGTTTGCTCTCTACCTATTTCTGCATTGAAGTCTCCCAGCACAATCAGGATGTCCTGTTTGGGGGTTTCTTCTATGACATCTTCCAGATCATTATAAAAGTCTTCTTTAATATCATCTTCTTTCTCTTCAGTAGGTGCATGTACATTAATCTTCATTATATTTTTCCATTTACCTTTTATTCGTAATTTACTAATCCTGTCATTAAAAGCTTTAAAGTTTAAAACGTTCCCCCAGAACTCTTTTTTGATGACAAATCCTGTTCCTAATTCATGTTTATTTTTGGTGTTTCCATCATATATTATAATCATTCCATTTTGCTCTAAAGTACCCTCTCCTGGCCACCTTATTTCTTGAATTGCTGTTATATCCATTTGATATTCAATCAGCTCCCGGGTTAGTTCTTCGGCCGCTCCAGCTCGATATAGTGTCCGTACATGGAACATGAAATGTACGGACACATTTTCACTGTACAGGGAAAAAAATTTGGAGACATTGCATATCCCTGTCTCACACCTATTTTAACAGGCTGATATTGACCTACATCATTATCAATTCTAATGGCAGCTTGTTCGTTTCCCATACATGTTGTTTTTACAAACCTAAGGGTCTTTTCCATCACTTTTTAGATCTTCAAGCATCTTTATCATGTAGACATGTTTCACTTTATCGTAAGCCTTTGTGTGTAGTCAATAAAGTAAAGATATAGATCTTTGTTTACTTCTACAGAACATTCAGTTACTGTTCTCAGTATATACACAGCATTTACTGTACCCTTGCCTTCTACAAACCCACATTGTTCTTCTCCTGTTTCGGGTTGTATTTTCTTCCTAACTCTTTGCATGATAATTCTCAGCAAAATCTTCTTGATGTGGCTCATTATACTAATTGTTCGATGTTGATTACATTCCAAGACTCCTGATTTCTTTGATATTGCAATAAATATAGAATTACATAATTCAGGAGGTATCATATATCCAGTATCATATATTGCGTTCACCAGTCTGGTGACTTGGTCTATTCCATATTCTTCTAAGGCATTGATAATTTCTACTGTGATGTTATCTGTACCCGGGTCTTGCCAGTTTTCATATGGTTAAGAGCATTATGAACTTCCATCTTCAAAATTGAAGGTCCTTCATTATTATTCCGATGATCATATTGTTCTTCTCTTGTATCATCATAAAGGTCTTTCACATAATCTGACCACGCATGTAAAATCTGACCTTTTTTTATTATGATTTTGCCATCTTTGGTTTTTAGGCAACCCATTGATGTGCGTGTTCTTTTGTTAGTGATGTCATTAATTCTTTTGTGCATTGATTTGGTATTCCGGGTGTTGTGTTGGTTTTCAATTTCCTTGCAATTTTCCTCATGCTATGTTTCTTTTGCCTCTTTGCATAGCTTCCTAATTTTCCTGTGAATCTCTTCATATTTTCCTTGTTATTTCTTCTTATTTCCATGAGTTTTAAGGTGTCTTCCGGAACGACAGTTAACATATCAAGTAGCTGACCATGAACCAGTGGTGTGTCTAGAAAAGAGAGTTAATCTGTATTCAGGACTTTGTGCAGTTGACATGTCATATAAAATTCCAAGCTCTGCGATTTCTCAACTGCTATAAGTGGACAACTCTGCAGCTGAGCAGAGCAAGGCACTCACTTGTCCTTACAGTCGGAAATGGCAGTCAAAGGCAGAGGTAAAATACCACCATGTGGATGTGGAAGACAAGGGGAAACCACCACGTTATCTTCCCAAGACTTCATGGCAAAACATATATCAGAGTTAGTGAACGACATTAATGGCTGTCTTAGGACATCCTCGTCCGGTAGAGTCGGTCATCAGCCACAGGTGACACCAGAGTGTCATCCAGCTACTTATGGCAAAATCATAACTAAAATAAATAAATGTAGGGTAGGAACATGGAATGTTAGGACATTAAATGAACTAGTAAAGTTGAACAATTTTCTAAGAGAGATGGATAGCATGAAAATGAATATACTAGGCGTTAGTGAGATGTGATGGAAGGGATCGGGCAAAATTATAGCTGACAACCACACAATAATTTAATCTGGAGGGGATACACGTGAAAAGGGTGTAGGGATAATACTTGACGAAAAAACAGCCAAGTCACTTAATGGATACTGGTGTATTTCAGATAGAGTTATTATGGTCAAAATCAAAGGCAAACCAATAGATATAAATATTATACAAGTATATGCATCAACAGCAAGCAGCAATGATGAAGAAATGCAACACTTTTACGACAAAATAGAAATGGCGATGGCTCAAATTGTATCACAGGAAATAAAAATAATAGTTCGAGATTTTAATGCAAAAGTAGGAAAGGGGAAAATAGAGGATATAGTGGGTAATTACGGTTTAGGTACATGAAATGAAAGAGGGGAAAAGCTAATAGAATGGGCAAATATCAATGATATGATAATTGGAAACGCATAGTTTAAACACCATAAAAGACGACTGTACACATGGAAAAGCCCTGATAAGAAAATTTGCAACCAAATTGACTACATAATAATAAAAGATTTAGAAATGCTTTAATTAATGTAAAGACAATGCCTGGTGCTGACTAATAGTGATCATGTACCACTATCTGGACAAATAAAAGTAAAATTAAAGAGAGGGGGAAAAAATGGTTAGGAACATGAGACTTAATAAAGAAGTTCTGAAAGTAGATAAAGAAATTCAAGAACAATATAGAGTGACTGTGAAAAATAGGTACAATGCAATAGCTAAAATACAGAGTATAAATGAACAATGGGAAATGTTAAGTGTTAAATGTTAATCAAACTAGCAAAGAAATATTACCGGAGAGAAGCCAAATAGCTAAGAAAAAATGGATGAATGAAGACATTTTAATGCTGAGGGACAAAAGAAAACAGTAAAAATGACAAACAATAATACGCTAAGATAAATAAA
The DNA here is from genome assembly GCA_963921405.1 of Cepaea hortensis. Taxonomy (NCBI): domain Eukaryota; kingdom Metazoa; phylum Mollusca; class Gastropoda; order Stylommatophora; family Helicidae; genus Cepaea; species Cepaea hortensis. The sequence continues at coordinate 42,536,926 of OY992878.1, read as the reverse complement.
GAAATAAAAGATAAATGTGGGAAGGTTAAACGAGCAATACAACAACAAAAAATTGAATTAAATGCCATTAAAGATACAAAAGATTTGTACAGACAAATCAGTGAGCTCACGGGAAGAAAAAATAAGAATAAATACAGGGTGTTTAAAATCAAAAACAGGAAAGATATTATTGGATGAAGGTGCTATAATGAAGAGGTAGAATGAGTATATAAGAGAATTATATGATGGAGAATCAACATATAGGTCCACCTATTCTAAAAGAAGAAGTCACTGACGCTATGAAATATATGAAGAAAGGAAAAACAGCTGGGGCAGATGAAATCGCAATAGAAAAATTAGAAGTATTGGGAGAATTTGGAGTAGATATATTAACTAAAATGTTGAATGATATTTACAGCAGTGGATATTACCCAGTGATATGCTGAAATCTGTATTTATAGCTATACCAAAAAGACCAGGAGATTGTGAAGATTTTCGTACAATTAACCTCATAAACCATATCACTAAGCTTCTACTCAGAATCATAATGAGAAGAACCAGAAAGAAAATAAAAATGGAAATTAGTGAAGAACAGTTTGGATTTGTGGAGGGAAAGGGCACAAACAATGCAATATATACATTACGGACACTAATAGAAAGGTCAATAGAGAAACAGAGAGACATATATTTGTGCTTTTATAGATTACTAGCTGACACGGCCCGGCTTCGCCCAGTCCTTGGTGGGGAGCATCTCATTTAATTCACATAAGTAGTCATATAAGTTCCCGTTCCCGTTACCGACTGTCTGTCTGTCTGTCTGACCCGGCATCGCCCAGTCCTTGGTGGGGAGCATCTCATTTAATTCATATAAGTAGTCATATAAGTTCCCGTTCCCGTTACCGACTATCTGTCTGTCTGTCTGTCTGTCTGTCCGTCCGTCCCTCTCTGTCTGTCTGTCTGCCTGTCTGTCTAATCATTTATTGGTTGCAGTTAGAACAACCTTAGATAAACGAAGACCAACTTACAAAAAGCATTAGAAAGAGCACTTGAAAGATCTTTACATCTTCCCCCAACAATTAACTTGGGTAAATGGAGCGGCGGCAGCAGCATCAGCAGAAGAAGGAAAAGGAGGAGTAGACAACTGCAGCGAAAAGGTGGGTCTGTCTATCTATCTGACCCGGCGTGACTTCGCCCAGCTCCTGGCGGGTAGCGTCTCATTAAATTCATACAACAAAAAAAAGTAACTTTAAAAAATGCCCTTCCACACACCATCCATTATTTTTAATGAAAACGCTTTCTAATCACATGCATGACTACAGTAACTTCTTAAGCAAAAAAAGATGAGTTACAATGTTATGCATTGTGCATTATTTTTATGAAAACTTTGAAAATGCCTTACAGATTGTATCATTATTTATTATAACTCATATGCCGGTACATAACTATGGACAAAGAGTTTATAAATCTTTGAAAACGATGCCACAATATGACTATAAGTTATACAGAAAAGTTATGCCCCTTGAAATAACTTTTATAGAGTTAGGTCCCCTGAGATATATGAAATTACAATGAAAAATGAAAAATGAAATAATACTGGGTAAGCAGGCGATTTCACACTAAAAAAATATCACAGTTGGCAGCTCTGGAATGAAAGAAAGGCGTGTAGAAAATTTCATCTCAATCGGATGGGCCGTTCGCGAGCGCATAAAGGACAGACAGACAGACGGAGATCGCAATTTATATATAAGAAGATACAAAGGCTTTTGATAAGTAAAACATGATGAACTGATTAAAATATTGGAAGATATCACATTGATGTGAAAGATTTAAGAATAATAAAGGATATTTACTGGAACCAAGTAGCGGCAATTAAAATGGGAAATAAAGAGGATAGTTACGAACAGATAAAGCTAGGAGTACGACAGAGATGTGTCTTGTCACCATATCTCTTCTCCCTATATAGCGAAGTAATAATGAGAGAGATCAAAGAGATACCAGGAATACTAGTTGGAGGTTATAAATAATATACGGTAGGCAGATGACATAGTATTGGTGGCGGATAAATCAACAGACCTACAACAATTGTTGGACACTACTAACAGAGAGTGCAAGGAAAGGACTCTCCTTGAATATCAAGAAAACAGTGGCAATGGTGATATCAAAGAAAATGGGGACACCAAAATGTGACATAGAAATAGAAGGAAACATTCTTAACCACGTGGATAATTTTAGATACCTAGGGGCATTTATAACATCAGATGGAAGATGTACAACAGAGATTAGGAGCAGAATAGGGCAGGCAAAAGCCGCATTTCAGAAAATGAAGAGTATCTTATGCAATAAGTCACTATCACTGAATGTAAGAAAGAGAGTGCTGAAATGCTATGTAGAACCAGTTTTGCTGTATGGCAGTGAATCTTGGAATGTAAATGAAAAAATTAAAAAGAACTTAGAAGCAACAGAGATGTGGTTCCTGAGACGAATGTTGAGAATTCCTTGGACTGCCAGAGTAACTGACTATGACTGCCTGAAACCGGCTAATGAAACTAGAACATATACAACAATAAGAAAGAGACAAACAGCTTTCTTTGGTCACGTGATGAGAAGAGAGGCATTGGAGAACATCGTGACAACTGGAAAGATCGAGGGGAAGAGAGGCAGACCAAGAGAAATGATGCTGGATGGATTGAGATGGTGGAACACAGAAGAAGAACCATCTGCATATCTAACTATTAGAGAACTGTTTGCGGACGACCAAGCACTAATAGCAAAATCAGAAGCTGAATTACAAGACCACATGAATAGTCTAAACGAAATGTGTAGGGAACATAACATGAAAATTAGCACAAGAAAAACAGAGGTAATGACTATAACTGAAGAAGAAAAAGCAACAATTTACCTAAACGAACATCCCTTGAAACAAGTAAAGAGTTTCAAGTACCTAGGAAGTATAATATCATCAAATGACAGATCAGAAGACGAGATCGAAAATAGATGCAAGAAGGTAATCCAACTCATTGGACAAATGGCACTAATACTAAAGAACAAACATGTATCAATAACTACTAAGAAAGCACTTTACAATCTTCCTATCAACTCTATGCTACCAATGCCAAACCTGGACAATGACAGAAAAAAGAGAAAAGAAAAATCACAACAACAGAAATGAGATTCATGAGAAGAATACTCAAGGTATCAAGAAGAGATAAGATCAGAAATGAAGAAATCAGAACAAAAGTCGGGGTTATAGCAGCGCTGGTTTTTATTAGAAAGAAGCAATTCAAATGGTTTGGCCATGCAAGTAAGTTACCATTTAACAGCATACCACAACAAGTAATAATGTACAGACCGGATGAAAACAGAGGAAGAGCCCGACCACGTAAACGTTGGACGGAGGGAATAACAGAGTCCATGGGAATATCGATACATGAAGCCCATAATCGGGCACTCTCAAGATGTTTTACTTCACCTCGACACCAAGTACAAGAGGAACATGATAAGATGAGATGAGATAGTAATATAGTATAGTGTGTATTTTTAATGATTGCAGTGTTTGAAAATATTACAAGTCCAAGTTTTGTATTCACCTTCTGTAAAGTTCATACATAATAGTTCAACATAATTTATTTTTAAATGTTGCATATCCCTTGCAGGACGTTGCAGCCAACACCATATTTTTCAGCTGCTGTTGATGTACTAGGCAAATTTTACGTTCAGTAGTTTCCCATTGCTTTCTGAACGACCGGCTCCCATACCAACACGTTATAACACAATGCGATACGGTCTGCTGCACAAATCGGTTGCGGCTGCGTTTCGAACACCTGGTAAGCGGCTCACGAACCGCGTTCGCAAAGCTTTGGCCACGGAGCGTGAACATAATAGGTAAATACAAAACTCGGACTGGCAATATTTTCAAACACTGCACAGTCATTAAAAATACACTCTATACCTCGCGATGTATGGCAGAGGGATCTTGAACCTGAGGAATTAAGGCCGCTTGGCTAGTGCAGTCACCGCGAACTGTGCAGGTTAGGGTTTTCTTTCCCCCCCCCCCCCACTCCCCCCTTCCCGACAGAAAAAAAACACTCCACACCTTACCGAGGATTCGAAGACGGGTCTCCCGAAGTAGAACCCGGCATTCTAGCCACTCGGCCAGTCGCTCCTCAACAAATCAATCGACAGGATAAAAATGGTATATTCCAGATAGAATGCATCTCCTTGCAGTTTGTTTTCTATTTTTACCTTTGCTTTCTTAATCTGTTGTATTTGTCGCCCTTTTGCTGAGAATTGTTGTTCTTCATGTTCCGGAACATTTCTAAGCCAAACAGCACGAAATATCCGTTTATTTGCCAGCTCTCGGAACGTCCTGAGACGTTTGCTGTCAGGAGACAATTTTAGAAAACTTCAAACAATGGTGAGGTTATGGAGAGCGGATAAATATTTATGTTGTGGTATTATGTTCGGACGGGGAGCTGCGGTACCGCAGTAGGCATCACGTTTGTCTGCTGTACCGGTGGTCGTGTGTTCGAATTTCTTTCGAGTCGGGGAACGTTATCATTGATCGAAATTAGAGTGGCCCAGCTTAAAGTGGTACGAGGATACGAGAAAAGCCAAGGCTTCTAGGCAGCAATGTACACACAGACAGGGCAACAGTGGAAGTCAAAGGAAATTAATCTTCGCACCAAATTTAAGATATTTAATCCTAACGTTGAGTTACATCAGTACTATTAAATGGATCAGAAAAAATGGCGAACAACTAAAACTATCACAAATAAATAAGCATTCATTAATGTATGCCTGCTCAAAATAGGACTAAATGGTATGATAGAATTACAAATATTTTTTTTTATTGCGTTCGATCGCTTTCAACTCAAGTGTAGTCCACACAAGAGCTAGTACTTCTAGTGCAAACACACAGACACACTCACACGGAGAAGAGAAGTAGCAACAGAAATAAATGATATGAGGAGAACAAAGACTAGCTGCTTGGGATACCTAAGGGAATGAGTTGGTTGAGGGCTTATACCACGTCCAGGGACAGAAGGCTGAAGTTGAAGAACTATCAGCGTGAGATTGACACACCCACAGAGTGCCCACTGATATGAAAAATATGGGGCTAGCACCATATGCCAAATCCGCCTCACGGTGAGAAGGGGTCTTTTAATGTTCACTTATTATGACGGACACCGATGTTACATGAAAGTACAGGTCTTTGCAAAGTCTCAACTCTCAAAATACACACAATATTGAAAAATTAAGTACATGACGTCATCAAAAATGTGCTAAGAAAATTCATTAAATTAGTTACAAGTTACTGCAATGGTCTAACGCTGTTTTTGGGAAGCTGGAAAGTACCAGTGAAGTATTCATTATAACTTATTTAACAATTTTTTAACCTTAATGCGATAAGGAGGTTTTTATCAGGAAATCTTGCTATAAATCTTTGAACAACCACCCGTGTGTATCAACCGCCATTCTTTCTTCGGTTGATAACACTATTCTGTTTGAAGTGCAAAGAATTACTCAAGCAGACGACAGCCATTCGCTGCATATCGCTTCACCGTGGAGCACATTTTAATGACGTCATGTACTTCCCACTTCCGTGGCGAAGGCGTTACAGACGCAGTTCGTAACCATATACACTCGCGTTCGAAACACAGCTGAGAGCGATTTGGCAGCAGACCGCCTAACGTTGGTTTTTCTTTTATGGAGTGGTATGGGTGCCGGTCGTTCAGAAAGCAATGACAAACTACTGTAGTATACATCTCGCAAACCGCCACATCGCTGTTTGAATTTCCCAGCACTACCCTCCAGTTAGCAACAGCGCCAACAACCACCACCAGTATAAGGAAATTCAAATTTAAAACTAAAGGAATTAGCGCCTACAGTTATAGAGAGGGGTAAGATCTACATCATTAGAATTTGAAAAACAGCGCTATTTTGGGAACGGAGCTTCGATATTCTAAATATAGCATACATGGAGCTCAGCCATTATACAAGACGCCAGAGCCAGGTCTGGAGATGGCAACAGTGCAAAAACAACCGGGGAGTTGTTGGAAATGCCGTGAAGACAGAAAGACGTTCAGGGTGTGGGGTGCAAATCAACCTCTGGCAAGCGATCTAAAGGCGATGGTCCACTAGAACTGATGGTCAAGTGTCTTCTGCTCAACTATTCCTCTGTATATTGGAAAACTCCATAGGAGGAAGCAAGAGAGAAGCGGCGACCTACAAATCAACCAGAAAACTAGAAAGAAAACCTAGCCTGGTTCCTGGCGACGCTGTTTTAAGAGGAAATTCAGCTATGTTGAAGGTAGTGGATAGATCCACCCAGAACCATATATGACTCTTGATGGGAGCTCCTGGCTGGAGGGATGACGAATCCTATTTTAGAAGAACTTTCAGGCGAGAGTTCCATCCAACCACTTAAATCAAGTAACTCTGTACCACGATGAATAAACCAGGGGATATTTAGCCCGTACCTGATTTTGGAGAGACAACTTCGAGGATCATCTTACCTGCACCAGAACAACAAACTTAATATAGACCCAATGTATTTATTCTCAAATAATATATGAACATTTAAGGACTGTTATAACCCAATATATATATTTGTGTGTGTGGTGGGGGGGGGGGGGGGGGGGGGAGTGCCTAAGTTCAGCATAACTTCACACACACATGTACGTTCATGTTATGTTCCCTACAAATTTCATTTAGACTTCTCATGTGGTCTTGTGCTTGCTTGCTTGCTTGTGTTCGTTGGCTTGAGCTCCAACGCGAAGTCCTGTATGTCGGATGAAGGCATCCTGTTGTCCAACATCAGTGTGATGTCATACAGGACCTGAGGTTTGCGTGAGTATCCGTTGTCCCATGTCTGGCTTATTGGTGTGCAGACTGGTGGTTCCTCGCCGTACAGGCAGACACTCTCCGACTTCGGAGGAATCGGTGATCCTATTGACTTTAGCCAGGACCCCGAAGGGACCTGTTGCCCAGGACGCTCGACGAGGACGCGTCAATAGGTCTTGGCCAGTATATAACCCGGCCCTGGTGCCTTGGAAACACCTTTGCGTCCCATGTGGTCTTGTAATTCAGCTTCTCATTTTACTATTAGTGCTTGGTCGTCCGCAAACAGGAGTTCTCTAATGGTTAGATTTGCAGATGGTTCTTTTTCCGTGTTCTCGTCATGTAATGTTCTTGCGGTCTCTGTTTAGCTGGTTTCTTTACATATGTTGTCTATATATGTTATGAACAAGAGAGGGGACATGACACAACCTTATCGTACTCCGGATCTTTTTGTGAAGGGTTCTGAGTGTCCTTCAGTTGCTCTCACTATGCATTCACTGTTGTTGTATAAGCTTCTACATAGGTTTATTTGATGTGTATTCACTCCATACAGTTTAAGGATTGCCCACAGCTTGCTTCTATCTACTCTATCAAATGCCTTTTCTTGGTCGACAAAGGCGAAGTGGAGTGTTTCATTGAATTTGATTGATTTTTCTATAAGTTGTCTAAGAGCAAAAATGGCATCTGTGCAAGCTTTGTATTTTCTAAATCCAAGCTGTATTTCGCTTTGCTGGGGTTCTATAGTAGTTCGTAATCTTTTCTCAAGAATTTTGCAAAATATATTCCTAGCATGACTCAACAGTGAAATAAATGCCTCTGTATTGTGTGCAGTCTCTTTTGCTGCCTTTGTTTTTCCATATTGGGCTAATTATAACGTTTCCTCAGTCTCGTGGTGTCTGTTGTTCTACCCAAACATGGTTGAATAGTCTATGTAGCCATGCTGTCCCTATTTCTCTTGCTGCTTTAATTAGTTCATTTGGTATTTCATCTTATCCCGGTGATTTGTTCAATGGGGCTAATCTGATGGCTTCTATAATTTCTTATTTCAGTATGCCTGGTTCTAGTTCTTCGGTGGCAACTGTGTCGGTTTCATGAACTCCTGTGGCATCTGATGGGATGTTGAGAAGTTGTTCGAAGTACTGTTTCCATCTTATTAGGATTTGTTTCTGTTCACTTATTGGTTCTCCGTTTACGCTGTTAATTATTTCAGCTGGGTCAAAGGGTTCTCCTCTGGTTCTCATTGCACTTATCTTTTTGTAGAAGTTTCTAGTTGCCTGCTTGTAGTTTTTATTTAGGGTTTCCCCATACTGCCCCCCCCCCCCAGTCTTTTTGATTTTATCTCTTTAGAATTCTATTCACATGTCTTCTGGCTATTCTATATTCTATGTAATCGCATTCCTGTTTGCTCTTCGACCACTTTTTATATTTTTCCTTTTTGTCTTTTACAGCTTTCTTTACTTCTGCGCTCCACCAACTTGTTATTTTCTTGATCCGTGTTTTTCGTTTTATCGTGGTTCCACGTGTTATTTTTGCAGTATTTAAAATGCTAACCAGGAATGCAACCTGGTCAAAAATGCACGCTGAAGTCGGATGTGTTGGCCTAAGGGTTTCTGCCCAAGGGTGCCTAACTTGACACAACGCAATCACATTTGAAAAATCACTCCGGATGAACACAGAAGAAGAAGAAATGCTTGATTTGAACATCTCCCATTCTTCTTCCACTGTATTTCTTTCTATAGGTAATTTTACAAAGATTTAAGTTAGTTCTTTATTATAATTTTCCCTCACTACCTCGTCTTTGAGGTTTTTTAAGTTTACTGATTAGCATGGCATGTATTTTCCTGGCCTTTGCTTTTTTCTACTGATGGTTCTTATTGTGGTAACGACTGCTTTGTGGTCTGTGTTTAGACTTAAGTTGGGCACTGCACTTGCATCTAATATATTTCTCTTTCTGTTATTTCTTGTTAATATAAAATCAATTTGACTTTTAGTATCTAGATCGTTCCATTTATACCAGGTGTATATTTGTGAGTCTTTGTGTTTACAGAATGTGTTTGTGATATAGAGGTCGTGTTGGCTGCATAGCTCTATCAGTCTATTTCCGTTATTATGTCTTTCATTATGTTGGTCTCCAAATGCTCCAAGATGTTTTTCTATGCCCGCTCTGTTGTGTCCTAGTCTTGCATTGAAGTCTCCCATAACTATGATATTGTCCTGCTTATCTATTTTATTAAGCACGTCATGGATGTCTTCGTAGAATTTCTTGCATTCTTGCTCATTATTGTTTGTATTACATGGTGCGTATATTTGTACATATATTGCAATTGGTTGTTCTTTTATTCTCACTGTTTGTATTCTTTCAGATATATATTTTATTTCTAGTATTCCTCTTGTTAGCCGTGGTTCAATGACTGTGAATGTTTTGTTTTGTTTTGTGTGTGGTATTAATGAATACATACCATGCCTTTGAAATGGAAGATTATGTTGTGATCAGAATGGCCAACACCCATCTCCAGTTTATTTGTTAATAAATTTAATGAATATTTCATTTTCAATCTGAGTGTTCCATTATCTCTTTGTGTATTCATGTTATTGTATGTTAACTATTAATTCACCCTAGACATTAATTATTTATATGAGAGCTGGGTGGCAGGGAAACTCCACAAGGGTATTATTATTCAAGGAAATCGTTTCCTTGTTGACCTTGGGGACTTCCGTGGCTCTCCTAGACTCTATTAATAGCCTCAAATAATTGAGCCATTGAAGGCTACGGAAATTATAGAGGGCCAGAATCGCATTGAGAAAGAGGAACTCTAGTTTTCTTCTTTCTCTTTGAGATTTCCCAAATTATCCGACATCTACTGAACGTAGACTTGTCCAGGAATCACGAGCAGGCAAAGAATGCTTGGTTTGACTACGACGTCCTGTAAAGGATATGCAACAACATATACTTCATTTTTCAAAAATGTTCTACGTACAAAGTGTAGTGAGACTTTACAAATACCCTGTAGATGAAAGTTTACACACAATAACCCCTTCGGTAATGTTGCTTTCTCTTGTCTTCATATTACAAGCGATAGAGCTGTTAGAGCAGTGGTTCTCAACCTTTTTTTGGCCCATGCACCCCTTCACCTTATGTTTAGAATGTCATTTCCCCCTTTCGTATTTCCTCCCTATAAATCCCCCCTCCCCTTCCCTACAAAGTATACGTAAAAATGGAAGCTAAATTTAATACCACATACTAGGATAAGTCTAGACGTCTTCATAAAACGTGATTTGCGGGTCTACATACGATATAAAACGAATTTCAGAAGGGCAAGAAGTACAGAACCGTAAAGTATGGAGGGAAAAACAATATCAAGTAATCGGTTCTTGTATTAACGCGATCTTAAAATAATCTTAATTCCTCCCCCCCCCCCTCTCTGGAAACAAAAAAATCCCCCTCTTGTGGGGGGGGGGGAGGAATTCCCCCCAGTTGAGAACCACTGTGTTAGAGTATCGGATAACACTGTCTCGACGCATATAATGTCTCGTCACAGTTGTAAAAGAGCTGGGTTTGAAGGCATAGTTTCTGAAAGACGGGGAACGGGCGGACCAACTCGACAATAAAACACGGGACATGAGACATTATGTATTCACATGTTCTCGGTGACATTATATTGAGGTGATGTGGCTAACTCGCCTTTCTCGACGCCTTGCCTTCCAGAAAATTATTAAAACTATCCGGTATACATTCTACAAGGTAACCATTTATCTTTAAAAATAAAAAGAAAAAGGAATGAATGTGTGAATATCTCTGAATACAAAAACATAAATACTAGGACTATATAACCAATACCATATGAAATCGCTAACAAACATAACACTACTTATCTCTATGAAAAAGACGGAGAGCTAGTAGTAGTAGTAGTAGTAGTAGTAGTAGTAGTAGTAGTAGTAGTAGTAGTAGTAGTAGTAGTAGTAGTAGTAGAAGTAGTAGTAGTAGTAGTAGTAGTAGTAGTAGTAGTAGTAGTAGTAGAAGTAGTAGAAGTAGTAGTAGTAGTAGTAGTAGTAGTAGTAGTAGTAGTAGTAGTAGTAGTAGTAGTAGTAGTAGTAGTAGTAGTAGTAGTAGAAGTAGTAGTAGTAGTAGTAGTAGTAGTAGTAGTAGTAGTAGTAGTAGTAGTAGTAGTAGTAGTAGTAGTAGTAATAGTAGTAGTAGTAGTAGTAGTAGTAGTAGTAGTAGTAGTAGTAGTAGTAGTAGTAGTAGTAGTAGTAGAAGTAGTAGAAGTAGTAGTAGTAGTAGTAGTAGTAGTAGTAGTAGTAGTAGTAGTAGTAGTAGTAGTAGTAGTAGTAGTAGTAGTAGTAGAAGTAGTAGTAGTAGTAGTAGTAGTAGTAGTAGTAGTAGTAGTAGTAGTAGTAGTAGTAATAGTAGTAGTAGTAGTAGTAGTAGTAGTAGTAGTAGTAGTAGTAGTAGTAGTAGTAGTAGTAGTAGTAAAGGTTATTTTTTCACGCCTTACGGCGCATTGGCATTTAGTGCGACACTCGTATTGCTATAGACCAGTGGTTCTCAACCTTTTTTGGCCCATTCACCCCTTCACTATATGTTCAGAACGTCATTCCCTCCTTTCGAATTCCCTCCTATAAATTCCCCCCGCCCCTACACAGTATACGTAAAAATGGATCTGGAAATAATCTTAATTCCTCTCCTCTGGAAACCGTAACAATTCCCCTGGGGGGGGGGGGGGGGGGGGTCCTCACCGGTTGAGAACCACTGTTATAGACCATTCGACACTTGTTGAGTGATGTGATCAGTGGCCGCTTTTACTTCCTAAGACATTTCCTGTACCCATTTTTAGAGTTGGTCAAGCTGTGCGCCAAGGTCATTAAAAACATCGAATCCGCCCGGGCGGAGATTGAACACGCGACCACCGACCCGACCTTCGAGCTCCTATCCACCACGCTACCATAGCTCCTATCCACCACGCTACCATAGCTCCTATCCACCACGCTACCATAGCTCCTATCCACCACGCTACCACGGCTCCTATCCACCACGCTACCACGGCTCCTATCCACCACGGCTCCTATTCACCACGCTACGACGGTTCCTATCCACCACGCTACCACGGCTACTAGCCACCACGCTACCACGCCTCCCAGAGAGCACAGTACGGTGGTAACAACTCCACAAGCAAGCACGACAGGAGGCTTCCGACCACTAGAAGTGGTTCTCACCCCCTCGCCGAATATTTCTGTCCTTCTTTACAATTGCATGATTGCTTGAAAAACATAATAGCTTGAAAAACATGAATAAACAACAAACAAACAAACATTATCTGAAATAATGAGATATTACATATGTTACATACTTTATTTTTGCTCTCGTTCGCATTGAACGTAGTCCATACACGTACTACTTACTACTTCTAGTCCACTGGACCGATGTTTGCGTGTGGATTAGCTTTCCCTATAACCAGTGTCCCTTGCCATCAGGCGAATCCACTGCGACTTCAGAGGTATGTTAAGTATGATACAGGGGGGTTGAATAGGGCATTATATTTAAAGAAAGGAAATACACTCACAAGTGTGTCATATGTAAACGCCGCGATGGTTTTAAAACATCAGTAAAGAAGGGCATAGTTTCTAGAAGATGAGACAAGGGACAGATACTCATGTTTTACAGCAGAAGATAATGCAGAAACCTTGACCATGACAATAAGTGATACTATGGGAATTGGCGCGGCATTGAGAATCTTTCAGGTGGGCTGCGATGAGGGCCACATTCTGCAAAGGCCAAGCTACTCAATGACGACGATGATGTGTGTTTAGTATGTTAATGTTGCACAGTTCTCATCATCAATGTCCCATTACAATTAAGCCAGCAGCGGGAATGTGTTTGGTGACCTTAGCACGCAACATTTAGTGCTTTGGCCTACAATGCCTTCCAGCTCACAGTCAGCGTTTATGTTGTAAATTCTCCAGAATGCTGAAGTCGATAGTCGTTCTCAAACTTAAAGCTTCTATCCACCGGCGTCTCATCGCTTGGATTCGTAGAATTACTCGTAAAACGCTAACACTATCAAGTCCTTGAAGAAAGCTACTGAACAATAATCGTGTCCTTGATGTTTCTTGTGGTAATTTGGCTAACCACCAACGGTATTCCCACCAAGGTTCTAATGTGTTTATGTTGAATAGCTCGTTCTTTATTGTGATTGCTAACAATGTCACAGGCGAAGAGATAAGTTAAGTTCTTAATAGACTCTTTCTTATGATTAATATTATAACTTCTACTTCGTTATATTATTATTCTCCCTCCCCCCTTCTCTCGTTCTTCTTCTTCTTCTTCTTCTTCTTCTTCTTCTTCTTCTTCTTCTTCTTCTTCTTCTTCTTCTTCTTCTTCTTCTTCTTCCCCCCCCCTCCTCCTCCTGCTCATCCTCATCTTAATCGAGGACACAGGCCCATAACAAACTCATGCCAAGCACTTCGAAGACTTGTTCACTATGATGTGGATTTTGCAGCTGTTTATTTTACGGTGTGTCACGTTTTCCGATGACAAGTTACAGTGTTACTATTCTTCGCGTGTGATGCAATAATTTTCTGTTTCACAGTTTCTCCTTCATCTCAGTACGAAGAGAAATGTTCAAACTCTGTTCATTTTGTCTTCTTTGGGCAGTGGTCTTGACACCAGTGTGAGTGAAATCACACCCCCTCCCCCCGCGCTTTGCTCGCCTAGCATCCTACAACCTCAGATAGCCATAAAATAAAATTAAGCTACCGCCAAATGACATTTTTAGGAAACTACGACTTATTATTTTCAGCCTCACGATATCCGTTTCTAACTTACTGACTTTCCTTCGTCATAGTGTTTTTAACGAGAGAAACGGTTGTGTGTGTGTGTGTGTGTGTGTGTGTGTGTGTGTGTGTGTGTGCGCGCGCGCGCGCGTATGCATGTGTGTATGTCTTTGTCTGTGTGATCACCAACAACAAACACGACTAAGGTTAGCAGAGATAAGCCGAGTTCTTAATAGTTCTTCAGTAAAAAGTAAACAAAAAAAAAAAAAAAAATAAAAGACACAATTTCGGCGCCTTGAGGTTATTGGGTATCTGGTTTTTCGCTTTCCTCCTCCTCCTCCTCCTCCTCCATATCATCATCATCATCATCATCATCATCTTCTTCTTCTTCTTTGTCTTCCTCTTCTTCTTTTTCTGTTTCTTCTACCAATCACAATCCCAGTGGAGCATTGTCGCCCAACCAACCCAGGCCAAACCCCCTACAGGCTTGTTCATGACTGGATGGATTGCGCAGCTACACTTGTCTGCAGGCTGAGGCAGACACTTTGGGGTCAACGCTCCTTAATCACCGTTTACGGAATGCATGGTAAGTTACAGTGTTGCTATTCTATGCTTCCTTTATCGAGGTAATATACGAGCATATATGATGCTAAACCCATGGTTTTATTGGCCAAACAGCACTGGACGCTTGATGTGGTCAGTGCCACACCGGCGGCCTTTACTTCTCATAATATTTTCTGGCACTAATTTTAGGCTGTGATGATAAGAGCCTACGTCCACTTTTCTTAAATCAACGCCTCGATGGGGATTCGACCATATGACCGACGGGCCGACAGGCAAGCGGGCTAGCTACCGCGCTACCGAAGTTCCCAGAATGTACCAGCTCTGTGTACTAATTCGTATATTGAAGTACTTGGGAATCACCTTCGACAGATGTATGTCGCTTAAGGATCATGTGGAGGATTTGTGGTGAAGGCTGGACAGGGACTTAATGCATTGAGGGCGATGGCAGAAACCGCGGTAGAGCAGAGAATGCTGTACAGGCGCTTTCAGCAGTGAATAATTTCAGTCAGTGAGTATGGTTTATGGCTGCTGACAGTATAAAATAGACAGATTGAAAGGTTGGAACGCATACAGGATGCGGCCATGCGGGTGATCCTGGGGTTCACAGAGGACACATTTGCGTGAGGCACCAACAAATGTGACAGGCACAGGGTCCTTCAAGCCAAATGGTTCCTGAGAGTCGCTGCAGATATGGACCACTCCTTGCATGAAGTCATGGATATGGTCAAGGGTCATAAACTGAGAAGAGGCAGGTCCTATGGCACAGGCAGACATATCTATCAGTCAGGTGTGTGAAATAGAAAGCATCAATAGTGAAAAAAAGAGTGGGTAAAAGTACTGGAGGACATGTAGGGCTGGCACAAGGTAATAGTCAAACTGGATCGTGAGTGCAGAGAATGGGCAGTAGGCCTTCACCGAGTTTGAGGTGCAACAACATATCCAGCACAACACACATCAAGGTGACATGGTGATCCACACAGATGAGTCAATGGTGAGAAACAGACGTAGTGGCTGATGTTTCAGTGCGAAGGTTAATGGACGAGAGTCTGGCATCTGAGACTACAACTTCCAGCAGTAGAATGGAGGTGGAAGCAGTAACAGCAGCCTTCCTATGGTTGGAGGTGAACGCTGCAACACGCATTGTTTTCATTACGGTCTCACGGAGTATGCTTAGTAAGGTGAAGAAACGAATATTTCGTGTGGAATGGCTTGCCATATTTCAGAGGTCACAGATTGTGAGAACTGTATGGATGTTCTGCCCTGGTCATGAGGGAGTGCGGGGGAATTGACAGGCTGATAGGCTGGCAGGAAATTTACCTCTCGGTGGTAGATTACCTACGGACGATGTAAAGGTGGTCGGGCGCCGGTGAGACCAGATTAAGAAAGCTGGGGAACAGACTCAACACCCATATGTGGATAGAATGATATGGCAGAGGGTCGGTGGGGCCGTTGGCCAAATCTCAAAACTGAGAGGAAAGACCATGAGAACTTTCAATAAGATGGCAGTTGGAACCATCAGCAGTATGACTCTTCCCTGGCTATTGAATAAGGGGTCGTAGTGCATATGGGAATGTAATGAGTACAATGATGCTATTTCTTAGCTCAACTCAACTCATCTCAAATAATTCGTAAATAAAATAAACACTTTGCAGATCTATGTTCTAGGAGGACAGTCCAACCAAGCAGGGTTATGAGAAGGCATACTCATGAAACTCATAGCAAGCATTCATCTTTTCCTAGCATTTCATAACATGCCAGCAGCAGCTAAGATGAAACCTGTACTATTTCTTGTACCATTCAGACAACAGTTTTACAAACAACAATTATTACAGTTTAAAAAAAAAAAAAAGTCGCCCGAGACAAGCAAATTAGAAGCAAGAAAAGACCCTCAGACATTTATAAACAGCTCGCAGTAGTTTCTGGTTTTGTTCTGTTGATCTTGTTCCTCTTCAGATTACTGGAACAGTAGTTGTTATAATTGAATAATCCCATGATCACACCAGGTAATCTCAGCACACTGTACGAACTTTGTAGCACCGGCCAGGATATACACGTATGTATACCAAAATCATACATGGTATTAATATTCATTTGTATTGTATAGGGAAGGTGGGGGGTGTGAGGGGGGGGGGGGGTAATTTTGAAATTTTAACTGGCCTTGGCTCCTATTCGACCTAAACGGGGCGGTCGTGCAGATTTGATTAGATATTCACTGAATAAACGATTTGGAATGTTTATAAAGTAAGGAACGTGTGATTTACCCGTCTTGATACCTAGCTAAGGGAGGGGTCAAGCCTTCTCGAAGTTTGAAGGACATGTTTGTATGTCACGGTCTTTGAAAATATTTCGGCTGTTGATTATAAGTGAAACTGCACTGAAATATAAAACCATCATATGGGTCTCACTATAATATCATATTTTCTATTGTTCTTTGTATAAGATAGTTATTGTTGTCTACACACACTACATGTCTGGGCAACCTCTAAAAAAAACCAAACGTTTAACAGATTCAGAGCCAAACAAAAAGTAGGTTTGGACCGGACAAAAATGGATGGCGGGAAATTTGTCAGTAGAAGTGTTTCATAGTTGTGACATAACAGTTGTTAATATGTTAGCATACATGTTGTATTGTATATCAAATTAAAGGAGGTGTCCTAGGGGGAACTACTGTATTGATAGTTTAACTGAGACATCTTTCAATGACAACATTTTGGCAATATATAAACCCATGGCAGATATGGGAAGTCTCTTAAGTTAACAGGCAAGAGGAACGACTTCATTGCACCGGGTTTTATCCCAGATGGCTCTGTCTCTTTCCACAGGGCGGTCTGTTGAAAATATCGCACAAAGCACGAACTCCGTAGCTCCAGCGACGAACCCCATGAGTCTCCGAAAAAAATACACCCGTGAACCCAACGACGTAGGCCGGAATCGAACCCACAATCTTCGGAGCGAAAGGCAGGTGGTCTAACTACGTCGCTACGGAGACTCCCTGAGTCAAACTCTGTGGAGATACCATGGGCTCAAGTTGTCTGCCGCTTTCTTTGTGTATTCAATTTGAGGTCTAAAAGTGTACGAAGGAAACGAAGAAAACATTCCTTATATTAATATCCCGGTTCGACAAAATGAACTAGACGATTAAAATAAAACAATCTTTTCTTTTACGAAAATTCAGTTTTTAGTATTTTTGACAGACACACTTGTTATCTCTGTGTTAAGTCGCTATGATGTCTCCATCTTTTTTGCTTCAAGCGATTATTCCCCTGCGAGTCTCTCAAGAAATGTTATTGATACAAGCGGGAGCGCAATGGTCAAACAACAAACAGATTGAGCCTGCCTGCAGCAAACTATACACAATTGAACAAATGTTCTTTCCACACCGTGATAGTTTAATCGCTGGGGTTGTCAGGGTTTGAGATTATTAATCTCCCGGTGTGTGTGAGCTTAAGAGAAGGCAGCTGGTTCGTTGGTATCGGATTTTCTGTGTAGAGTCCTGGGAAGTCAGGAAACGGCTGGGATGTTTTAAACGAATACCGGAATCCACTGAGGTCATGGTTTTGAAGGACGGTCTACTCATTGAACACCATGTTGATTTTTGCAGATCTCAAGATGCGATTGGTCTGAATTTGAGGTCAGAGCGTTCAGTTTTTTAGAACTCAGACTTTGCACTCGGAGAAATGCCTCTAACTAGCCTTTAGGCTGACTAAACTGTTATCTGTCTATTCGTTTACACCACACAGCCAATGACATCAGAATCCGACTGATATAAAAGCTAGCTGGAGCTTGAAGAGTCGTTATTCTGTATTGTGTGCTGGCAGTATAAACTAGCGTTAGTGAGCCGAGCTTCACGGACAGTCTTCATTGACATTATCTGTTTGCAACAAGGAGTGGACACTACATTGACAGACTTATAATTACTTATTGTGAAGGTCGGCATTCGTTGAGTGATTTTTAGCAGGCACAAACTACTTTAAGTAAACGTGATACTCGGTACAAAGACAAGGACAACTGGCAAACAAACTGCATCCATGTTCAGCAACGAACAGTAGTAACAAGCTGACAATCGCTACGGATATTCACTTTTCTATTCAAACTATAAATCTTTCCGGAGGTTTTCTTTTTCAATATATTTGTGTGTAAACTTTTGATACGACTAAGTTTTGATAAACAGCGTAAACATGACCTTTGATTAATTTATCAGCGATTTGAAGTAATGAAGTGAAGTGTGAAGGCTTGCAACGTGAAACAGAAGAGATGACAACACAGTCTCCACTCCTTGTTTGTGCTGTTCTGCTGAGTTATACGGTAACACATGTTTCAATCTTACATTGTAATTTATATACACACTTGTATCTTCTGAGGTATTTATATTTTACGTCCTCAAATCAGGGACGAGAGGTCAACGTTTAAGTTTAACTGACAGGTGTATGGAGATAACCCCCTTCCCTGCCATCAGCGCATAAGTTTAAGAACGAGTTCTCTTATCCTTTCGGTCACGCTGACCTCAGTTCCAACATCTGTACGTGAAAGATAAAAATAAAATAAGTCTAAGTTTAGGTTACCACCTTGGTGGAGGCGGAGGGCAACAAGAAACCACCACATTAGCTTCCCAAGTGTTCTTGCTAGAAAGGAGGTCAGAGACAACTCGGGATTTATTCAGAGGACGAAGTACCGAGATCTATGGAGTGTCTTGAACGTCTACACCGCTACGCTATTTTGCTGAGCATAACATGGTGATGTTTATGTCTGTATCTGTATTTATCCACACGCAAATATCAGTCGAGCGTGTTCGTCAGTCCTGGCAACTACTAGCAGTATTAGCACGTGTATGGACTACGCGCAAGTTCAAAGCGAACGAACGAAAACTGTAAAATAAATTTTTAAACAAAACAAAAACAGTTGGGACTACATAGTTGGTAAAGCTCTATCTTAGGGCAGTTCCCAGGTACGGGTGGATTCTTCTTTACCAGAACGCGATTGGGTTTGATTTGACCAGTCTAAAACGGCCGTTTACCCACTCAGTTGTACTGTGTTATAACTGGATTACATAAACAGATAACGGTGGTCCCATAGTAGAAACTGCCATTAGGATCTGACATTTTAATCCATCACATAGTCTAGGTCACAATATATGAGGTAGAAAGGTCAGTTCCATTCCTTGATGCTGTTGTTACCAAACAATTGCCAGGAAATTGTCGGATACCTGTTTTTATGACGTTAGGTCAACCTCAGAGACGTACTGGTCGACAATAAAATAATCCCGCCTTTACAGGGATTTAACTCGGCTACAGTCTTGGTAGGCAAGCGCACTAATCACCATGTTATACTCATGTACTTACTTCCACATGGCAGTAGCAACCATTAGTACACATGTCCGGGCTGCTGGTTTGTCGAGACTGCCGCCTGTTCCACTTTTCACGCGGAGCATTGAGGAGCCTTTTTATGTAATATTCACTGGCACAGGAAGGAAGCATTATGTGGCGACCCTTTGAGGTGAAGTTGGAACCGCGACTAAGTAACTAAGGTAGACACTGGTATATTGTGGACAATTTGCTCGATCCGTATTTTCTTCACCAAATGGTAAACCATGCGAGACGTGGTCAGTATCACACTGGCCTATTTCCCTGCAGAAACATGTCCGCCATCCATGTTGTGGGGTTGGATCAACCCAAGAGGGATGTTGCCACGACAACGTCACACAACGAGAATTAAGTAAAACACCTTTTTATCTCCTGGAGGCGTATTTGGTCAACGGGGTTAGTCCCATGTTTTTATAGAACAGTCGGCAATCGATGGGTGATGTGGTCAATATCTCCATGGCTTCTTTTATTTCCCAGGACATGTCTGGTGCTCATTTTAGGCTGGGTGGACGAGGGAACCTAGACTACTTGTAAAGATCTGCCTCCGAGGGGATTTAAACGCCGGACCGACAGGCAAACGTGCATGCCACCACGCTACACAACTCCTGAATCTACTAAGGGATTGCTTTTGTTTGTGCCGATCCTTGTAGGTGACAGTCGTGCATGTGACTAGGTGTAGTGAAAGCAGTTTTACAATTCCGACACAGCGAGCTCAAAGTCAGCCACAGGCGATTTTGGGAGCAGGCAGCTTAGCTCTGATTTTCACAATGGTATGATCGTTGGCCGTTTAGAAAGCAATGGCAAACTACTGAGCGTAAAAATGCCAAGAAAATCTCAAACATCAATTTCAATTTTAATTTTCAAAACAAAAATTCCTAATTCGGTCTCGTCAAACCTGCTTCCTCAGCGTCGGTTATTGTTGAGATCCGTGGTTGTGTGGATTGTTAGTCTTAATTCACACTGGTTTTATTGGTTCTCAAACATCGAATAAATTCTGAGCTTTATAAAGAACATGAAATTAACTTGTGCTTTTGACAATGATCCCCAGATTTCCACGACGCTGGGCAGCGGTGTGCTGACGATCCGACTGACAGGATTCAAGAATACGTTCGGTCGTACTTATGATGGCACCTGCTGCGATCCTTCGCCTAAGGATCACGGGTCAACGTGCTACGATGAGTGTGACTATGTCATGAGGCTTATTGTTACAGGTCTCGGCAGGTACTGAATTTTCAATTACGTGTATAATGTGAGCTTTCACAAATGTGATGATTACTTTGATAGAAGTAATGATGATAATCATAAGTACTTCTATTCTAAACTAAAATAGTGGAAATATATCGTAACATAATGAATGGATAAGCTGAAAAACATCTAATGGAATGGCAGTGGAAATGTGGTTTCTGTGGAAAATGCACAGAATACATAAAGAAAAACCAATGAGGAAGTCCTACAAGAAAGAAATGAAATTAGTCGTAGGCTGTCAATATTTTTGGGCACGTTATGAAAAGACGTCAGTTGGAGAACTTGGTAACAAATGGCGAGATTGAGGTGGAAAGAACAATGGGAAACAGAGTAGTAAATATATGGATGGTCTGGCCACGTGGCATGGTCGAGGCAAGAATACGGAGCTATTTCACGATTCTGGTGATCATGCGAGATGGGATCGGATTGGCAAATGACAATGATAGTAACATACAATACGGAAGACACGTTTACTTTAAAAAAATAGTATATTAAATTATATTTTATTTAAATTATTTCTGATACGAAGAGTACTGGCACTTAAATATCATCATATCTGGAAAACTGAAATAGTTTAGCCATATTAAGCGCCCATTAAGCTTGGAATGAACGGTGATGAAAGGCATGGCTCCTAGAAAACTGAAATAGTTTAGCCATATTAAACGCCATTTAAGCTTGGAATGAACGGTGATGAAAGGCTTGGCTCCTGCAAGAAAAGGCCGTGGTCGACCAGCACAAAGATGGACACCTGTTATTGCAGACACACTGGACATGATGGTGATTGAGGGAGTAGAAATCGCATGAGGTCGAGACTTTTCAACGGTCGTGTTCACGTTCTGCAAATGGCCTACTACATACTTACCAGTTGAAGACGAACTCCCTTTGTTGTGTGATCTCACTGCTGTTGGATTGCCTATATAATCTTGGCAGCACCGTGCCATTCAGTCCAGCTCTGTGGCGAAGGGGTTACTTATCTAATTTGTAATCCCACATATCCCGTTCGAAACACAGCTGCGGGAGATATGGAAGCAGACCGCCTAGCGTTGGTTTCCATACAATGGGTTGAGTGCCTGCCGTTCAGAAATCAATGGCAAACTAAAAAAAAATGTTTTGCATATCCTTTACAGGACATCGCTGTCAACATCAGCATCTTTCAGCTGTATGTTGATTTCTTGGCAAGATTACGCTCAGTAGTTTGCCATTGTTTCTGAGCGGCCGGCTCAGTTATCCCGCAAGTCACCAGCGGGGGTCGAACCGCTCCCAGTTCTCGCCCGCTACGAGACTTTGCGTGATAAACGGGATTACGGAGAAAGTGTTGTAACCCCTCGACCAGAGAGACCGGCAATGGCAAACTACTGAACGTAAATTTGCCTAGGAGTCACAAACAGCCAGAAAATGCTGGGGTTGACTGCTACGTCTTGTAAAGGATATGCAACTGTTTAAAAAAAATAAAGTGCCATTCTGATGAAAGTGCTAGTTTATTATGCTTTTTCAAAGTTAAATGCACATCCTTTACATGACGTTACAGTCAACCCCAGAATTGCTTGGCTGTTTGCGATTTCTAGGCAAGTTAACGTTCAGTAGTTTGCCATTGATTTCTGAACGACTGGCACTCACACCATTGTATGGAAACCAACGCTAGGCGGTTTGCTGCTAAATCTCCTGCAGCTGTGTTTCGAACACGGTATACGGGGTTACGAATTGCGTCCGCAACCACTTCGCCACAGAGCCGGTTTCTCAAGGATACAAAACATCAATTGACCATTCTTCACAATCGCCTGTATCACATTTCATAAGCTTCAATCTAATTCTCACATTGATTATTCACATTTTATGTAATTTACAATTAAAAGGGAATATTCTTAAATAAGTGAATCGGTACAATTATCTCGGAACAGTCATAACATGTGATGGGAGATGTCTTGAAGAGAATAGAACAAGAATTACTATGGCGAAGATAGCCTTTTGCAAAATGAAAAACATATTGACCAATAAAAAGATGTCAATTGAAACGAGAAAAAAAGAGTGTTAAAGTGCAACATAGAGCCTTTTCTGTTGTATGGATGTGAAGCGTGGGCAATGAGCAGTCAGGCTGAAAAACATCTAATAGCTGTGGAAATATGGTTTCTGAGGAAAATGCAAAGAGTACCATGGACAGACATAAAAACCAATGATCAAGTCCTACAAGAAACAAATGAAAAATTAGACGTAGACAGTCAACATTGTTTGGTCACGTTATGATAAGAAATAAATTGGAGAACTTGGTAACAACTAGCGAGATAGAGGGGAAGAGAACAAGGGAAAGGCAGATAAGTAAATATTTAGATGGCTTTGCCACGTGGCATGGTCAAGACAGGAACACTGAGCTGATCCACGACTCTGGTGATCTAGTGAAATGGCGAAATACGACCGCGCACTCTTTTCAGCACGGTGCATTATTATTATTATTATTATTATTAATATTATTATTATTATTATTAATCACAGTCCTTGTTTCTGCACCATTCAATATGAAAGTCAGCGTCACACTTCTTCACTCTCACATTTCGTTTCGTAGCACTTATTTTTAGATTCAGAGGCTTTTCATATTGCTGAATGCCACATTGGCCATTTCCATTCCCTTGTTTTCAATTTCTGCCTCATATCTGCCATCTTCTGTTATTAATTATCCTACACTAAACTAACTAACTTGTTGCATGTTATTAATGATCCTACGCTAAACTAACTACATTGTTACATGTTATTAATTATCCTACACTTAACTAATTAATTAAATAGTTGTATGTTATTAATTATCCAACACTAAATTAACTAAATTGTTGCATAATATTTATTATCCTACACTAAACTAACTAAATTGTGGCATGTTATTAATTATCCTATACTAAACTAACTAAATTGTTGCATGTTATTAATTATCCTACACTAAACAAACTAAATTATTGCATGTTATTAATTATCCTACACTAAACAAACGAAATTGTTGCATGTTATTAATCATCCTACACTACACTAACTAAATTTTTACATGTTATTAATTATCCTACACTAAACTAACTAAATTGTTGCAGGTTATTAATTATCCTACACTAAACTAACTAAATTGTTGCAGGTTATTAATTATCCTACACTAAACTAACTAATTTATTGCATGTTATTAATTATCCTACACTAAACAAACTAAATTATTGCATGTTATTAATTATCCTACACTAAACAAACGAAATTGTTGCATGTTATTAATCATCCTACACTACACTAACTAAATTGTTACATGTTATTAATTATCCTACACTAAACGAACTAAATTGTTACATGTTATTAATTATCCTACACTAAACTAACTAAATTATTGCATCTTATTAATTATCCTACACTAAACTAACTAAAATTTTACAGGTTATTAATTATCCTACACTAAACTAACTAAATTATTGCATCTTATTAATTATCCTACACTAAACTAACTACAATTTTGTAGGTTATTAATTATCCTACACTAAACTAACTAAATTATTGCATCTTATTAATTATCCTACACTAAACTAACTACAATTTTGTAGGTTATTAATTATCCTACACTAAACTAACTAAAGTGTTGCATGACCTTAGCAGGACTTTGGGATTAACTGGGCAATATTACGTTTAGTAGTTTGCCATTGCTTTCTGAACGAGAAGTAAACGTTTACATCTAACTGACAGGTGTAAGAAATGATCCCACTAACTCACAGCCTGAGCACCGGAAGTTTAAGGACGAGCGCTCTTGTCCATTCACCTACGTTGACTTGTTCAAGTGTTTTTCCCTTCTCTATCATTTTCAGGAGTGGCTTTGTAATATCTTTCTTGATGATCATAGTTTTTTTTTATAATACTTTTGGTTTATGTCTAAACCAATTTCATTGTTTAGACTTCGTTCATGATGTAACAATTGGTGAAAATCCTGCTCGTTTCAGCCAAGAAATGTTCCTTATCATCTGCGTATCTTATGTTCCGCATTGATTTTCCACAAATATTTAGTTCTCGAATAATCTCTGTCTGGCTGTCTCGACATATTATCTGTTCAGCTTTTGTGCAATTGTTGGGTTAATACACACCCATGCCTCGCACCTTTTCGTGAGTGGCGATATACACTTTTCTAATCTCACTGTTGCATTTTTTTAAACCAATATTCATTTGTTGTTACTCTGTTGGTTTTGCATCGATACCACTTTTATCCAAACAATTAATTAATTTGGCGTGATTATTTCTGTCCATATTATACTGACCGGATAACATGTGCAATGGAGATATTTTGAAAGGGGTTGAGCCACACAGAGAACTGATTACTCGCACCAGAGGATGATTCCACGAATTTAAGCACATATTGAAATCCCCTAGGCTACTATTGTTTGTAATATGTTATCAATATCGAATTTTCTTTTATTCATAGTGTTCACTGCTTTCTCTGCTTCCGATTTAAGAAGACTAGGGCATTCATTATTTGTTATTGTTGATGTATTGCATCTTTTATCATTAAACAATGTTCTTACGTATTGTTTCCAACGTTATTTTGCTGCTTGTACTGCTATATCTATTTGATTATATTAAGGGATACATTATACATGACCCAATGGATTAGAGCGTTCGCTCTTAAACTTCCGGTGTGCTAATGCCAAGGTAGCAAGTTCAATCCCTACATTGGATAGTTGGACTAAAATGTTGAATTCTCGTCCTTGACTTGAGAACGTAGATTACAAGTGCCTCCGAAGTCGGAGTGGGTTCGCCTGATGGCGAGGGACACTGTTAATAGGAATACCTAATCCACACACAAAAATCAGTCCAGTGCACTAGAAGTAAAAGCACGTGTATGGACTACGCTTGAGTTCAAAGCGAGCGGGGGAAAAAAATATTAACTGACAGTTTTGATTCTTTTGCTTTCTGATAAATCCAATATATCGTTGTAACTATGCACATCTTATTGACAGGGCAAATGATCACGTGTTCTTATTCCATCGACCTTTGACCTACGACAGCAACAACATTGTCTTTGAAAATGGGGACAGCAACCTGCTGTTAACTGTCCTGTTTGACGAGTGGCCTGAAGATGTAAGTAGATCGACATGTTTTGGCTCTTAATCGTTAATCTCTGTCAAATGAGCCGGGACAGCGTAGTGGCTAGACGCTTGCCTGTCTGTCCAAGGCGGTCATATGTTCGAATCCGCATGGAGGCGATTTTGATAATTGACCTGGGCTCCTAAGCCGATCTAGCCTAAAATGGGTATCAGGCTTTTTTTTTTTTTTTTGGGGGGGGGGGGGGGGGGATGTGTTTTTTTTAAATATTTATTATTATTATTATTATTATTATTATTATTATTATTATTATTATTATTATTATTTTTGCGTTCGCTTCTTTGAACTCAAGCGTAGTCCAGACACACCATTTCTAGTATTGCTGGGCTGAATTTTGCCTAGTGGATTTGCTTTTAGCTATTAACAGTGACCCTTGCCATCAGGCGAACCCACTCCGACTTCAGATGTTCTTGTAATTTATGTCCCCAAGTCAAGGACGATAGGTGAACATTTTAGTCCAACTGTCCGGAGTAGGGGTTGAACCCCTTACCTCGGCCTCAGCACATCGGATGTTTAAGAACATGCGTTCTTATCCATTCGGCCATGCTGACCTACTTTTGGGAAGTGTGACCACGTCACCCGTCGTGTGCCGATTGGTTTATACAAATGTGGAATTAGTAAAGGTGACCCTTGTTCTCACAGACAGAGGTGAAAGCCGGGAAGAAGTATCTGGTGGTATCTAGGTACTGCCAACAACATATTAACGTGAAACTGGACAAGGGACGTGGACAAACAAAGGACGCATAAACAATCGAACGTTTTAACCATTGTTGTTAACAGTGGAAATAAATATACTTAAGAGTAATCTTGCCTAGTACATCAACAGCAGCTGAAAAATGCTGGTGTTGAATGCAACGTCATGTAAGGGATATTCAACACACACATAAATGACAATCGAAATTGTGCATCCACAAATAATTCAAGAGGGACGGAGGAGCAAAATCAGAAAGTGCCTAGTGTAGTTTTGTCGCGCATTACGGATAGAGCCGGCGCTGTGGCTAAGGGGCAGTGAACGCCACAGATATCCCAGCGCTTTGCGTTGATTTCAGTGCTAAAGGGCGTCGGTCGTTCAGAAATCAATGGCAAAATACAGAAAGAGAAATCGTCTACTAAATCACAAACAGCAGGGGAAAAAAACAATGCCGTGGTTGATTGCGACATGCTGTCAAGGAAGTGCGACTAACTTGTATTAGACATAAAGCAAGAACTACAAATGCTCTTTGACTGACTACAGCAGGCGTTTTTGCTATCTCTGCAGGATCAAGTCAAGATGAATGCGTTTTTCTACGACTACGACGACTTCGACCACACGACAACCCTGGTGGACTGGTTCGAGACTGATCTACGACATTCAGCTAATTCCACGTCAGGCGTTGCTGTAAGCTGGGGCAATTTTCAGCAGCAGACCGTCATTGGGAATAGACAAACTGATAAAACAGTGTAAGTATGATGTAGTGTATCAATGTACGCCGTTTTGTTTGAAATGTGATAAAACAGTGTACATTTGAATCTAAGTGACAAACTACTGCAAATAAGAAGTTATCTTCATCATCATACATAATAAGAGTGGGCGGTCATGTTTCGCCTTCTCACGCGATCACCAGAGTCCTGGATCAGCTTTATGTTTTTGTCTCGATAATGCCATGGGACCAATCTATCTAGATTTTTTATCTCTCTGCCTTCCCCTTGTCCTCCCCTGCCCCCCAATCTTGCCAGTCTTGTCAATCAAGTTCTCCAGCTTATTACTTCACATAACTTGCCCCAAAAATCTTGACTGTCTACATCTAATTTCTCTAATCTGTTTACGGCTTATGATTTTCATCTACTTCTTGTAGGACTTTCTCATTGGTTTTTCTGTGTGTCCATGGTATTCTTTGCAGTTTCCTCAGATCTATTGTTCTTCTTCTGCGGTCATCCGGAGAGTTTTTCGGACGTGATTGCGTTGTGCCTGTTTACAGCAGAGCTGCGTTCTTGCGCGTCTTCAGTATTCTCTTGGCTAATAATG
The DNA here is from genome assembly GCA_963921405.1 of Cepaea hortensis. Taxonomy (NCBI): domain Eukaryota; kingdom Metazoa; phylum Mollusca; class Gastropoda; order Stylommatophora; family Helicidae; genus Cepaea; species Cepaea hortensis. The sequence goes on along the minus strand of OY992878.1, from coordinate 42,509,053 downwards.
TCTTTCTCATTATCCCCACGTTGGTCACCTGATTTCTTCCATGGTTAGGCTGACACATCCGGCCTCTGTGGGTGTGTGTTGACCGGGTTAACCTGCCCGCAGAACTATAGTACTAAAACAGTTAAATCGGCGCGTGTCCAGTGTATGAAAATGAATTACACAGTTTAGATCATGCACGAATATTGATGAAAACATACCACTATCTCTTACAGGGGTATAGTTTTAGTGTATTATAAGAATGCTCCCGTGACTTCATCCCCTTCTTACATTACTTTCTGTTTGTTATAAATGATGGAGTGGCGGCGGAATTGTTAGGACGCCATTGTCTTACATCTGGAGACATTGGTTCGAATCCCAGGCAAGAGAGTGACTACTAACTGGCTGATACTGACAGCAAATTAAATCTAAACCACGATTATGGTCAGTGATTAAAGAACCATTTCCCACGCCGTAAAGCGCATTGAACATGTGACAAAACGTACAGGACCCCTTTACACGCTTTGAGGCCTATTGGGAATAAAGTTTAAAAAGGTAAAAGACCCTGTACACGCCTTGAGGCCTATTGGGAAAAGGGTTAAAAAGGGTAAAAGACCCTTTACATGCTTTGAGGTCTATTGGAAAAAAGGTTAAAAAAGGTAAAAGATCCTTTACACGCGTTGAGGCTTATTGGGAAAAAGGTTAAAAAAAGGTTAAAGACCCTTTATACGCTTTGAGGCCTATTGGGAATAAGGTTACAAAGGGTAAAAGACTCTTTCACACGCCTTGTGGTGTAATGGGCATATAATGATAGTTCCTTAGTCGACACTCGGGGTCAAAATCACACACAATCCTCCTTTACTTCCCAGAAAATGTAATGATATCAGATTTAGGCCAGGTCTGCCTGGAAGCCCAGATCAATGTTAAAAATATCCTCCTCAGAGGGGATTCGAACGCATTACCTTCGGGTTGGTAGATAAGCATGCCAGTTACTGCGCCACCAAGGCTCTCTCATCATTATGGTACATGTCTCATAAGAGATACTGGAAACCGATGTTCTCCAATGCCTCTCTTCTCATCACATGACCAAAGAAAGCTGTTTGTCTCTTTCTTATTGTTGTATATAGTGTTCTAGTTTCATTAGCCTGTTTCAGGCAGTCGTTGTTAGTTATTCTGGCAGTCCAAGGAATTCGCAACATTCGTCTCAGGAACCACATCTCTGTTGCTTCTAATTTCTTCTTAATTTGTTCATTTACATTCCAAGATTCACTGCCATAAAGCAAAACTGGTTCTACATAGCATTTCCGCACTCTCTTTCTTACAGTGACCTATTGCACAAGATACTCTTCATTTTCTGAAATGCGGCCTTTGCTTGACCTATTCTGTTGGTTGTAAATTTATTTATTTTATTGTTTATTTTTTCTGTTTGTGATTTCTTGGCAAATTTTACATTCAGTAGTTTGCCATTGAAGGGCTTGCGAACGCGGTTTGTGAGCCCGTATACCCGGGTTCGAAACACGGCGGTGCTCGTATTTTCGAAAAAGGTATAGAGACCGGTCGTTCAGAAAGCAATGGCAAACTACTGAACGTAACACTTGCCTAGTACATCAACAGCAGCTGAAAATGCTGGTGTTGACTGCAACGTCCCATAAGGGATACGCAACAAAATTTTTAAAAAGTTTGCCATTACTTTCTGAAGGACCGACACTCATACTATTGTATGAAAACTAACGCAAGGTGGTCTGCTTCCAAATCGCCTGCAGCTGTGTTTCGAACGCAGTTTGAGAATTGCGAATTGCATTCATAACCCCTTCACAACAGAACCGACTTCTTTTTATTAAGGCTCTCGGGTCCCCATGGGCAAGAGCCGCCCCGTGAGTTTTCAGTGGCTGCGACAGACAGAGAACATGTATTCTCATCTATTTATGCTGTGGCCTACTATATGTGACTGTATAGCACGTTGTACTCACGCTAGAACTGCTATGGGATTTCGTTTACATTTACTGTTTTGATCAATGCAATCACAAAGTGAACACCATTCACAGACAAATCTGGACAAAAATAGCATTTTCTATTTCTGTGTACGTTTTTATGACTTGCTCTGTGGCGAAGGCGTAACGGACGCAATTCGTAATCCCACATACCGTGTTCAAAACACAGCTGCTGGCGATTTAGCAGCAGACCGCCTTGCGTTGGTTTTCATACAATGGTATGAGTGCCGGTCGTTCAGAAAGCAATGGCAAACTACTGAACGTAAACTTGTCAATAAATCACAAATAGCCATCAAATTATAGGGTTGATTGCGACGTCCTGCAAAGGGTGTGCAGTTAACTTCACGTAAATTATTAGTTATACTATGTTGCGCCATTTGTTGTTTAAAGTAAATTAAACACAGACAATATTAATGCAACATCTTATTTTTCCAGCCTTACGTTTGAGTGGTCTGCCTTGAACGAAAAAGATGACTACACACATTTAACAACTGATAAGATTAAAGTTACTGTTACACCATCATCTGAACCCGCCCACGTGACACGCCTAAGCACCTCCAAGGAAGCAACAGACTTGTTACGTCAAGCTTGGACAAATGCTGGCGGTAACGACTACACAAGCATCAATTTTGACGAGGACTTGCGAACAAAAGTCCCAGGCCTTCTAAAGTCAGTCCTGAGATCTTTAAGACCTAGGAAAGAGCAGCTACCTAAACATATCAAGAAAAATGATAAACCGATGACAAATAATCTACTCAATGCACAGTATTTTAAGAAAAGTGATACTCTAGGTGATCATGCCAAGCTTGACTCAGAGCATGACTTAACCAAATCTTTTAATTCCAATCGCTACCCCAGACGCAGAATTGACTTAATGAAAAGAAAGCCTGCCAACTCAAGCATGTCTACAGCTAGGTCATTCCATGGAAAACTTGACGCACAGAACAAAGTACAAGTAGTTGAACGGAAGTCTTCTATAAATGACGTTATAACATCTTCCCAAAGCCCAAAGCTTCTATTTCCGCAAAGAAATCAAAAATTACAATCTCAGGCTGAGGCTAGCGTTGACAGTGATGAAAGAAGTACTCATTTAGATAAACCTGGGTATTTTGAAAATCGGCGCCCTTTTGTTAGACCGCACTCGTGGTTTAACAGTTTCAGCGATAAACTTTCACCTGCGGATCTAAATGAAAGAAGAAAGAAGTACGAAAGAAAATACGAAAGAAAACAATTTAAACCATGGAAGAAATCAGGTGACCAACGTGGGGATATTAAGAAAGACATGATTAGCCAAGAGAATACCGAAGACACCTACAGCGATATTTATCTTGACCATTTGAGTATGAAAGATAACAATTATGTTCGTAAACAGTTCAGCCGTGGAAAGTCTACTGCAAGTTCAGAAATTTACACAGACAAAGCTCTGAATACACCTGGACAAGTTGCTCAACACAGGCCCAAGTCTGTGATACATCGCATACATATCCCAGGTTCCCAAGACCTTAAACTGAACTTAACAGAAGCACTTGCATCAAAATTTGGTGACAAATTACAGGGACCTAAACTAAGAAACTCAGATACGATCCCACTTGACAAATCTTTAATAGCTTCCAGAAGGAAAGCGGCAAAGACACGTGTATTATCAGCAAACAGAGTAAACAACAACCATGCAACACAACAATCATTTGTCAATCAACCAGATTTCCAGATGGAAATATCTTCGGCTTCCTTTAGAGGTAGCGCCGCCACAGCTATACCGCCCATTTCTTCAACGAGAAATCAGATTTCATCTTTATTAGATATAAAAACACAGATCAACAACAAAAGGACTAACACTGAATTGAAAAGTTACAAAATGACAGCAGCTAACGCGACAATTCTGGGTACGGATAACGGTATTAAAACACCATCATTAATGCTGAAAACAAAGGAGACACCAAAACACAGAGCGTCGAATAAAATAGTTGTATACAAGTCAAATGCCACTATAAATAAAAATAACACTCTAAAAGATGGCAATACTGCCTATCAAAGTAACAAACTAAACTTAAAAGGTGACAAACTAAGAAATGCTGATGAAAATATAAACCCTTCACCTAGTTTTACTGATCGTCCAATGAACACGGATCTAATTTATCCACACAAACAAGAAAGTGGTACTGTATCCACTAAAAACAATGCTAAAAATATCTCAAGAAAAATCAAAATGTGGCGAAAGACTACCACGGCGAGGTCAGAAAATAGTTATGTAACGATACAAGCTATTCAGAATAAAGAACCCACGACTGTTCGCTCGGTTAAAAAACTTGATGTATCCGCACAACCAGCCGAAAGATCTAGAGCAACATTCGCGTCATCAAGCACAACCCAGCACAGACCAAGCACGGCAAGTCATCAGTCTAAAACAACCGCCCCAAAACCTGAACCATATACCCAGACAAAAAAAATCTACATCAATGCAGCAGCTGCCATTGATCGTCCCCGGTTTAGTTCTTCGAGAAAGAAAGATCCTCAAACTTTACATAATTCTATAATTAACGAAAGCTTAAATCTTTTAAATAATTCAGTCCCAATAAAACAGGATGTAAAATTGGGACGCATGAAATTAAAAGGGGCTGCGCATACTACAACAGTGTCCGTCCGAAATACTCCCAAAGAAATTCTCGCAGCCGGCCATTCAGAAGCTGGGCGCAATGTGGCAGCGACATCGGATCAACGTGTTTCACATAAACCAAAATCTGCCTTCATAAACTCAAATAAGCTGTCGGATGCTCAGATACAAAATACAGATATGATGATGCACAATGGATCGACTGTTGAGGGACTGACTTACACGAAAAGCTCCTTACTACATAACAGCAACACGATAGCCAGCAAGAAGGCAACTAGCACAAATGTTGCCGATGTCGATATTAATAATACATTTGTGCCACAAATTAATAGTGACAATAGATTCGCCCCTTCAGAACAAGAAGAAACAATAAAATCAACAAGAACTCCTCAGCAGAATTCTGGCATTGAGATGGTACACATAAAATCAAAAATAGAAGTAACATCAAATGACAACTATGGTGATAACAAACTAGGTAGTGCACATTCGGAAAGACGTGAAGAAGAAGCCAAACCAATTGGCCTTGTGTATAATCTTATCAACAATGGGAATGATATTGGAAAAGTCAGCCATGCGCCTAATGTTGAAGACCAGCGACTGGATACAAACGACAGACAACCTCCGGCTAAGAAATATAAAATTAATTTCACATCATTGCCAGAATTATTAGAAGATGAAACCGTGTCGTTACCGGTGATGCAAGACGATAACATTGTAGATGAAAGAAGAGAGAACAAGGATGTACACATAGATAATTACGTTATGGATTCAAATGTTCTACGCCGATCTAATAACCATTACAAAATTAAACCTAAAACACCGAAGCCTCCTACTAGTGGAGAAATACAACACAAAAGCATCAAAACCTTAAAAGCCGTCAAATTTCAAACTCACGCACCTGTTGAATGGTATGTGACAGCGCAATCAATCTTGCGCAACGCTGCAATAAACAAGGTTCGTCCGGTGAAGCAATTTACGGAAAAGGGTATTCATCAATATACACCCGTAATAACAAACAATGGAAATGACGTTGTTGACAAAAAGAGGAACATTATCGCTCTTACAAATATTCCAATCTCTGATACGAAACTACATGATGCTCACAAAAATCTTATATTAGACGCAGCTGATATAAATAAAATAGTTGACAATTCATCCGAAGGTAGTTCTCAGGCGAAGGAACCATTTGATCAACGTGTGGCATTTGATTTATACAATAATAAACGAGACAGAAAGAATAAAGTAACTGTATCGCATTCAGCTAACTCTATCAGAGAACGAAATAATAATGGAGGAACTCCGCTGCGAACATTTGATAGGCAACCCAAAGGATACAATAATATTAGCATTAATATTACAAGTACAGGGCAAACACTGAAGAGTTCCTACAAAACACCCAGCCTTATAAAACACGATGACTCTGTCGCAATAGACACGGAATTGCATTACACGATGATTCAGCAGCCTAATGGACTCCCAGTTAACATTCACGAAAAGGTCGGATCATCGCAAATTGAACAGCCATCAGCAGTTTCTTTTGAACGAAAATATGATGTGAGGATCAAGACAAATGCTTCTACAGAATTCCCAATCTCTGCTGATGAACTATACCAATCCAAGGTAGACTCCTTTGGGCGTTCATTGGTAAAGAGTGCGCCAATCAAGCCTGTAGATATGAGGCAAGGTGTGGATACGTTACACAATAAGGGACAGACTCAGCAAGGTTTACAGCGAGCTTTTGTCAACAACATTGCACTGGACATTCCGACAACCAGTAAATCTGACTTCACGCAAATGCCCGATACAAAAAGTCTATCAAATAACACAACAAACACACGGGTGTTATTTACACAGTCTGTAAACATAGACAATAGATCAAAAATGGACATACAATCTAACTATGAAGCTGCTAATCGTATTCCTGATGATATTTCCAAGGGTGAAGCAACCGGTGCTACAAATATATATGGCTTCAGCAGAGGTAAACATAAGTACAAGAACATAGTTTTATCTGATATGTTACAAGAAAATGTCAGAGATAACGAAGAAAAATCGCATTTATCTCTAGAGCAAATTCACAGCAATCGAGACACTAGACAAAAATATAATAAACCATTGCTAGGTAAACAAACAATAGTCGAACAAAAAAGCCGTCATGAAAAGATTTCTATAACACCAAAAATAAATGACAGCAAAAAGGCACCAACGGAAATATTTCAAGACCAGCTCAGTGAAGCTAATTCTAACAGAAGCATACCAAATAAGGATATTACTAAAATCAGAATGTCACATGAAGACATCAAATCATGGGAGCGGGCACATAAGCAAACGAAGAAACCTTATTCGGAAAAGAAACCAATGAAAACCGATGCTTCAGCAACTTATAACTTCAAAATAGCAAATGATGCCAGTATTAAAGCTACACCCATTGTCTCGTCAAACACAAGTGAATACGAGCAAGGTACAATAACGCCAGATTTAAAGAAGGAGAAGACACATAAAGGTTCATATGTAACAGATATAAAATATAAAAACATAAATTCAAACAATAAAAGCCCAGATAATAAACTTTCGAAGCTGAACGATCATCTAGTTTACGCTAATAAAAATAACCTGAAAATGAAGGAAGAAAACATGAACAAATATGTACTAGACAAGCCTGCGTCTGCGAACAATTCGCTGTTGAAAACAGACATCTCCAACAAAAACATGGTCAATATTGTTGCATTACAAGATGTGTCGCTGAAGCAGCCAATACAGGGTGCCAGTATGCACGGTTTCATCGACAAGAAGGAGAATACATTCATCAAGGAGAAGCATGGTGGCCGATTAAATGATAGCGTAGAGAACCAGGTGAATGGAAAATATGATCCGCCTGTGGTGTTACAAAATGGGGATCAGTTTTCAGTCGTACATAGTAACAAACTTGACTTCAGTGAGAAAAATATAATTAACCCAGAGCCTTCTAACGCCAATGTCAGAGACAAAGCTGGAAAAACAAGCGCTATTCTGAATAAAAGCAAACATGTTTCAGGTGAGAGTAAGCATATGGTTCTACAAAAGAACCCACAAATGCAGGCTACACTTAAGACTTCAAACTTAGCTAACTCTATGAAAAATGTTTTCACGAAAGATGTAGTTTCATCAAAGACATACAAAGAAAAGACTTCCGGAGAAGTAGCTATACCACAATCTAACAGTACAAAAAGACCGCCTTTTATCAACATGACAATTTCAGCTAAAAGAATGGATGTAACTAATACAAAGACACACCCTACCGCATCCAGTAAGTCCCCTCCAGAAAGATATACTACGGCAAATCCAACAAAAGTAACTATTGAAACTCAGTCATCTGCTACTCACAATGAAACAATTAAGGATCCATTCGAATTGATGAGTTTATTCATGGCCAAACATAATCTATTGGAAGCCATACTGAAAGTAGAGCAAAAACAACCTATAACTGTTCGCAACACCGCCAGTAAAACGTTACCGAGTACGCCTACGAATGTTTTGAATAGCAGCATCTTGCCAGTTAAAATAACTCCCGTGAAAGTTGCTGTAACAGGTAAGACTAGCGCCATTCAGGTTGTGCCGACATCAACGTTACCTCCTAAAGAAATTCCTACACGGAACTTCACCAATGGTAATTCGAAAATGTCTGTAAATAGCACCATATTAAAAACAGTAGTGTCTGTGAAGGTGACAACGAAAGGATCCGTCGAAGAAAAACATAAGCCAAAATCCACAGCAGAACCTGAAACTAAAAGACATCGTACAACAGAATTTATAAAGACAACACACAAGCCCTCGTCGACAGCGTCACTAACATCAACCGCAACTGCCAATATACATAGGTTTCCATCGACTGACAAAAATACACATTCAACGACAACGAAACGCTTTGCCGAAGGAACAAATACAACGTCAGTATATACAAGTGTGAAACCAACAAAACTTTCAGTGACCGCAAATACAACACAACTCCCAACGACATTTTCACCAAGAGGAGTTTCTGTATCAATCAAGGCAAAGACATTAAACAATGGTACTGCAGGAATACAGCATCCTGACCTAAAAACGACTTCAGCATTGAATCAAATAAACACCAATCACAAATATCGAGAACAAGCAGGTATCAAGCTGCCGGTATTGGCACCAGACTTTGATCAAAACGGTACAAAAATTGTGTACTCGCCCGGCAGACCGCACGCCGATGAAGACCCTATCTCGAAAATGTTATTTACTCCGATGTACATTGCACCCGCTTCCATGAACACTCTGCCAGAGCACGGTTTTATTTTGCATACTCAATCTTTAAAAGACGGTGCAGTAAAATCAAATAAGCAACAACCAGATGGTCTACCTCTGCCTAAATTATCCAGAACTGAAAACGGCGTACGCAGACATTCTATATATCGTGAGATGAACCTAGACAAGTTCAGGAGCTACGTTAACGCCATTCGTAACTACCCAACGGTTAAAGTTCCTTACCAAGGTCTGTATAGACCGGACGCAGAGAAAAACAGCGCCTTAAACGGAGTGGAAGTTGCCGAACTACCGCAACCAGGCAGACGCTATGGAGCATTCTATTCTTCGGTGTCCAATGTCGGCGTTGTCTTCACACGTTATTGGCCGGCCGTCCTTGGCGTGGCTGTGGGCACCATTTTCCTGGTCACTGCTTTGGTTACATCCATTTTATGCAGACAACGCAGGTAAGTCTGTCAACTGAAATTTGTTTTAAGTTAAAACTTTTAACTGACTGCTTTTCTTTATTTTTATACTTATGTAATCTTTGATTGATGTCGACCAAGCTCACATAAGTGATTCAGTGACTGAAAAGAAAGACAAATCTTATGGTGTGAATGTATTGCAGGCTGCATATTGCATGTATGATACTACTACTACTACTACTACTACTACTACTACTACTACTACTACTACTACTACTACTACTACTACTACTACTACTACTACTACTACTACTACTGCAGCTGCTGCTGCTGCTGCGGTTGCTGCTGCTACTATTACTACTACTACTAACATCACCATCACAATGACCAACATGTAGTCTCCGCGATAGAACAGTAGTCCAACCTCACATTACCTCAGAAGCCCCAGTCACGACCATCCAGGCGTCCAAGGACTTTAGTTGGGCAAACGCAGACATGTGTGTGTGAGCGCGCGCGCGTGTGTGTGTGTGTATTTGTGTGTGTGTGTGTGTGTGTGTGTGTGTGTGTGTGTGTGTGGGAATATTCACACACCATATACAATTTTGACACATTTGTCATCAATCATTCACGTAGAGTTTTTTAACAAAAGCATTAGAATCTAGCGACATGTGGCGGGAGCCGTCTTAGCAAGCAGCTTCGTTTGCCTGCCGGCCCCTTGATCATGGGGTGGAATTCGCTTTTCCATCCATCCATCATGTGCCATGCCGGTAAGCGCGAGCGGTCAGGATTCACCATTTCACTCGATCACCAGAGTCGTGGATCAGCTCGGTGTTCCTGTCTCGAACATGCCGACTTGGTCAAGCCATCCAGGTATTTACTTCTCGGTCTTCCCCTTGTTCTCTTCCCCTCGATATTGCCAGTTGTCACCAAGTTCTCCAATTTATTTCTTCTCATAACATGTCAAAAAAATTTTGATTGTCCATGTCTGATCTCTCTAATCAGTTTACGATTTTCATGTGTTTCTTGTAAGTAGTGTAGAACGACATTAGCCGCTCGTTTTTTGAGGTGGAGGTGGATTATATAAATCAACTGATTATCGATCGTCGAACTCAATTCGCAATCTATTTTTAGTAAATCGATCGATTTTCCTCCTCAACGGGTGATAACTCCTGATGACCATTATTGATATTTTATAGATATTTTTTTGTTGTTGAAAAAGTGAACGTGGTCAAGTGACTCATCAGAGTGTGCGTGTTGGATGTGGTGGTCAGATGACCCCTCAAGGTGTAGGGGAGAGTACGTCTAATAACGTGGTTGTGTATACAACATGAAACATTAAATAACAAACGATTCAAAGAAGGTACATAATAATTTTAAGAAAGGGAAAACATATACAGAATACAATTAAATGAGGAGATGTGGTTTGGTGACGTTACCAGATTGTACTTGGCGTTTTATGTAGAGATATGACAGAGATGCACGGTGTTTTTGATAGGTGTATATACTCGTCCGGTGGATCTTAAAGCCCATATTGGTTGAACCACTCGCCTGTTGAGTTGTGAAGACATTCAAGAACTTTTCCTTGTCCAAAACGTTGTGGTTCTTAGTCAGACCTTTGGTGCTCGTCTTTGCGTAAGAACCAAAACAATGATAAGTTTTGCTACACAGTGACACCATCCCCTCGGCTTCATACTCTAGTTTTAAAAGACCAGGGGTTGTCTTTACATAAGATTTTATGTCCTGACAGTCCTGACAGGTAGTAGTACTAGGGATAGTTCTATGAGCAGGGCAATGAATGAATCACCCCCCCCCCCCCCCTCCAAAAAAAAACAAAACACAGAAGTGATTGTGAGCTTTACTAAAACATGACTTCAAGAGACAAATTGGACGTTGCGGCCAAAGCCTTCGTCAGCGCAGGACAAACAAATACAAACCGACACAAACCTACATGAAACACACTATGACAATATTAAACTAATTAAAGGTACTTATCTGAATCCATTGCTTGGAAAGATTGACACGCGTAGGGCTGTCAGTGGATTAATAGACCGGATGTATGGTACACGGGTCAAAGGTCAAGAGGGAGGGGATTGGGGTGGAGAAGCGCCCATGTTGGCAGAAAAGTGAAAATTAGAACCTGCAAAGATGTCGCAGACCAGTTCAGTTATCAGTTATCAGTTGGGGTATCTTCATTGCACTCCTGACATGTCCATAGGTGCTCAGATCTTCCCCCCAGCATACGCATCAGCGTCCGGTGGCTAATAGTGCCAGTTCTGTGTTTGTTGACGAGGCGTCTTGTTTTCCCGATGTACCTCTCGCGTCTGGCCGTGCCGATTCTTACTCCCAAGTCTTTCATCCTGGACAGTGATGTGGATTCACTGACGTCAATGTCCTCTGTTCTCGCCATATCTTTGAGGACGTTAACAACATCGGCACGATCCATGGGCTTGCCATCTACAGGGGGTGCAGAGCCAGCCAATTTATCAGCTCGTTCATTTCCCTCAACTCCCGCATGTCCCGGGACGAAGATGAAGGTGACGACTTTACGGACAACAGACTTCCACAGCGCCTCAGTCCACTGTCTACGTACAGATCCAACTTCGACCTTCTGAATCATGTTCATTGAATCACTTAGTATACACACGTTAGTATAATGCTGTGATTCCAGCCATATGAAAGCCTGTGTAACTGCCATCACCTCCATCGTCATGCTGCTCGTGGTCATAGAGTGGAAACCACTGGGTTCTTGAAAGGTTCGGCCCGCTGAACGGGCTGTAAATGCCCACGCACTTCTCTGCTGCTTTACAACAGATCCATCTGTATAGATGAGCACTTCGGGGCTATCTGGGTGTTCATAGATGAGCGCGTTGACCTCTGCATTGACAGTGGCAGGGTTCTGCTCTCTGCACCGTCTGTCGAGTGTGATACTGCAGGAGAAAGTGCACTTAAAAGCTGGAGGCACCGGCACCCATTCCTTGCCAGGGTTGATACTGGTAAAACTGCAGACCTGTCTGATGACATCTTCCGCCAGACCCATCCATGATTTTCCCCTCTTTAGCCTGTCACCCTTTTCTCTGAATATAGCGTCATGCAGAGGGTGCTGCTCTTCTGCACTTATTTTTAAGTATGCACGAGCTCTCCAGATCTTGATCCTATGTTCCATTGTCGGGAAGTCAAGGAGGTATCTCATTGCTACACAGCTGGTGTCTCTCGTGCAGCCCAAAATGATGTACATGGCTTCGTTTTGTACCTTTTCAAGTTTCCAATCTGTGTAGGGCTGACAGTAAGGATGGCCAGGGCTTACTCGATACGTGAAAGCACCAGTCCTTGGAACAGAAGTATTAGCAGTCTTTGCTCGATATTGGCAGTCGCCATGACTCTCATTGCTGACAAACCTTTTCGAGCTTTCGTTATGACATAATCGACATGATCTCTGAAGGTAAGGCTACGATCAAGCCTCACGCCAAGATATGTCATTGACCGGTTTCTACTCAAAATGCTCCCATCCATTCTTACTGTCGGCAGGTCTGTGTTCACAATATGGTTGTTTAGGGAGAACCATGTAACCGATGCCTTTGCAGGGTTGACAAGGGCACTGGCATCAGCACACAATGGGGAAATTCGATCTAGTTCGCCCTGCATATCATTGGCAACCGCCTGTCTATCTCGACCCTGTCGATACACAAGAATGTCGTCAGCAAATGACAGAGTCCTACCCCTCCCGTCCAACTGTTGTTCAGTGATCGGCACCGTATACACGTTGAATAGTCGCAGACGTAGTTCTCAATCAGCAATTCTCGTTAAGCGCTCGAAACACAGCTGCGTAAGATTACATTGTGTTGGTCCTTACAGAGGGGCATGAGTCGCGGTCGTTCAGAAAACGATGGCAAAACATCGAACGCAAACCTGTCAAGAAAGTTGACTGCGACGTCCTATAAAGGGCCTGCACGTACCTAGATGATGGACTGTAAGCTAGGCGGTGTGAGGGGGTGGGGTTAGGAAGTTAAATGAAGCTGTGTTAGTCATTGATGCCGTGAGGGGAGAGTGTGCCCACCTGAAAGATGAGACTGTGTTCCAATGTCTTTCGATCCCGTTCGTGGGATAGTATGCAGCATGGCATACTGGTAGACAAAGAATCAAATCTGTAGATGTAAATCCCATACAGTTTTATTCATTACCATTTCTGTTTCAAAGAGATAATCTGTAACAGGGGTCGTGTTTTTAAAGCGGGGGTTATTGATTAGTTTTGTAGTGTCTCTTCCCTGGCAGTAGGAGACATCAGTATGTTTGGCCTTATTTGTTAGTGTTTTACCATAAGCGGCGTTACCTAATAGTTTCATGGTGTCGGCTGTAATAGCCTCAGCTGGATTTCTGTCGTTAGACACTGCTTCCCCAAATTGTTTAAAACAACTAATAGGTCGATACTTGATTGTCTGGTAGATGTGTGTAACTATCAAGCCATGGGATAGATACCACTTTAAGAGTGGGGTGGCTAATAACATTTTCTTCTCGAAATAACTACCGATCAAAGTCCGACGGGGAGTAGACAGTAGTTTATGTTATGACGTATTCCTTCATAAATTCGCCAATATCTTCTCTCGACACCTCCATGTTTTTGAATATGTGAGGCATCTCAGCAAAGGACTCTTGCAATTCAGCCGGAGTCTCAATGTTGCATTCAACCAAACCTAGAAACTTCTCGTCAACTATAGCCTCGGGGATCTGTTTTTCAGTTAAAGAACCCCAAGGAAGTTCTGATGGTGGAAATGTTTTCCGCAGGGAACGTTTGATTGCTGAATTTTATCTTTTTAGTTTCTGCCACTCACACTCCCAAATAACATTAACTGTCACCCAGACAACATTCTCTAGATCAGTGTTTCCCAACCTTTTTTGTACCATGCCCCACTTAAGCCTTTCTAAAATTCATATTGCCCCCCTCCCCCGCCCCATGCCCCCCCCCCTCAACATATACATTATTTTTAATATTCAAAAATTGAAATGTTCACTAAAGAAACTTGAATGATAGGTTTTAGGAAGAAATCACTAGATAATTATTGAGCAAACACAGTAAGTAAATTTTCAAAACATATAATGGAGAACTGAAATTCAAGTGCAAAATAATTTTAATGAAAGATTTTTCTATATTATTTTAATTATTAGTAATTATTTATTATTTAAATTTAGTGAGATCCTTGCGCTTGATGCTTGCTGCAAAGAGATCTTATGTCAGGTTCCAATTTAGTTAACTTCAGTCTCAAGTCTCCCCGTTTTGTTATATTCAGCCGATTTCTTCCATTTTCGAATTGCCCCCCTTAACAGTCAAATTGCCCCCCTGTGGGGCGTGGGCCCCACGTTGGGAAACACTGCTCTAGATAGTCGTGAATGTCGGAAGTGTTCTGGTACAGATCTACCAGTGATTTTTTTATTACTATGTCAGTGTTTAATATGTCTCTACTTTTCGCAGGAGCTAAATATAACTAATTGTTTGCAATCCACATTATTATATCCTGCTGCAGCCGCTGCTTCTTTTCTTTTGTTCCATATCATTTAATATTTCCTACTGGTCGCTGACATCTTGAAATAATATTCCATATCGGACAATGTATCAGTTCGGTTCTTTATCTTTACGTCAATTTATCTTTTATCTCCTCACTCTTCAGAGCACGTAAATCAATTTTGTTTTCTTGGTGTATATTTAACCGTGTTTAATTGTATACTGTATTGCTTATGATTAATCTATGGTCGCTGTAGTATGCTGCGCTAGGTGTAGTTTTTGCGACTTTTAAGACATTTAGAAGTTTTCTGTTAATGAGAATGTAATCAATCAAATTTCTGATCTTATGGTCAGGACTCCTCCATAATCTCCTTGGGTGATGTTGATACCAGGTGTTTCCAATAATCATATCATGCTCTTTTGCCCAGTGTACAGGTATGTAACCTCTTACATTCTGTTCCCCTAGTCCATACCTGCCTACTATGCATCCATCCTGATGATTTCCAACTGTAGCATTAAAGTCACCCATTACGATATTTAATTATGAATGCTTGCATTTCTTGAAGGCATTCTCGAAATCTTTATAAAATTCATCGATGCTATCAACACTGCTATCTGATATTGGTGCATAAACTTGTATTATGTTGAGATAAACAGGCTTGTCACTTTACTTAACAAGTAATATTCTGTCTGACACAATCCTATATCCCTTGATTGATTTTGATCTCTTTATCATCATCATCATGTGCCGTGCCGATGAGCTTGGGCGGTCATGATTCGCCATCTCACTCGATCACCAGAGACGTGATTCAGTTCAGTGTTCTTGTCTCGACCATACCACGTTGCCAAGCCATCCTGGTATTTACTTCTCTGCCGTCCCCCTGTTCTCTTCCTCTCAATCTTGCCAGTTGTCATCAAGTTCTCCAATTTATTTTCTTCTCATAACGTGACCAAATAATTTTGACTTCTTCTTCTTCTTCTTTTCGTTCATCCGGAGTGTTTTTTCAGATGTCATTGCGGTGTGTCTGTTATGCGCCCTTGGGCCGAAACCCGTAGGCCAACACATCGACTTTCGCGTGCTTTTTTGACCAGGTAGCATACCTGGGAGACTCTCACTTTTGTGGTGCCATCTACAACCATGCTGGCCAAGGTTGAACGGTCGAAGACAACGGTCATCCCTCAAAGGAAGGCAGGGACAGTCCATAGCATTTTCCGCCATCCAAGGTTGCTTCCATAGTTGCAGGGCCGACACATAACGCCCTGGATCTGGGCTCACCGAGGGAAATCGTCACGTCCTGCTCATGGCTGCTTTAAATCCTCACTTCAATATATTGGTCATTTCGTTTTCCCCGGGCCATTCCCGCACAAACCAGACATGTTCGCAGACGGCATCCACTCAGCGAGTTTTCGGACATGTGCTTGTCGTTGCGCCCATCAGAGCTGTTCCAGGCACGACAGACATACGGAAACTACCTAGTCAGAGCTGTTCCGAACAAGAGCGGCATTCGGAAACTAGGTAGTCAGAGCTGTTCCTAGCACGAGAGACATTCGGGCGAGACATTTCACTCGGACGTAATTGCGTAGTGTCAATTTTTAGTTTGCCACCCGTAGGCCGACACTTCCGACTTCTGGCGGGCATTTTTTAGTGAGGTTAGCCTTCCTCTGGTTTCGAGACACGTTAGACTATTGTAATGTCACCCACATCTCAGCTGGTCAAGATAGAACGATCAACGATATCGCGGACGGCCCTCAAGGGAAGGCAGGGGCAGACCATGGGCATCATCTCACTATCCGAGGAGGCTTCCATAATTGCAGAGCCGGCACATATTGCTCTGAGACTGGGCTCACCCAAGGAGTTTCCACGTCCTGCTCATGGCTGCTTTTGTTCCTCACTTCCATGTGTTGAGCATCCCGCTTGCCACTGATCGCTCAAGCACACACCAGGAGCGGTCAGATTGCGGGCGACATCCACTCGGTAAGCTTTTGCTTGTGACTTCAACCCACGCAATAGGTACGCTCGCCGTGCGTTCCATTTTGCGTTGAGACGTTCTTCCACTATTATCTACACTCTCTATGAGTTAGATACAGAGTTTCCGTAACCATGCCCTTCGACTGGGGCACTTTTCTGTCTTTTTTTGTACTCGCTCACGAGGTAGGCTACATGTGCTGCCGGCTCAGCACCTTACCTTCGTGCAGCAGTGAACGGGAAACGGTCAGGCCCTCTCATCCGGGAATCCCTCATATCCCCCAGCTGAGAGCCTTCGAACATGTATCAGACCTGAGCATGTAGCTTGCTCAGTATCACGTTTCTATTTTCCGGTAGACGGGTATCGGCCTGGCTCTCAGATCCGAGGGTTTGTGGCTTAGAGGCGTTCAGCCACAGCCCTCGACAGGGAGCCTTAAGAGTTTTGTCCGAACCAAGAAATTCTGCCTTCGTGCACCTGATTTAAATTTTGACTGCTATCCTCAGTCTATACCTGCAGAGCAGCAGGTTGTGTCTCTCTTAGTCTGGTCCCTAACCATAAGCTGCCCGATATGTAATTTTCCACCCATCGGCAAGCAAATGGGGTCGATGGGACACGCAAGCTCCCCCGCCACGTCAAGGTGGAGACACATCGGGGGAGATAATTTTGACTGATACGTTGAATTTCTGTAATCAGTGTACGATTTTCATTTGTTTCTTGTAGGACTTGTTCATTGGTTTTTTCTGTCTGTCCATGGTATTCTTCGCATTTTCCTTAGAAACCACTTTTAAAAAGCCATCAGATGTTTTTCAGCTTGTCTACTCATTATCCACGCTTCACATCCATACAACAGTACTGGTTCTATGTAGCATCTCAACACTCTTTTTCTCGTTGCAATCGACATATTTTTAATGGTCAGTATCTTTTTTATCTTGCAAAAGGCTACCTTCGCCATGGCGATTCTTGTTGTAATCTCTTCAAGGCATCTCCTATCAGATGTTATGACTGTCTGAGATAATTATATCGATTCACTTGTTTAAATATAGTCCCATTTACTTGTATATTACATTGTGGTACTTCCTTCTTCCTAGTGACGACGATAATTTGTTCTGTTCTTCCTTGTCAAATACTGAAGAACTTTTCTGCTTGTATTAGCGTGTTCGTATCTCTGCGCTCTCTCAGTGCTTGTGTCTTCCCCATCTTCTCCATTTCCACTATAGAAGTTGATCTCATCCCTCCAGTGGTGACTCTAAGTGCTTGATTTTGCACCTTGACCAGCTCTTGTAGTGTGGTTTTTGATGCTGAACACCACGCAGTTGACCCGTATTCCGGGTGTGGTCGTATGCTCTGTTGATAAACTTTGCTAAGTATTTTCCCACTGGCTCCCCATGTGGTTCCACTTAGCTTTCTCAGGAAAGCTATTTTCCTTCTGACTTTTGTTACTGCTGGTTTGGTGTGTTTTCTCCGTGTCAGCCTGGCATCAATTGTTACTCCAAGGTATGTTGGTTTTTATCTTCACTTAGGGGTGTTCCATTTATTTGGATGATCCCTGCCGTGTGTTTAGTAAATTGGCAGATACTAGAACAATTAACAATTTCTCCTATCTTGGACATATAATAACAGATGATGGCAGAAGTGAAATAGAAATCGAAAAGAGAATAGGAATGGCCAAAAATGCTTTCAATGGAATGAAATCAGTATCGAGAGAGATTAATAAATAAATTTACCTCTGAAGTCGGAGTGGGCTCGCCTGAATGGCGAGGGACACTGGTAAAAGGGAAAGCAAGCCCACACGCAAAACTCAGTCATTTATTACTACAAACAGTGTGTAAGAACTACGCTCGAGTTTAAGCGAGCGAACAAAAAGAACAAGAAGAATAAAGAAATTAAAAATGAGAATTGTCAAATGCTACGTATATTTAACGCTACTGTAAGGCGCGGAAACCTGAACATTGAACAAGCAACTAGAAAGTCGCATAGAAGTCCTGGAGATGTGGATATACAGACGAATATGTCGTATTTTATAGAAACAAAAACAATCAAATGCAGAGGTTCTAGAAAAACTGGGAATGAAGAGATTGTTGTTGAAAGAAATAAAAAAGAGGCAAGTGAAATATTTCGGCCATGTTAAAAGACATGACACTCTTATAAAAACCATACTGCAATGAATGAATCACCAAATAAAAACGAGAAGTAGATTGTGAGCTTTACAAAAACACGATGACAAGAAACAAATTGGACGTTGCGGCCTAAGCCTTCGTCAGCACAAAACAAACAAACGCAAACCGACCCAAAACTACATGAAACGCACTACATGACAATATTAATGGTACTTATCTGAATATGTATCCTTGCTTGGAGTGACTGACGACTGACACGCTTTCGACGACTATCAGTGGATTGTATGGACCGGATGTATGGTCAACGAGTCAAAGGTCAATACCGTCAGAAGCTCAGGTATTGACTAAACAACTCGGCGTGAAGGGGGTGGGGTGGAGAGGAGCCCATGTGGGAAAAAATTAAAAATTAGGATAGGCGAAGATGTCACGGACACACTTCGCAATTGGCAATTTCTCGTTCTGCGCTCGAAACACAGTTGCGGAAGATTTCATTGCGTTGGTCCTCACAGAGGGGCATGAGTGGCGGTCGCTCGGAAAACGATTGCAACCCTCTGAACGCAAACCTACTAAGAAATCCCAAACATTAGAAAAAATGCTGGGGTAGACTGCTACTTCCTGTAAAGGACATGCAACTACCTTTTTAGTGGACTATACAACTGGGGAGGGGTGGGAGGGGGTATGGTTTGGAAGTTAAATGAAACTGTGTTGGTCATTGAGGCCTTTATCACGAAATACGGGAGGTCGTCGATCCGAACGATCAAAGACTAGAGATCGGCAGTCTATACCGCTACACCTTTTTGTTGTGAGAACGGGGTCCCGATCAAACGAGATCGGAGCTCTTTGATTACGGTGAACGGGGTTCCGATCAAACACGATCAGAGCTCTTTGAAATACGGTGAACGTAGTTCCCGTGAGCAACGGGAAAAACGATATCCACGGAAAATTGTCAATATCAAAGGAGATTGTCGTCATGTTTTTGTACGAGAATCAAAAGACGAGAGAAGAGCAGGGGCTTCTTGGTAGGAAAAAAAAAACCAGTGACGTCCTACAGACAAAATTATAAGTTGTCTGAATATACCGTTTTAAATTCAGTGTGCTAACGAGGTTTAAACCGAGAGGAAGTGTTTACCTATTCTTGGTCTAATTGAGAAAAGGAATTACGATGTCCAGTGGTGTTTAAAGGCAACGGACATTTGTACAGGATGTACATGTGTATTTCCAATTCAGGACCAGAATAGTTTTCATAAGTTAGTTAGTGCTGTAGCTTAGTAATCGAGCATAGTGAACTTGCGTGTGTGACCGTAGAATAAGAGTGTCGGCAGCATTAGGCTGAGGCGTGACTTAGGCTGTGTCGAGTGATGTGTAATTGCAATCGGTAGGGTAGGAACAATGACATGAGAAGATAGTCAGCAAAAGAGAGATAGTGATAAACAGACGGAACGGGGGGAGTGTAGACAAAGGTCCGGCAGTAGACCAAAACTGATAAAAGTATATTTAACAGGTGTGCTTGTTGATTCCACTCCCCCCCCCCCCCCCCAGGGACGACAAGTGACAGCCGTGAGGGGAGAGTAGACTCAACTGGAAGATGAGACGGTTTTCCAATGTTTGACGATCCCGTTCGTGTGATGCGCACGATTTGATCGCCGTGACCTGTATGTCAGCCACGTCACAGTGGTCAGGACTGTTGAAGTGCAAGGACTCTGGTTTCTGGGCGCCACTGTTGATATCAGAAAGATGTTGTCTACATCTGTCTGCAAGACGTAAACCTGTCTGCTCGATGTATCTCATGTTATAACGTGTGCAAGTAATCGCATAGATAACGTTGTGACTCGTGCATGAGAAACCCTCACGGATGCGGAATGTCGTCTTATGGAATGCCAGATTCTGGGTTTGAAGTATATGTGGGAAAGTCTTGCAACGCGATCGAAGACAAGCTACCGTGCCAGGAAGAGACTTGTGAGATTGGAGTAGACTGCTATGGACCAGCACATCCCTGAGGTTACGATCTCGCCTGTACGCAATCAGGGGGCCGGGGGGGGGGGGGGGGGTCTCTGAGGAGACATCGCGAGTGGTTGGGTCCTCCTAGAGAATGGATGGATGTCTCAGGAGGGTGTTCTTGGCAGCAATATTGTGGGGATGGTAGGTTAGTGAGAGGACAGGTCTATTAATTTCGTAGTTTCGGCCTGGAGGTGAAAGCCTGAGCACGACTGATAGACTGGAAGCGGTGAAGAGCTGTAGATAGAACATTCTCAGGATAGCCTCGAAAGCGAAAGAAATCCAGCATTTCGTGGGCTTTTTTTTTATGGAAGTCGTTGTTATCCTGACAAAGTCATCGGAGACGCAACAGTTGGAAGAAAGGAATAGGACCCTTACACGAGGGAGGATGGGAGGAGGTATAGAGAAGGAATGCGTACGAGTCAGTTGGTTTATAATAAACCGTCGTGCAAAGACCCGCGGAACCTAAAGAGACTGTGAGGTCTAAGAAGTTAACGGCCGACGAAGAAATGGTGTAGGTAAGTTTGATGCTGGGATGGAAGTCGGAGAAAAAGGCAATGAAGTTCTGGAGGTCAGACAAGGGCATGTCTGAAACACCAAAGCAGTCATCAATGTACCTCCTGTAAAGCTCTGGGAGCCTAGCGGTGTATTGACTCCATACATGGTGCTCCAGATAGCCCATAAAGAGGCAGGCATACCTAGGGCCCATCTTATAACCCATGGCCACCCCGCTAATCTGGTCGAAGTAGTCCCCATTGAACTCAAACGAACTGAGATTGAGGACTAACTCTGCAAGACGCAGCAATGGACCAGTGGCTATGGTGGGGTTGTGCCTTTTCTCCAAGAAAAATTCCAGGGCTTTGAGGCTGTCAGAGTAGAGAATGGATGTGTAGAGTGAAGTCACATCTAAAGTGAAGATGTGGTACTGAGAAGGGGTTGTAAAACTGATAGAATCAAAGATAGAGATAGCGTGGTTGGTGTCTTTGATATACGTAGGGAGTCTGGCAACCAACGGCTGAAACATGCGCTCTAGGAACTCTGAAATGCGTTCAGTAGCACAAGAGCAGGCCGAGACAATAGGTCTGCCTGGGTTCCCTAGCTTGTGTGTCTTAACTACGTTAAAAACCATACTGGGAAACAAGGTTCTGGGCAAGCGAGCAAGAGGTAGACAACGATACAAGTGGGAAGATAACATCAACATATGGACGAACATCAGCCTGACAGAATGTACAGTCAAGGCGAGAGACAGACATTGTTGGAGATCCATTGCAGCCAACTTTCATTGGGAGACGGCACCTGATTGATTGATTGAAATAGAGTGGTGCTGCACTTGTCAGTGTTTATGCTGATACACCATCTATTTGCCCCTGCAACAAATGTGTCTACAGCTCTTTGTAGCGATCTGGTGGCCACTGGTGCATGTTCATTTGTGCTCAACAGAACCAGGTCATCAGCGTACATTGCCGCTTTAATTCCATGCGGGTGAATTGGGATTGATTGATTGATTGATTGATTTAGGTACCGACATCCCAGAATTCGGGGCATTCCCTTAAGCGCTCCGTCCCCATCCTCAGCAGCCAGTGAAGAGTTCCGACACTAATAGTTCTAGTAGCCAACTGATTATATGTCCGTCTCGCCTTTCTTCTGAGCGTCGAGCGTCGGCCAAATCCCCTCGTCACACCTCGCTGCCTCATTCTTACCTGGCTATGGTGATCCATTTGTTCCTCCGAGGTGTACACGTGCTCCCACAAGGCCGCAACCACGTCTGCCTTGTCATGCATCAGTGCTCCACCAAGTTTTGCCGAGCTAGCCAATCTGTCCGCCTGTTCATTCCCCAGCACACCGGCATGCCCCGGAGAAAAGATCCAGGTGATGCTTGCTACCCGTGACCTCCGAATCGAAGCAAGCCACTCTGTACGAAGCCTGCCTGTCCTCACCCTCCTCAGCGTGCTTTCTGAGTCAGTTACAATCACAATGTGTGTATGTATCGTGTTCTCCATCCAGCGGAAAGCTGCACTGACCGCCTCCACCTCCATTCTTAAGCTAGACGTTGTGGCATCATACGCCAGGCTCTCCTACACCAAACGTCGACCATTAGCTTTTGCTAAGAATCCCCAGGCACTTCTCCTACCTCTCAACATCGAACCATCCGTGTAGATAATCACATCACCCGGGCGAGCATTATCCTGAATTAGTTGCTGTATTTCCACTTCCCCCTGCTGGCCACTCCCTGCTCAATGTGATTATAACTGCGCAAGTCTGACTGCTCCGCTGGCACTCTGACCCACTCCTCTCCTCGCCTAATGTTCTCCAAGGGGCACACCTGTCTGATCGCGCCTCCGCCTGAGCCATCCATGATTTCCCTCTTATCAGTCTCTGACCCTTAACTTCGTCCAACGCCTCATGCAACGGATGATCTGTGTCTGCAGCTACTCTGAGGTATGCCTTCGCCTGCATCACTTTCTGCTTACCAGCAACAGTCGGCAGACCAAGGATCTAACGCATACACACTACCGGGGTATCTCTGGTGCATCCCAGAATGACTGGCATAGCTTCGTTCTGTATGCGCTCTAATTTCACCCGCTGACTCTTTGAGACAGTGAGCAGTCCTAGTCCATAATCAATCACTGAGAGGATCAAGTGCTGGTATAGTGTGAAGAGCATTCTCTGCTCTGTGTCCATTGCAGCCATAATTTTAAGTGCATTGAGTCCCTTTTGAGATCTTGTTACAACCGTCTCCACATGGTCCTTGAAGGACAGACACCTGTCAAATGTGATTCCCGGATACTTCAGTTTGTTCTCTCTGTTGACGCTTCCACCATCTATAGTGAGGCTTGGGGCATCATCTCTCACAATCCTGTTGTCCAGAGAGCACCACAAAACAGCCGCCTTATGCGGGTGGATGACAGCACTCATTTCAGTGCAACAGTCAATCACTTTGTCTACTATCACCTGCAGGTTCTGGGCTGTTTGCTCCCTATCCCTCCCCTGCCTATATGCGAGAACATCATATGCAAATGTTAGTATCCTACCAACCCCTGGTGCTTCTAGGTTTGCAATCTTGCTCGTATACACGTTAAAGAGCACCGGTGAGATTGCAGATCCCTGTGGCAGTCCCGGGGTTAAAATATGTGGCTCTGAGGTCCATGCACCCAGACGGAGAGCAACCCGACGAGAATGCAGGACTGCTGCTATCCAGTTCACCAACCAGGGATTGACTCCCTTCTCCATAAGTGCGGTCATCAAAATATCATAGCGAACTCTATTGTACGCATCCTCGAGATCAAGCGCTGCCGCCATCGTTTCCTGTCTACTCTGGAACCCCTCATAAACGTCAAAGGCAAAAGTGGCTGCATTTGACCAGGTATCTTTTCCTGGCCTGTAGCTCCCCAGGCCAAAATCCTGCAGCTTAACAGCGACTATCTTCTCTAAAACCTTCCCAAATGTATTTTGAAGGGTGATGATCCTAAAGCCGCTGAGCTTTGAATGATCCTTGAATGGTTTTGGGAGAGGGATGAGATAGCTATGTAACCAATCCTGCAGTACTGATGCTGTCCTAATGCTCTGATTAAAACAGTCGGCCATCTCCTTCAGGTCTACATCGCTCGAAACCTTCATGTGGCCATACCTAACACCATCGGGCCCTGGTGCCGTATCTCTTGCCCTTTTCAAACTATGTTTAACATCTTCAAACCGTATGTCTTCATAATGCCTATTCTTCATTGTGCCAGATAATTCCTGTCTAACTTAGGATGTGAATATTCAATCTTCTCATTTCTCTCTCAATGTTATCAGAGGTTTTGATGGGTGTGGTTAATGTCCTTTAAATTTTGTGTGGCCTTAAGAGGCCAGTAAAAAAATGGGTCTTTCCCCAATAAGGGGAGACCAATCTGCAAAAAAAAAGTTTAATTGTAAAAGCCTACTATCATTGCCTAAAAGTAAAATTAAAAACTATAAATTGATTATAAAATGTAAGTAAGTAAAGATTAAAACCATGTTTTATAAGTATTCTCAAAGTATTATTCTTGGTCTTATAATATTTTATTTCCGTGTTAACTGTTTAATTTTCTAAATATTAGTATAGATACTTGTATGTTTATTATTAATACTATAGATAGGTATATTATTTCTTTTATTACATTCTAGTAATCTCCCTTATAACAATATTAGATGGTTATATCCCCTGCTCATTGCTCATCTAGGTGTTTTTCTTTTAGATGTTTAGTTATTTTGAACATAATTATTAATAAGTGTAGTGAGCTATCAAGGCATTACAATCGTGTTATTATGATGTTTTCTTCTTCTTTTCGTTCATCCGGAGTGTTTTTTCAGATGTGATTGCGATGTGTCTGTTATGCGCCCTTGGGCCGAAACCCGTAGGCCAACACATCGACTTTAGCGTGCATTTTTGACCAGGTAGCATTCCTGGGAGACTCTCACTTTTGTGGCGCCATCTGCGACCATGCTGGCCAAGGTGGAACGGTCGAAGACAACGGTCATCCCTCAAAGGAAGGCAGGGACAGTCCATAGCATTTTCCGCCATCCAAGGTTGCTTCCATAGTTGCAGGGCCGACACATAACGCCCTGGATCTGGGCTCACCGAGGGAGATCGTCACGTCCTGCTCATGGCTGCTTTAAATCCTCACTTCAATATATTGGTCATATCGTTTCCCCGGGTCATTCCCGCACAAACCAGACAGGTTTGCAGACGGCATCCACTCAGCGAGTTTTCGGACATGTGCTTGTCGTTGCGCCCATCAGAGCTTTTCCAGGCTCAACAGACATTCGGAAAACTACCTAGTCAGAGCTGTTCCGAACAAGAGCGGCATTCGGAAACTAGGTAGTCAGAGCTGTTCCTAGCACGAGAGACATTCGGACGAGACATTTCACTCGGACGTAATTGCGTAGTGTCAATTTTTAGTTTGCCACCCGTAGGACGACACTTCCGACTTCCAGCGGGCATTTTTTAATGAGGTTAGCCATCCTCTGGTTTCGAGGCACGTTGGACTGTTGTGATGTCGCTAACATCTCTGCTGGTCAAGATAGAACGACGAACGACAACGAGGTCGGCCCTCAAGGGAAGGCAGGGGCAGACCACGAGCATTCCCTCGCTATCCCAGGAGGCTTCCATAATTGCAGAGCCGGCACATATTGCTCTGTGACTGGGCTCACCCGAGGAGTTGCCGCGTCCTGCTCATGGCTGCTTTAGTTCCTCACTTCCATGTGTTGGGCAACTCGTTTGCCACTGATCGCTCACGCACACACCAGGGACGGTCAGACTGCAAGCGACACCCACGCTTTTGACTTCGGACCACGCAATAGGTTCGCTCGCCGTGCGTTCCATTTTGCGGCATTGAGACGTTCTTCCACTTTTGTCTACACTCTCTATGAGATAGATACAGTTTTCGCAGCCACTTTCTTCGACTGGGGCACTTTTGGACTTTTTGTACTCGCTCACGAGGTAGGCTACTTGTGCTGCCGGATCAGCACCTTACCTTCGTGCAGCAGTGAACGAGAAACGGCCTGGCCTCTCATCCGGGAATCTCTCATATCCCCCAGCTGAGAGCCTTCGAACTTCTATCAGACCTGAGCATGTAGCTTGCTCAGTATCACGCCTTTATTTTTTGAGAGGTGGCTATCGACCCGGCTCTCAGGTCCCAGGGTTTGTGGCTTGGAGGCGTTCAGCCACAGCCCTCGACAGGGAGCCTTTAGTGTTTTGTCCGGACCAAGAACTTCTGCCTTCGTGCGCCTGATTTAAATTTTGGACTGCTATCCTCAGTCTCACCTGCAGAGCAGCAGGTTGTGTCTCTCTTAGTCTGGTCCCTATCCCATATGCTGTCCGATATGTAGTTTTTCACCCATCGGCAAGCACATGGGGTCGATGGGACACGCAAGCTCCCCCACCACGGCAAGGTGGAGACACATCGGGGGAGATTATGATGTTTTAAATATGCTGTAAGCAACTAGGAATGTGCAGTTCTTCTTCTTCTTCTGCGTTCATCCGGATTTTTTTTTCGGATGTGACTGCGTTGTGCCTGTTTACAGCAGAGCTGCGTTCTTGCGCCGTTAAGCCAACACATCCGACTTCTGCGGGCATTTGTTGACCGGGTTAACCTTCCCGGGGGAATGTGCAGTTGAATTGTATGATTTATTATTACAGGAGATATTTATGTCAAAGAAATAAATAGGGAGTGGGGGGCGGTTAAAAAAGCAATGCTCCATTTGGCAGAAGAGAGAGAGAGAGAGAGAGAGAGAGAGAGAGAGAGAGAGAGAGAGAGAGAGAGAGAGAGAGAGAGAGAGAGAGAGAGAGAGGAGGGAGGGATAACAATTTGTTCTAAATGAATTAAATTTAAAAACAATATAAATGACATTTCCTCTAAACATAATATTTGTCTACAAAATTCCCATAAACTTGCACGGCCTTTCCCCAGCGCGAAAAAAATGTGCATGCAGGCCTTGACTGTACCAGGCCAGGTTTTCTCCTGCTCACTTCGCCCATTAATCTGTCACCTCTCTCATTCCTATCTATCACCTAGGCCTGTGCTTCATAAAGTGGTGGTCCTATATGCAGTTTTGACATTTGAAATTTTATTTTATTTGTAAATCTCTACAATAAAATGTTTACTCATGAACATGGGACAACCATTTAATAAATCACCGTCATCCAATAATATTATGGAGCAGTATTTAGCACACCGGAACAACACCCACAATTACGTTAAATCTTATATTTATATTAAAATTATATTCAATCAATCAATCATGTGCCATGCCGGAAAGCGTGGGCTGTCATGACTCGCCATTTCACTCGATCACCAGAGTCGTGGATCGGCTCAGTGTTCCTGTCTCGTCCATGCCATGTGGCCAAGCCATCCAGGTATTTTCCTCTCGGTCTTCCTCTTGGTCTGTTCCCTTCGATTTTGCTAATTGTTACCAAGTTCTCCAATCCATTTCTTCTCATAACATGTCCAAAAATATTTGACTGTCTACGTCTAATTTCTCTAATCAATTTACGATTTTCATTTGTCTCTTGTAGTACTTGGTCATTGGTTTTTCTGTCTGTCCATGGTATTCTTTGCATTTTCCTCAGAAACCACATTTCTGCAGCCATCAGATGTTTTTCAGCTTGACTGCTCATTGTCCAAGTTTCACATCCATACAAAAGAACAAACTCTATGTATCCCCTCAACACTCTTTTTCTCGTTTGAATTGACATCTTTTTATTGATCAGAATGTTTTTCATCTTGCTAAAGGCTACTTTCGCCATGGCGATTCTTGTTCTAATCTCTTCAAGGCATCTCCCATCAGATGTTATGACTGTTCCGAGATAATTGTACCGATTCACTTGTTGAAGAATATTCCTATTTACTTGTATATTACATTGTGGTACTTCGTTCTTCCTAGTGACGACCATAACCTGTGTCTTCTTACAATTTAATTCCAACCCCAGCTACTCACCGTGTACAACAACTGCGTCTACTAATTGTTGTAGATCTTGTGCATTGTCTGCAATCAATACTGTATCATCTGCATATCTAATGTTATTGATGTTTCGTCCTCCAGTGCTGATTCCATTTATATCTTCTACATTTCTGAAAATATTTTCACTGTATAGGGAAAAAAGATCTGGAGACATTACATATCACTGCCTAACACCTCTCTTAATAGGTTGATATTGATACTGTCCCACTTCATTATCAATCCTTATGGCAGTTTGTTGTTCCCATCAATTTGTAGATCTGCAAGCATATCTACCATGTTGACATGTCTAACTCTATCAAAAGCCTTTGTATAGTCAATAAAGCAAAGATGTATATCCTTGTTTACTTCTATAGCACGTTCAATAACTGTTAGCAGCATATACATAGCATTTACTGTACCCTTTTATTCTACAAACCCACATTGTTCTTCCCCTATTTCAGGTTGTATTTTCTTCCTCACCATTTGCATGATAATTCGTAGCAAAATCTTTGTGATGTGGCTCATTATACTAATTGTTCTATGTTGATCACATTCCAAGGTTCCTGATTTCTTTGGGATTGCAATAAATACAGTTACATAATTCAGAAGGTACATCTCCAGTATCATATAATGTGTTCAGCAGTCTGGTGACTTGATCTAGATCAAATTCTTCTAAATCTTTAATCATTTCTGTTGTGATGTTATCTGAACCGGGG
Source organism: Cepaea hortensis (assembly GCA_963921405.1). NCBI lineage: Eukaryota > Metazoa > Mollusca > Gastropoda > Stylommatophora > Helicidae > Cepaea > Cepaea hortensis. Next base: position 42,480,052 of record OY992878.1, on the reverse strand, counting down.
GCCTTGTCAGCTTTCATATGCTAAAGAACATGTCGAAACTCCATCTTCAAAATTGGCGGCCCTTAATTATTAAATCTAATATCATACTGTTCCTCTCTGTTATCATTATAAAGGTTTTTCACAGAATCTGTCCATACATGTAGAGAATCTGATCTTTTTCTATTATGATTTTGCCATCTTTAGTTTTTAGACAGCCTGTTGATGTACTTGTTCTTTTCTTAGTAAGTTCCTGAATTCTTTTGTTCACTAATTTGGTATTTTGAAAATTATATTCAGGTCGTATAAAATTCCAGATTACAAGGAGAAAAACATGTTTTAAACGGCACCGTTCCCTGGTGCAAAAATTTTATGTCGGTCCGCGAAATTGAAAAGTTTGGGAAGCACTGACCTAGGCTGTAACCACACCAGTCACACGGTGACACTCCACTCACATTCTGTATTCCAAACAGCGCTGTTCCAACGCATGAAAATACATCGCTGGCTTGCCCTTCTGTTGGGTTAGTTCCGCTGGTATGTTGTCACAGTCCGGTGACTTCCCTTTCTTCCGGCCTTGTATTGATGGTCGTTCTCCCTCTGTTTAAGTTTTGGCCCTTTCTCTTGGCTTTTATGTGCATGATCTGGGTTCTTTGTCGTATCTTTGTACATATCCTCAGTTCTCCTTCCATCTTGTAATCTACATTTACTTACATGCCTGCTAATGTTCCGATTTCCTTGAACAAGTCTCCGTGATTTCATTGCAGCTGGAGATGCTGTATCGCTGTTTCATGTCTCTTCTAATAGCACTTCTTATTTCTTATCGCGTAGCTTTTGTATGTGAAACTATTTCTGTCTGTTTGCTTCAATTTTCTTTTGCTAGCCCGAATGTTTCCCGTATTTTTTTTTTCTTTGGATCTTATGCCATTTTTTTTTTTTTAAGGAATCATGTTTTGTGCTGATGAGATGAAAATGTCTCTAGCTTGTGTGGATTACTCATCATGAGTCTTGTTTTCTTGTTCTGCCATCAACACCTCGAATTTGAACTTTACTTTTATGTTATATTCAAACGCTATATCGCTTACGCCGAACGGCTCTGGTCGTGCGCCTTTTATCACTTATTTTAGTTATCTTGAAATCTGCCTCAAGTAGTTAATTATCTGTGACGCAGAATGCTCACGGCAGTGTCTTTGTGAGAGATATACATGCTCTCCATTTTGTTTTTGTGTTAAGATGTAATCAGTTTGGTTCCTGCAGTTATCATAGGGCGGAGATCCAAGAGTAGAACCTTCTTGGACGTTGTCAAGCAAAATAGATTGTACGATTTATTGCCTGGCATATTTTCACTTCATCTTGTCAGGTATATAGTGTGGAGTTCATAAACTAAACCAGTAAGATAGATAAATCCTTCAAGCTGAAATATAACTTCTTCTTCTGCGTTCATCCAGAGGTTTTTTTTTTTCGAATGTGATTGCGTTGTGCCTATTTACAGCAGAGCTGCGTTCTTGCGCCGTTACGCCGACACATCTGACTTCTGCGGGCATTTGTTGACCGGGTTAACCTTCCCGGGGCTGAAATGTATAACAAAATAATTTGAATTATCTACCACGATCTGCGTCCTTCGGTTCACGAGTTAAATTTTTCGGAGACTCCTGTGGGTCGTCGCTAGAGCTACGGAGTTCGTGCTTAGTGCGACGCTTTCCGCGCTGCGGAAAGAGAGCGAGCCATATGGGATAAAACCGGGTGCAATGAAGTCAACCCTGTCGACTTTTTTAATCAGTTTTAAATTACCGTCATTAAATTCTTTAGACAGAAATCACCTTCAAATTAATATACTGTATGGGTAAGAAATTAGACGTAGAAAGTCAATTTTTTTTGGAAATATGAGAAGAAATTGTTTGGAGAACTTAGTGACAACTGGCAAGATCGAAGGGAACAGACCAAGAGGAAGATACCTGGATGGCTTGGCCACATGGCTTGGACGAGACAGGAACACTGAGTTGATCCACGACGCTGGTGATCGAGTGAAATGGCGAGTCATAACTGCCCACGCTTTCCGGCATGGCACATGATTGATTGATTGATGGGTAAAACCGTAGGCAGCCGCTACTTGCGGCTGATTCGATCACAGGGGTATTAATCTGAGGCAGGGATGGACCCTTATATAACTTCTCTTTGAGGTTGAACGGGGTAGAGGTAATGGTATAGTCGTTGTAGATAATTCAAATGACTGTGGAAATGTGCGTTATATTTCAGCTTGAAGGATTTATATCTCTTATTGCTTTCGTTTATGTTGTGTGAATTCTGCAGTGCGCACCTGATGAGATGTAGCAATAAATTGTGCGCTCTATTGTTTGTGTCTTCATTATTAAAATTCACTACGGGAACGCATTGTTTTAAATTTGGGAATGTATTCATTTCAGCTTGTGTTGTCTTATACACACTCATTATGTATTTGTGTCTTTTCTATGTATTTTGTTGTTGGAATATTTTACCCATAAACTACCAACTCCCCTGTGTCAACTTGTGCTAACGATATTGCTGTCAACAGGCTGCTGATCCAGCGCGCTAGATGGTCAGACTCCCCTCAACACGTCAGTGAACCACCTGATACCAGCGAGTATACCTCTTCCTCAGAAGCGTCGCTGGCCAGTGACCTTACCAGGTCTTCCATACATCTGATGTGATTCTTCATGACAGACAACTGGGTATAGTATCCCAAAGGGCTGTTGCTAATTTTCCAGAACTAAAACAAGAAACTATGGGTTCCTGGATACATTTTATTTTAGTATTGCTTCATTTACTTGCCATAAAGATAAACCTAATGGTCATGTGAAGATCCGGACATCAATCCGCTGCAATTTAACATATGTTACTGCGTTAAAATGCAGTGGTGGGCCACAAACTAGATCAACATTTAACGAATGTTTGTATTCCGCTATGTGATATACACATATGTTCTGCTGTTTGTATCGTGGTATTAAATTAATCGAACACTGTGGTGAATTTAAGTTTAATATCTTTCTTGGTGTAGTCAATGACGGTCTCTAACTGCAAGATTTGAAACTGCATTAGGTCAGGTGGTTAGAAGTACGAGAAGAGTACGTTTAAAGACGCTTTACGTCTTTCAATGCTAAAATATAATATCGCATATCCTATTACAGGACATCGCTGTCAACACCAGAATTTTACCGCTGTTTGTTGATTTCTTGGCAAGATTACGCTCAGTAGTTTGCCACTGCTTTCTGAGCGGCCGGCTCACATATCCCGTATGTAACGGAAGCGGCGAGAGCCGCTACAGATTCTCGCGCAGCTGCGTTTGCTCACGTGGATAAGCGGGATTACGGAGAAAGACGCTAACCCCTAGGCCAGGGAGAACCGGTTCTTTCAATGCTACTGGTGTAAAATCACGTACCAAGAAAACGTACTTAGAGTTTACACATGGTTCTTTGTGTGTAGTAAATAAGCTAATGTTACGATGATGCACAAACTAACGTGACCAATGCGGTCGTTTTACACTGTAATGAGAAGCCAACTGTGAGCACAATTTGGGACCCAAAGGGAGATAGATTTGGAGTTGTACTGATGTCACACCAAAGAAGAGCATCGGAGATTTGTTCGTGCATTGATGAAAAGATAATCAACCAGGAAAAGATATACAAATGAGTGTCTCTTCTAATGACAATCAGAAAAAGACACACACGTGTGTTTCTAACGATGTTACAACGGGATACGTGATGCCTAGAAGCAAACACACACACACACACATATATATATATGTGTACACCCAGCAATGCCCGCAGGAAAGGGACAATTGGCATATGCTTCTAGTAGTTACAATATGAGGAAGATGCCAGGCAACTGTATATTCCTACAATGGATTGTACTAGGGTATACACTAGTAGACTAGGGTGTGCCCCAAATACAATATGAAAATATAAGTGAAAAAAGACTCACACATATGTGCTTGTTGCCATTTGTCTGGTGGTACAATATTGTACGATTCTGTCTTTAATTCGAAGAAAGACATTGCGGTGTTATAAATGCACACAATATGAACACACGATTTAATCATTATTAATATTTGTTTATGCTCAGCTGGCTTCCTTGTGTGTGTTCAGAACCGGATATTTAGGAGGCATGAGTTTCAGGTATTGTCAGCGCATGGACGCTATCAATCAGCCTTAAGCTGGGATGTCCTGTCGTCAGTGTTGTGTGCCACTGCTCGTTGTCGAGTAGTTCATCAACACTGACTGTTAACAGTCAATGCACTTAGTGTGTCAGACAGTTCATGATGTTCTCACTGATGCCGTGGCAGATTATTCAGTCAGAAGATGGGTATGACCCTTTTAACACGTCACTCCATCATAAATATATTATATAGCTTTGTGACTTCCTTTAAATATATTTCTGAGAAATTAATGTCCTAATTCACACCCACAAAAGAAATATTGCTGATATCGGTAAAGATCGGACGCTCTCATCTTACGCCGTCAACTTTTATGGTTGGTTGATCGACTGTATGTAGCCCAGAAATACAACATCCGTGTGCTCTTGACTTTAACTGACATTCTATATTTGCATTTGTCAATAATAAACAACACAGAGAGCTACACGGTATCACATATAAAGTCTGCTTTCTTCATCGTGTTTAAAAAAAAATATAATCAGTATCTATTTGAAGCCGTCAGCCTAGTCTTTACTGCCTTACATTGTTTGTAAACAAAACAATAAACATTAGGATAGCAGATATTCTTTCCGTTAAAGCACATCTCTCATTATCTTCAGTTAGATCATTCCCATACAAACAATGTATCGAATAATTTGCTACATGTTTCCAATGTTCTCCTAGGAAGTAATTTGTAGACTTGAAAATTGGTCACAGATCTTGTTAAATAATCTAACTATCTGGTCAGTTTATCGAAACTTCATTTTCATAAAAATACAAAAAATTAAGTGCATGTTCACTGAAACTTTCATAGAATCCCCCAAACAACAAAAAGAGTTCATTGTGCACAGCTGTTTGAAATTAACAACACGAACAAGTTACTGTTATTGTAGCAAATGCAGATAACTGATCCTAAAGTGGAGATAACCCAAAGAAAACAGATATTAGTAAGTGATTCTCTTTCACAATTTACAACTCAGCATGCACAACTTCCTGCCATAGTGCTGTTCATGGTATAAATTAATTCACTGTCATTTGTATATAAAATAGTGAAAGATTATTGAAAAACTACTTCAATGTCTTAATACTGATTCCTGTAAAACAATTCAGTAATTATTATTTACTAATAAAAGTAACAAAACATACCCCTGTTTGATTGATCAGTCTACTTTTCCTGCAAGCTGACAATGTACGCTTTCACCTTAATCAAGAAACATTTAATCATCATGGCAAAAACAAACCAATGACCACAGAAACCATTATTGTAGGAGCACTGAAAATGTTTGAGCACCAGTTTGATGATAGAGACCGTACTATGGTCTGACGTTTCCCAGACAGTGTGACAGGATTCTCCTGGCGGCTGTTTCATAAATTACGATGCTGTAGTTCTCAGCTATTGGAAAATTGAGATATTATTCTCAGTTTCTTGCTATGTATCACACAAGGATGTTATTGTATGAACAAGAGAGATCAGTGATCTCTAATCATGTGACTGTACATATGTTACCAGCTCTTTCATGTTGTCTAGACAGATGAACCTGCATGTGTTACCAAAGGCATTTGTGTGTTTCCATTAAATGAGTTTTGTAAGTTCAAAAAAACAATGCACAATTGTTTCAATGTTTTTTTGTGTGGGCTGAATGAATATCTGAGTGATTTGTTTATGTTTAGTGTTACCATCATCATCATCATCACCATCTAGTGCTGTCAACACACTGAAAGTTGGCTGTAATGGGTCTCCAACATGTTCGGTCCTCATTTTTCAAAGTTCACTCAATCATCCTCTTGATCAACCTACATGCAATGTTATCTTCCTCTTGCATGCTTCCCCTTCTCTCTTCCATCCAGGAATCTTCCAATAATGAGCTATGTCTCTTTATTTGCCTGAAGTATTATACTGGTCTTACTTTCATCTCATTCAGTGCTGTTGTTTTCAGTCCTAAATTGTTACTTACTGTCCAAATGTAAAGTATTTTTAATGTATATAGTTTACTATGGATTATAATTATATTACATTCGACTTCAGTTTATAGAAAATTCCCCAGCATAGCGACTTTTCATGGACAATCAATGTTAAATTAGTTGTAAGAAAGTAATTAATGTACATAAGTTCATAAACTGTACATATTTGAATTGTTAAAACAATGCCCATGTAGATACATGTTTATATATGTACTTCATATTGTTTGCCTTGAATACATAATATTATAAATATTTATATTTGAGAAAATTACACTTCTTGTATGTGTCTATTAATGTGAATTTCTCTTTACTCGCCTGAATCCTACACTTTTCAACCATATTTTAGTTTCAAACTCCAGCAAGCTTAACATTGCCATCATCATGTGCCATGCAGACAAGCGTAGGTGGTCATGTTTTGCCATGTCATGCAATCACCAGAGTCATGGATCAGCTCTTAATATTGTAGTCCTTACTGAAATCTGTGCATGCTGGGGTGAATTACTCAGATGGATTTCCTATGCTTGCCTCTGTGGCAGAACAATGGCACCTTTTACCGTGCATGTGCAGGGAATGGTTCCTTACGAGTATAACAGTTTTGGTCCTACACATCATGATATGTGAGCAACATCACCAAATATATAACACTCCAAGGTATTATTTGCCTCTATGCTCTAGAGTGGAAGTACAAGAATGCAAGGTGTAATTTTCTCTACACTAAGGTAGAAGTAATAGGAGTCATGGTGGCACAGTGGTTAGCATACTTGCCTGATGGTCATGAGGCAGGGGATTTATTTGTTTTTAACAGATTCAGTGCCAAACAAAATGTAGGTCTCGACCAAACAAAAATGGATGCGGGACATGGGAAGTAGGGGTGTGTCACAGTTGTGACTTAAAAGTTGTTAATATGGTAGCAGACATGATGTATCATAATGCAATGACATTTCAGCAATCTATAAGCACATGGCAGATATGGGAAGTCGCTTAAGACGATTAATCATCCCATGGCACTTAATCAGTTAAATTGGATACTGTCACTGACCTCCAGTTAAAGGTCAAGGGGAAACTGGTGATTACTACAGGCTGTATTTTTAATGACTGTGCAGTGTTTGAAAATATTGCTGTTCCAAGTTTTGTATTTACCTTTTATGTTGCATGAACTTTACAGAGGGTGATTACAAAACTTGGAACTGCAATATTATCAAAAACCCCACAGTCATTAAAAATACACCCTATACTTGTCAGACAACATAAAGATTGAACTGATAATGATAGCTAAATGCTGGGCAGCTTCTGGTTGTGAGATGTTTATTACCACAGAGACCCACTACACCAGCAGATGTCTCACAATGTCCTCTGCCCGAACCACACCTGTCCTAACTAGGTTGTCATAGACTGACATCCCTCCCAGCTCAGCCATGCTGGGCTCTTGGCCACACTTAGGTCTTTCAACAAGAAGCCACTATACATGATAAACAACAGTGATGGATGCCTGTACTGCTCCATTTTCTTGCCTAAGTCAGTCAGTTGGTAGTCATCACAGGAGGAGGGTCAGCCTTTGATGATATAAATTAGCTGTCATAGGAGGCGGGTGGGCTCAGGATCATGTTGGCTACAGCAACAGAATCAATCTATAGGTTGTCCAACATTTACTATAAATCACGATGATACAAATACTCTCTCTCTTTTTCCCTTTCACTGTAGAATTAATGTGTGTTACAGGTCCAGTAAATAGTCACACTAACCCACTGTCGTCCCGTCCATTATTTACATAATTCGAACTGAGCATATATTGCTCAGATACACAGTGGCAATAGATTAAATCTGATACATACAGACAATACATTGGCTCTCAGACACACAGTGACATTAGATTAAATCTGATACATACAGACAATACATTGGCTCTCAGATACACAGTGGCAACAGATTAAATCTGATACATACAGACAATGCATTGCTTGCTTGTGTTCGTTGGCTTGAGCACCAACGCGAAGTCCTGTATGTTGGATGAAGGCATCTTGTTGTCCAACATCAGTGTGATGTCATAAAGGACCTGAGGTTTGTGTGAGTATCCGTTGTCCCATGTCTGGCTTATTGGTGTGCAGACTGGTGGTTCCTCGCCGTACAGGCAGACACTCTCCGAATTCGGAGGAATCGGCGATCCTACTGACTTTAGCCAGGACCCCGAAGGGACCTGTTGCCCAGGACGCTCGACGAGAACGCGTCAATAGGTCTTGGCCAGTATATAACCCGGCCCTGGTGCCTTGGAAACACCTCTGCGTCCCAGACAATACATTGACTCTCAGACACACAGTGACATTAGATTAAATCTTATACATACAGACAATATATTGACTCTCAGACACACAGTGACAATAGATTAAATCTGATACGAGGGTGACTCAATAAGTAAGTCACACAGTTCTGTGGGATGGCAGGTAAATGTAGTTGGTGTTATTTACAGGTGTCATTAGGTGACAGCAACATCGAACTTTGTATTCCCGTTCGTCAGGTGGCGCTAGGTGTCTCATGCACAGCACATAAACAAAATGACGAATGTACTTACGGAGTGTACAACCAAAGAGCAACGTGCTGTTGAGCGTTTTTCGTAGGCAAAAGGACTGCCTGCAAAGGACATTCATAAGGAAATTCTTCCTGTTTATGCTGACAAATGTTTGTCCCGTAAAGCGGTGCATAGCTGGGCAGAAAATTTTTCTCAAGGACGCTCTAAAATTGTTGATGAAATCCGATCTGGTCGTCCTGTTGAGATTGCAACAGAAGCATCCGTGCAGCGGGTGGAGGAGATGATTAGAGGTGACAGGTGAGTAATGATATGGTCTGCAATAGGGTGCTCACATGGTTCAGCATACAGCATAATGCATGATCGATTGAAATTTCCAGGACTGCTGACTAGAGGAGTGTTGCTTCTTCATGACAATGCCAGACCACATACGGCTCGATTAACTCAGAAGAAAACTAACCAACTAAGGTGGGAAGTTCTGGAACATCCACCTTACAGCTCCGACTTAGCCCCTAGCGATCTCCACCTTTTTGGTCCACTCAAAACCCACCTTGGCGGGAGACATTTCACGAATGACACCAAAGTTGAATGTGAAGTGAAAACATGGTTTAGAAAACAGAGCATGCAGTTTTATGCAGCCAGTTTGGGAGGACTGATAAACGATGGGATAAGTGCACCAATGTTGGTGGAAATTATGTTGAGAAATAAAGGGACAATGTACATACAAAAATAAACTGTTTCAAGTTGTTATCATATTTAATTATTTTTCTACAGTCATTTGTGACTTACGTATTGACTTCCCCTCGTACATACAGTGACTCTCAGACACACAGTGACAATAGATTAAATCTGATACATACTGACCATATATTGACTCTCAGGCGCATTGACAATAAATTATATCTGATACACACTGACAATACATGACATGAACTGTGACAAGAAATGAACCAAGAAATGTTCAGGGAATTAAAGGCCGACATCGTTTATTGACCACATGACCAGTTACATGTTGATTGGTCCATAACAATATGAGACCAGCACCATATGTCCAATATAACTCGAGGCTTCGAAAAGGGTACTTTACTTTTTTCAAATTAGGGTAGAAGCACAAACTGCAAGATCTTATTTGCCTCTAAGGAAAAAAGAGACATAAATACAGATGCTAAAACTTGCTGAAATAGTTGATGTGTAAGAAAGTATGCACACATTTTGTTATCTTAGATACTAATGTGACCACCATGAAAATACGTCACAGTGGCAAGAACCTGCTGTGGATATTTTTGTCTGAGTTGAATGTGCAAAAAAATTATATTGAAATTATCTCATTCTTTTTAAAACAAAATCTATTTTCACTTGTCATTCCAAAATGCTTTATCTTGTTTTATATTGCAAATTATTAAGATGTACAACATGTGAAACAATTTTTTAGGTGAACATGTGAAACAATTTTTTAGGTGATTAAAGAGAGGTTCTACAGAGGCTGCAAATAAATAGAGTCGATGAAATAAATAAAAAAAAAGGAAAAATATTTTGGCCACATTAAAAGACACAGCATTCTTGAAAAAAAAAAACATTGGAGGGAAGAGCTGAAGGCAGATGAGCATGAGGTAGACAGTGATACAAGTGGGAAGACAACATCAAGAGATGGGTGAACTGCGGTATGCCAGTGTAAGCGCTAGAGACAGAACGTTGGATATCCATTGCAGCCAATCTTCATTGTGCAGATGGGACGTGACTGATTATTGAATTAAAGACGCATTCTTAATAATCAAATGTCAACAACATCCACATAAGTGCTTTTAAATGGTATGTAAACAAACACATTATTTTAAAGTCATGAAGTACAATAAACATACACAAAAACTGTTTATCTATGTGTGTGGTCTCATCTTCTTTTCCATCAGAGCCAGTAAATTGCATCACATTGCTGCATTTGTTTAGACTGTCAATGTATCTCCTGTCTGGAAATGTGCAGAATTAGTGCCACTGACAATTTATTTACATATGTCAAACCCCTGACTATATCATTTATGTTAGTAGTTAAATTAGTTAGTTGCACATCCTTTACAGGACATCACAGTAAACTACAACATTTTGTGGTGTTATGATCTCTTGGCAATATGTTAGTAGAAGGTTGCAAATTCCTAAGCTATGGAATTTACAAGCAGACCTGTTTCATGCCTTCATGTTATTAAGTACCACAATACTCATGTGTTGTATTCATTGTTAAATTGTGTTGCTATGATATGTATTTCTTCTTGAATATATATTAATAAATATTTTCAACATTATAAACAGTATCTACTGTTGTTGACTCTTTAACACACAAAAATGCATTGCTTTGAAAACACCAACCGGACAATAAGAGGTCAAAGGGGAAAAAAATGATAATTTTTCAAAGCAAGAACTGATGACCAGCAATGCAAATAATATGCAAGAGACTGGCTTGCTTGTATGTATTGTTAACTGTTCCTAACAGTTGTGACTTTCACATATATAGTGTATTATGTATGCAGCAACAGAAGGAATTAAGAAAGTATATTATGTATACAGTCACAGAAGGAATTAAGGAAATATATTATGTACGCAGTCACAGAAGGAATTAAGAAAGTATATTATGTATGCAATCACAGAAGAAATTAAGGAAATATATTATGTACGCAGTCACAGAAGGAATTAAGAAAGTATATTATGTAAACAGTCACAGAATTGAGAAAGTATATTGTATATGAAGTTACAGAAGGGGCTGAGAAGGTGTATTTTTATTCAGTCACTGAAGCGTTAAGAAAGTATATCATGTATAAAGTCACCATTAAAATGTATGGTGTACTGTTTAGAAAACAACGACTTAACTGAAATGATAGTTTAAACATACTAGTGAACAATTTCTATTTTGTGTGTGTGTCTATCATTGATGTTACCTTCCAGGCGTCTTCTGCAGCAAGATGGTCACTGGTTCCTTACAGGAAATTAGTGCCAAAGCACTTAGCTCATACAATAATGGTTTCTGTTGCAATGTTGAGAGTTTGACAGTTCTATCAGATGGTAACTGAGTACAATCTCACATGACCATAAACAATGGCAGCTTAAAATAAGTGTTATAAACTTAAAAATACATTTTTATAAAATCTTTCATGATAAATCCTTCCTTTATGATCTCATTAGTGATAACTAGACATGATAAGTAGACATGATAACTAGAGCAATGACCTTCAGGACATAAAAATTTTGTCAATATGCAGACATTTACGACCTCAAAAGTGTCAAAATATGACCTTAAATTTTCACATATCACTTTCAAATCTCCAACAACAAATAATTTAACTTTATTTATTTTTTTTTAGCTTATTTCTCAAATATCAATAACCTGAATATACACACTCAGCCTCATTTACAGTATTTTCCTTCAGTTTCAACCTCAGTTGTACAGAATATGTAATTAACAAACATTCAATACACAAAATGATTTCCTTTTCTCACTAAGCATGGCTTAAAACAGGAAAAAATTCCTTTCAATGTCACAGCAAGTAATTGGAGCATGTTTGAAAAGTGTCCAATCATTACTACTTTAATACTACAAAGTTCTGGATTGTCATCCTCTAATTTCACTTGCTTATTAAGAATGTTAATAATCTTGCAGATTGTTAAATATCTTTCATTTCGACAGAGTGCACTTTGTAGTTTTGCAAACACAGTGTTATCTGCATGACGGAGGTCAGCATAGTTGAATTAATAAGACCACATGTTCTGAAACATCCAGTGTGCCGATACTGAGGTAAGGGTTCAACCCCTAAACCGGACAGATGGACTAAAATTTCAACCTCTCGACCTTGACTTGGGGATGTAAATTACAAGTACCTCTGAAGTCGGAGTGGGTTTGCCTGATGGCAAGGGACACTGTTAACAGGGAAAGCTAATTCACACACAACATTCAGGTCAGCACTACTAGAAGTAGTGTGTATGGATTAAATTTGAGTTCAAAGTGAGCGAATGCCCCCCCCCCCCCACCCCCCCACCCCCCACCCCACACACACACACACACACAAAATCTGCATGCCTTGGCCTGCATTTAACTAATTCGTGACATTTTTGCTTGCTTGCTTGTGTTCGCTGGCTATAGACTCCAGCGCAAGGTCCTGTATGTCGGATGAAGACATCCTGTTGTCCAACATCAGTGTGATGTCATACCGGACCTGAGATCTGCATGAGTATCCCTTGTCCCATGTCTGGCTTATTGGTGTGCAGACTGGTGGTTCCTCGCCGTGCAGGCAGATACTCTCCGGCTTCGGAAGAATCAGCGATCCTACTAGACTACTATGTTAGCCAGGACCCCGAAGGGACCTGTTGCCCGGGACGCACGGCGAGGACGTGCTAGTAGGTCTTGAGATTTCGATATATTTCTACACTTGTTTCAAGTTGAGTGATTGCTGTTGCTAGTATTAAGCTGAAGTTGGACTTGATATAAGCGATGTTTGCAGAAAAAGTATTTCTTGAAAACAGCGACTTTGATTATGGAAGCTTCATTGTCGATGAAACTAATTTTCTCAGTTTCAGTGCAGTTGATGCAGTAATAAAATGCTGCTTAGAACCAGATTCCGCAGAGTATGAGGGCCGATTCTGAAGGCAGAAGTGTTCAGGGGGACAATTTCTTTGAACTTCTGCATTTGTAGTGAAGCTTAGATGAATATTTATTTTTAATATTAAATGAAACATAATTGGTAGCAGCACAAAATATTTCTAACAGGGTCAGAATCACTTACACTTGGCATGCAATTTTCACATTTGTTTTGATATGAACAAAATGCATACAAATCTCAGAATATGACCTAAAATGGCTACAATTTGACCCACAAAGTCAGGATAGATGCTACAATTGCCGGAATATGACCTAATCCTTAAAAAAAATTCTGAAATATACACTTAAATTGACAATTTAAAAAAAAAACATTTAGTTTTAACAAGAGGATGCTAAGACCTACTTAAAATAACTTTATAATAATAGATAGCCAGTCTCCCTGGTGAAGGGGTTAATGGCTTTCTCCGTAATCCCATATATCCACATGAGGAACTCAGCTGCACGAGACTCGCAGCGGATCGCGTCACGTTAGTTACTTATGGGGTGTGTGAGACAGTCGCTCAGAAAGCAATGGCAAACAATTTAGCGTAATCTTGCCAAGAACATCAACAATAGCTGAAAAATGCTGGTGTTGACTGCAAAGTCCTGTAAGGAATATGCAACTTTTAAAAAATAGATAAGTAATTAGTAAACTATATGACAGGTGCTAAAATTCCTTACTCTGGTGATAACTGCATTACTGCTAATTGTCAGATAACTTCCAATTTATGCCAGCACATTTAATTTATCATGTACAATATTAAGTACTGATGTTATAACAGCAACTGTAATTTCAACAACAAATAATAGTAATTTTGTATACATTTACTTTTTTTTTTATCTTGCTCTTATTATTTGAAAGACTATTCAAAATATTTGTGTTGGTAAAATGTTAAAACAATATAAAACATGGCTAGAGTAATGTGACATGTCTGTGAAATATTCACAACTGTTATCAACAATATTTACAGACTGGAGAACAAAGTGTATTAAATATCATAAACAAAATAACTATTTTTTTTTAAATCATCATAAACAAAATTACTCGAGTTAAAAATCTACCCAAAGTATTTCAGGATTCCTTGCCAGTGCTACGGAGTTCGTGCACTGAGCTGAGTTTCTCCAGACTCAGGTTTGAGTTAGGAGGAGAACGGAGCACTTATGGGTTACACCTGTGTGCCGTGATGTTGATCCATCGACTAAACTATAAACAAAATTATTGTTTGCAGCAGACTAAAGTCTCATCATCCATCATGTGTTGTGGCAGATACACAGGTATAATCTAGAACCGTAAACTGATTAGACATCTGGTATGCTGATGCCGAAGTAGCAGGTTCAACCCCTACACCGGTCAGTTGGGTTCACTTAATAGTGAGGTATACTGGTAATAGAAAAATCAAATCCATATGCAAAAATCAGTCGTGCACTAGAATTAGTTGTATGTGTATGGACTACGCTTGAGTTCAAAGCGAGTGAGTGCACAAACAAAACAATTTAATTAGAGAAATTGGATGCAGGCAGTGAAGAATTTTAGGCTCATTATGAGGAGAACACTGGAAAACTTAGCAACAACTGGTAAACTTGATGAAGACAAAACAAAGGTAAGCCGAAGAGGTAAATACCTGGATGGCTTGGCCACGTGGCATAATCAGGACAAGAAAACAAACCTGATTCAAGATTCTGACAATCATGTGACTGCCCATGGCTATTCTGATGATCACGTGACCGCCCATGGCTATTCTGACGATCACGTGCCCGCCCATGGCTATTCATTGTCGTATGTTGAGTGTCATTGACAAGTGGAAGGACTATGTCTAGCGAATGAGGGAAGACTGCATAAAGAGACCCCTCAAAGTTTCCCGGTTAAAGAATGATCTGAACTAAAATACTAAGATAATACTGCTGATAGAAGACTTCCTAATGCAAAGAGAAGAGACTTCCTAACCAGACAGTATAACAAGGAAATCTCAATCATTGAACCTCTACCTAAGAGACTAAGAAACTCCAAGCACAGCTGGTGAGAGACAGAGTGTTTGGTGTCTGCATGACTTACTGAGATCCTTGCATGTCTTATAGCAGTAATAATAATTTATGTTACTCAAATAAATTTATTTACTTTACTGACAAACAACACTGAAAAATAATTCACCCAAGATTTAAAGTAAAGTTACAAAAATTTAAACAAAAAAATTATCTATTGGATGAAATTGTGTTACAACATAACACTTAGTGCAACAATTGCTAATAATCACTGGACAATATGAGTATGTATATAGGCTGCGGGTGGCGGTTTTAAGCCAGACATCTTATGTGTTAACTTCCTGGTTCTGCTATTTCCAGCTCCCACATCTACAACTGGTCGACCAGATGGTCTGCACAGTGCTAGGCAATTCAAAGTCTCTTGATACTCCAGTTCCTGCTCAGCTTTACCAATATGGAACCCTAGTAATCCCCGGGAAGGTTAACCCGGTCAACAAATGCCCGCAGAAGTCGGATGTGTCGGCCTAACGGCGCAAGAACGCAGCTCTGCTGTAAACAGGCACAACGCAATCACGTCCGAAAAAAAACTCCGGATGAACGAAGAAGGAGAAGAAGAAGAACCCTAGTAATGATATTCTATTTGTCCACTTCTTGCTTGGAAAAGGAACAAATTGTAGCTAGACATTCATCACACTAGATGTAAACTAAGCTATGACAATAAAAAAAAACAATTGCAACAGGCAGACAGAAATTAAAGTAAACAGAACTCTTCTTTGCCCTCATTCTGAACCAGCTAAGACTGATTCAATAAATTAAATATATAGACCTACATGTAGCTGTCTAGAAAGAAACACACACACACACACAATGCAATATGAAGGAGATGATATTGTGATATTTTAAGGCCACTTTGTCAGACACACATCATGATGATGAATCCACAACCATCTATTTTCCTTGATCATTTCAATTTCTGATCGTCTTTTGTGCCACCATTTCATCAATCATTCCTAGCATTGTTTCTCCCTCTGCAATCCTGTATTTAACATCATCAAGCTTTCTGACTATTACAGTATTCTTTAGACCTACTCTTTATGTAACATCATTATCACATCATGTAGCAGACCTTTCACAGAATATCGCTCTCATCCAGGCCTAAGAAACAAAAGTATCTCAAGCCTCTGCCATTTCTCTTGCCCAAGATGTTTGCAATGTCCTGTGCCCATCTTAGTGCTGGTCAACCCTAGTCTCTTCTGCAAGGAATCATGCCTCCCATCATTGTTGTTTCCCAGCCACTGTCATCTTAAAATGGCCAAAGTGTTTCAGTTTCAAAAAGATAATGTTATTTATGAACAATGTTCTTTGATATTCAGATTTTGCAGGATGTCAGTATTTTTCTTCTTCTCGGTCTACAATATTTTAACTTTTCTGTAACATTTAAGTTCAAAAGTTATGATTTTCTTCTTTTAATGATTGCTGCATGGTTCATGCCTCGCATCAGTAAGTTGCCACAGGAATGATGCTTGTTCTTAACATTTCAATTGGCTTGCTGGTGTTGTGTTACAATATAGGCAATTTACAACAGGCCAAGAATCATTTTATGATTCCCATTTGTTACATATAAGATGAATTGTCTAATGGTATGTCACATGTTGTTTCAATTGTTCTTCATGCTATGTCTGTATTACTGTATCTGTTGGAAAGCCACACATAGAAGCTGAAACCATCTATTAAAACTACACAAACTCATTGAAACACTGCCGCTGTAGAAACACAAGATCAAAATTAGAGCAATGGAAGTCAGCAAATTCCTAAGGTGGACAAAGAATTAGAAATAAAATAAAGACTAAGAAAATTGTATAATAATGATTCCACTGCTCAGATATGTATTCTTCAGGAGGCACACCAGAAAGCACAATCACATAGATATAGGGGAAATGAACAAGCTGATTGAGAGGCTTGCATGACTGGCTACTATGGAAAACGGTCCAGCAATGGACCAGGCTGATAAAGAGAATGCTGTCTGAGAGGCAGGGCAACTAAATGAATCAAGAGATAACTGCAAATCCTCAACTTCGCCCAGATTGCAAGAACATAAAGTGAAAAAGGGTGAAGCCAGATATTAGCACGCTATACTGGGGGTCACAGAAGAATTGTCAACCAACACAGAACTGGTGTTGCCGACCGCTACATAATGAGGGAGATGCTGCGGAGGAGATCTGAGTACTTATGAACTGAATTATCTGATGTGCAGGAGAATAATCTGACAACAAACTAACATAGATATAATCACCCAATGCAGGTCAGCATGGCTGAATGGATAAGAAAGCTTGTTCTTAAACATCCGTTGTGTTGATACTGAAGTAAGGGGTTCAACCCCGGCACTGGACAGTTGGACTAAAATGTTGACCTATCGTCTTAGACTTTGGGATGTAAATTACAAGTACCTCTGAAGTCAGAGTGAGTTTGCCTGATGGTGAGAGGCACTGTTAATAGGGAAAGCTAATCCACATGCAAAATCCAGTCCAGCACTATTAGAAATAATGTGTATGGACTACGCTTGAGTTCAAAGTGAGTGAGCGCAAAAAACAAAATAATCACCCAATCTTAAGAAGAAAGTAAAGAGATGAGTAAAGCATCTACTGACAAAAAACTCAAAATGCAAAGAACAAAATAATTAAGAGACTATGCAAAACCTATTTAGAAAACACCTAAAATGCAGTTTAATCGTCTGCCATAGCAAGTTTTCAACATCAACAGATTCAGTTATGGATCAGGGAGGTGGTTACACAATATAAAAATTATAAATGCATGCCAGAAACAAACTGTTTCAGACATTTAATAACATAGCTACACAGACTTCAGGGCAAGAAATCTGGCTGGGGATTCTCAGCGGGAGTTAGAGGGAATGTCGTTGCATGCAGAATAGAGCCTACAAGTGTAGAACCTCTAGTAAGATGAAGAAGGAGGTGGCTGCAATCACTGCTGCTTTGAGCTTTGAAAATGGCAATGTGTTCTCAAGTCACCAGAACAATCATAGTTCCATACTGCATAAAGTTCACAATGGACAGATGTGGTATGAATGGTATCAGGCATAGACATTTCTCTTTCACAAAGATTTACACGGATATACTCTCTGAGTCATGCTGGAGCGTGAGGTAACAAGTGAGATTTGTTGGCTTCAAGAGCACAGTGTATGGAACACTTATGATGGACAAAGTAAACATACTGAAGACTATGAATGACTGCTGGTTGAAGATACAGACTATCTATGCATGACTGCTGGTTGAAGATACAGACTATCTATGAATGACTGTTGGTTGAAGATACAGACTATCTATGTATGACTGCTGGTTGAAGATACAGACTATCTATGAATGACTGCTGGTTGAAGATACAGACTATGTATGACTGCTGGTTGAAGATACAGACTATCTATGTATGACTGCTGGTTGAAGATACAGACTATCTATGAATGACTGCTGGTTGAAGATACAGACTATCTATGCATGACTGCTGGTTGAAGATACAGACTATCTATGCATGACTGCTGGTTGAAGATACAGACTATCTATGCATGACTGGTGGTTGAAGATACAGACTATCTATGAATGACTGCTGGTTGAAGATACAGACTATCTATGTATGACTGCTGGTTGAAGATACAGACTATCTATGCATGACTGCTGGTTGAAGATACAGACTATCTATGAATGACTGCTGGTTGAAGATACAGACTATCTATGAATGACTGCTGGTTGAAGATACAGGCTATCTATGCATGACTGCTGGTTGAAGATACAGACTATCTATGAATGACTGCTGGTTGAAGATACAGACTATCTATGAATGACTGCTGGTTGAAGATACGGACTATCTATGAATGACTGCTGGTTAAAGATACAGACTATCTATGCATGACTGCTGGTTGAAGATACAGACTATCTATGAATGACTGCTGGTTGAAGATATAGACTATCTATGAATGACTGCTGGTTGAAGATACAGAAACATGAAACAACATATTTAAGGGGGTCAGCTTCGCCGAATGAATAAGAGCACTTGCTCTTAAACTTCCAGTGGGCTGATGGTGAAGTAGCTGGTTCAACTTCTACACCGGTCAACTGGACTAAAATGTTGATTTCCTTTCCTTGACTGGACAAAAATTACTAGCACCTCAGAAGTTAGAGTGGATTCGCCTGATGGTATCGGACACTGGTAATACCATAGTAGCCCGCACGCAAAAATCTGTCCAGTGGACTACACTCGAATTCCAAGCGAGTGAACCAAAAAACAAAAATATATTTAGGGATGCTTGAATCTGGATGGAAGTGTGGTTCCAGCTGTCCAGTGTTGCATTATAAGTAGGGCTGCGACCAATTATTTTAATTTAATAATTAACTTTTGAAAAATTAACAATTAATTAATAGTTAATTTTGATTAAAGCAAAACATTTATAGTCAGATAACTCACATTATAGTCGTATATGTCAAAAATCGAAATAACACTGGATTGTTTTGTTCAGATGTCATCTAATAACCAACTATGCAAACAGACGAGTATGTTGACAGTATTTGGTTCAAGTGACATTTTATAACACAGCAATTCATCAGAAGAGTTGTCAACATGATCTTCCGTGTCTGAGTCAGACTCCATTAGCTTAATACGCTTTTCATTTGGTTCAAATATAATTTCATTGTCAATGTCAGTATCATTCGTTGCAGCAGTCTCCATCTGCTCATCATGAACATTAACTGCTATTTGTTGTTCAATACGTAACCAAGTTCGCTCTTTTGCATCTTTTGACAAACACTTCAAGTATTTGTAGCATGGATCAAATGCTGTTGCAATATGTAGTATTTCAATACTTGTCATATTAGCTACACGTTCACTGACGTCATTAAAAGATGCTGCCTTTAATTTAGCTATGTAGCTCGGATCATCATAGTGTACAGTCATATGCTTTGTCAATGAAGATAGCAGTGGCAATACACAGCTACAAGGACCGTGGCCTGACAGAATAAGTCCAAAACTTTGACATATTTCGAAATCTTCTCCCAATCTGAATCTGACAGATTTGGACCTTTGTATTGCTTCTTTTCATCTGACATGTAGGCAGTTAATGCTTCTCTGGCCTGTAGAAGACTGTAGCATAATAAAAATACTGTTCCAGCTTGTTGGTACATCTTGCTGCAGCTTACACAATGGCGACTCAGTACAATTTTGCAACTTGGTTGTGTTTGCAGCACTATGTTTAACATGTTCGACAATTTTTCGGCATCCGGTTAATTTGTATGAGTGATGGGAGAAAAGTTCTCAATTAATCGTTAAAAAAATTAATCATAAAAAAAATTAATGATTAATCGATTAATTAATCGTTAACTTCCGCAGCCCTAATTATAAGCAATTGATTTCATGTACGATAAAAGGGTTACCATTTTCTATGCTAGGGTGAGAGTTCTGATATGTTATATAGAACCTGTTCGGCTGTATGAAGGGATCCTGGAACATGAACGAACAGATTAGAAAGATCTTGGAACAATGGAGATGTGGTTTCAAATACCACAATCTACCAGTAACTAACGATTGCCTGGAAGAAGCTAATGAAAGTAGAGCATTATACACAAATATAAGGACACAAGTGTTCTCTGGTCATGTAACAAGAGATTAGAAAACATGGTGGCACCTGGAAAGATCGGTAGAAGACGCAGAGGTAAACAAATGCTGGATGGACTGGGATGGTGGCATGGAAGAATACCATCAGGGAAGATGATCCAGAACACCAGAGACCAAGATTTGTGGAGCTGGATCAAGACTTCTGCCAGTTGGCAGGACACATGATGATGATATTGGAGTGCCAATAATCAGCTCTTGGCATTTCACTGAAAGCCGCTGAATATCATGGTGAGTTCACACATTGGCTGTCCAAGCATGTACACTTCACCTAAAACAATGCAAGCAATTGTTTGACCATGTTCACTGCAATGTAGATGTAACACGCATGACCTTTAGCTATCAAGTAAAAGAGGTGTGGGTTCTTACACAGCAGTTCAAAGATTCATGCACATTCATACATTCAGCATTTCACAATAATGCCGTCTGCATTAAATCCCAGTATGAACTAAAGTAGGATGAGCTGTAGCTCTACAACAAAGAGACGAGAAAATGTTGCATACAAACATCAGTAGTAACAAAACATCTCTTGCTTTAGAAATAATTGGTCAGTTGTTGCAGGAGTAGGATGGTCATCATTGGTTAATACAGAATCAACAGCATAGCAATCCAGAAAAATCCCCCCCCCCCCCCCCCCCACCACACACACACACACACAACAAATATAGTTCAGTTCAGAAAGTTGTGGTAAAGTGGTAGCTAGATGCTTGCCTGCCTGCCAGGTAGTCATAGGTCTGAATTTACATCGAGGCAGATTTTTTAAGGTTGACCTGGCTCACAGGTCACCACGGCCTAAACTAGGTTTCAGAAAATGTATTGGAAAGTGAAGGCGGCTGGCATGATACTGACAACACCCCATGGAGCACCAGCATGTGGGCCTTGCACAACATGCCTTTAGGCATTAAAGAGGCCCTTTACTTGTTATTTACAGATAATGACATCTTCAGTAGCTCACTAGTTATAAAGATTGGATTTGATCCCTCATTCATACTTCTGTTTGATTTACATTTTAATAAAATACTTATTGGATATCTATCCCCAGGGGTGAATTGTCTGTTCCTATTTCACACTCACCATTGTATGGTGGTATGAGGAACTTAAGCTTGTGTTCTTAGGTCATATGTGTTGCCTTCCATCCATGTTTGTTTAGTGTACCCTTGATGTTATTTATCCATCATTTTCTTGGTTTCCCACTGACTCTATAACCAGAATGTTTTGGATGTATATTCTTATTGACAGTTATCATAAGTTGACCAAACCACCTTATTTATTGTCACTCAATTACGAGGGAGAGTCAATAAGTAAGTCACACAGTTCTGTGGGATGCAGGTAAATGTAGTTGATGTTTTCTATAGGTGTCATTAGGTGACAGCAACATCAAACTTTATTTTCCCGTTCGTCAGGTGGCACTAGGTGTCTCATGCGCAGCACATAAACAAAGTGCCGACTGTATGTACGGTGTGTACAACCAAAGAGCAACGTGCTGTTGTGCGTTTTTTGTGGGAAAAGGACTGCCTGCAAAGGACATTCATAAGGAAATGCTTCCTGTTTATGCTGACAAATGTTTGTCCCATAAAGCAGTGCATAGCTGGGTAGAAAATTTTTTTCAAGGATGCTCTACAATTGTTGATGAAATCCAATCTGG
Source organism: Cepaea hortensis (assembly GCA_963921405.1). Classification (NCBI taxonomy): domain Eukaryota; kingdom Metazoa; phylum Mollusca; class Gastropoda; order Stylommatophora; family Helicidae; genus Cepaea; species Cepaea hortensis. Next base: position 42,457,512 of record OY992878.1, on the reverse strand, counting down.
TCGTCCTGTTGAGATTGCAACAGAAGCATCCGTGCAGCGGGTGGAGGAGATGATTAGAGGTGACAGGCGAGTAACGATAGACTGTAGCATCTGCAGTGCTTACATGACTCCACACACAGCATAATCGATTGAAATTTAAGAAAGTGTGCTCAAGATGTGTACCCAGACAATTGAAGGAGGAACACAAAATGAACTGATTTGGCCTGTCCTTGCATCATCTGTTGATATGAAGATGAAGAAGATATGCTGAACAGGACTGTTACTGGGGACGAATTATGGGTGCATCACTACCAGCCTGAATCAAAGTGTGCTTCAATGCAATGGTTAACAAGAATAAAATAATTTTTTCTTGTTTTTTGGTGATTCATTTCAATGCAATGGAAACATCCTTCTTCGCCTTGTGTCCAACAATTCAAGGTTACGCCATCAGCAGGGAAGGTTATGCTGACAATGTTCTGGGATTGTCAAGGCGTGCTTTTAACTAATTTCAAGAAGAAAGGTGACATTGTGAATTCTGAATCGTACTGTGAAGTTCTATCAATGCTTCATGATGCAATTCAAAGAAAACGTCCAGGACTGCTGACTAGAGGAGTGTTGCTTCTTCATGACAATGCCAGACCACATACGGCTCGATTAACTCAGGAGAATATTAACAAACTAAGGTGAGAAGTTCTGGAACATCCACCTCACAGCCCCGAATTAGCCCCTAGTGATTTCCACCTTTTTGACCACTGAAAACCCACCCTGGAGGGAGACATTTTATAAATGACGGCCAAAGTTTAATGTGAAGTGAAAACGTGGTTCAGAAAACAGAGCACGTAGTTCTACGCAGCAAGTTTGGGAGGACTGATAAAATGATGGGATAAGTGCATCAATGTTGGTGGAAATTATGTTGAGAAATAAAGGGATAATGTATGTATAAAAAATAAAGTGGTTTCAAGTTATCATATTTAGTTATTTTTCTACAGCCATTTGTGACTTACTTATTGACTTCCCCTTGTAAAGTGATACACGATAATTTTGCCTGTAATATTTTCAATGTTATCATTTCACACCTCGTCTCTTCTGGAAACCCCAACAGCCTTTCTCAAGTGTTTCATTTCACATGTGACTTGTTTTCTCTGGTGAAATGTTGATAGGCTCCAAGTGTAAGAATTAGTAATAAGGTGTTGGAATAAAACTTATGTTTATTATTTGTCACATGACTTGCATCATAAGCTTTGGATAGATGATAACTGAGTGTTTGCCTCTTAGCATCTTGTTTCTATCTGCCAGATATTTTGTTCTCTGTAAAAACTACCTTGCTATGTGAACTTTGAGACTTGTTTTACTTTGCTGCGGTTCATTTGCACATTTAGTGCGTCTGATGAATTGCTGATTTTCATCACTGTGGTCTTGTGAGTTGATTTTCAAGTTGAATTTTTCATATAACACCCAACACCAAACATTCTTAAACAGGTTTTTTCCCTTGTTGATGTGGTGTCGCTCAGCACTCAGTCCCCTTTGTTTATGAAATGTTTCTGTCATCTTATACATCCACTTGCTCTTTGCTTCACACTACAGGTAGTGTATCAATGCAAGTTCTTGCAAGAAAGTTGTGTCCATGCTAAATACTCCTTCATGCAAGTAGTCCATTCTGAAAGCTGTAGAAGCGGGATCCTCAACTTCAAAGACACATTATACGAAATAAAGATTTCTAGCATACATTAAAAACTGCAGCAGTGAGCAGCTAAGGAAATATTGCTGGTGTGAAGCAAAATACAGTGCAGACTTGTTCAGGCGAACTAACCCGGGATGCAAGAAATAGTTCTTATCAGAATACCTCTTATAAGACTTCAAGCATATGGTCATTCAGGGAAATTGAAAAACCAACACAACACCCGGAATACCAAATTGATGCACAAAAGGCTTAATGATAACACTAACAAAAGAGCACACACATCAACGAGTTGCCTAAAAACCAAATATGGCACAATCATAATAGAAAGAGATCGGATTTTACATGCATGGTAATATTAAGGGAAAGACTTTTATGATGATACAAGAGAAGAACATTATGATATTCTGAATAATAATGAAGGACCATCAATTTTGAAGATGGAAGTTCAGAATGCTCTTAACCATATGAAAAATGGCAAGACCATGAGTCCAGATAACATCACAACAGAAATTATCAATGCCTGAGAATATGGAAAAGACCAAGTACCCAAACTGCTGAATGCAATATATGATGCTGGAGATATACCTCCTGAATTATGAAATTCTATATTTATTGCAATCCCAAAGAAATCAGGAGCCCTGGAATGTGATCAGCATCGAAAAATTAGTATAATGAGCCACATCACAAAGATTTTGCTAATTATTATCATGCAGAGTTAGGAAGAAAATGCAACTCGAAATAGGAGAACAATGTGGGTTTGTAGAAGGCAAGGGTACAGTAAATGCTGTATATATGCAACATTAATTGAACATTCTATAGAAGTAAACAAAGACCTACACATTTGCTTTATTGACTACACAATGGCTTTCGATAAATTAAGACATGTCAACATGATAGAGATGCTTGCAGATCTACAAATTGATGGGAAAGACCTTAGACTTGTAAAAAAAAACATATATTGGAAACAACAAGTTGCCATAAGAATTGATAATCAAGTAGGTCAATATCAGCCTATTAAGAGAGGTGTGAGACAGGGATGTGTAATGTCTCCAGATCTTTTCACCTGTACACCGAAAATATTTTCCGAAATGTAGAAGATATGAAAGGAATCATCACTGGAGGACGAAACATCAATAACATTAGATATGCGGGTGATACAGTACTGACTGCAGACAATGAGCAAGACCTGCAACATTTATTAGAAGCGGTTGCTGCACACAGTGAACAACTAGGGTTAGAATTAAACTGTAAGAAGACACAGATTATGGTTGTCACTAGGAGGGAGGAAATACCAGAATGTAATATACAAGTAAATGGGAACATTCTTAAACAATTGAATCGGTACAATTATCTCGGAACTGTCATAGCATCTGATGGGAGACCCCTTGAAGCGATCACCATGGGGAAAGTAGCCTTTTGCAAGATGGAAAACATACTGACCAATAAAAAGATGTCATTTGCAACGAGAAAGAGAGTGTGGAGGTGTTACATACAGCCTGTGCTTTTATATGGATGTGAAGTGTGGACAATGAGCAAACAGGCTGAAAAAAAATCTGATGGCTGTCGAAATGTGGTTTCTGAGGAAAATGCAAAGAATACCATGGACAGACAGAAAAACCAATGACATGTCCTACAAGAAACAAATGAAAATCGTAAGCTGATTAGAGAGATCTGACGTAGACAGTCATAATTTGTTGGTCACGTTATGAGAAGAAATAAATTGGAGAACTTGGTAACAACTGGCAAGATCGAGGGAAAGAGAAAAAGGGGAAGGCAGAGAAGTGAATACCTGGATGGCTTGACCACGTGGCATGGTCAAGACAGGAACACTGAGCTGATCCACGCCTCTAGTGGTCGAGTGAGATGGTAAGATATGACCGCCTATGCTTATCAGTGTGGCACATGATGATGAATATAGTAATGCATTTACAACGTGCAACACAATACTGTTCTTCACAACAGAAATTCGTCACATCTGTGATCACCTTAAGCAGTTTGCACTGTAAATCTAAGAACAAATGCAAACAAATTAACAATTTACAAACAAGAAATAAAAAGTTTTCCCCATCTGTTTTGTTGGCAGATACCTATGTTTTTTTTTTTTAAACAAACATAAAAGTTATAAATGTAACTGAAAATTGTTGATGGAAAGTAACATATATTTAAGAACAAACATAAACAAATTAACAATTCACAAACAAGAAATAACATTAAAATCGGTTTATTTGTAATGTTTTCAGATCAAAATGTTATCTCATATAAGACAATATAAGACACCTATTGTCTCACAAAATACAGCTTATGATAACATGACACCATATGTACAAGGCTATTAAAATATATAACTACTAATAATATCATCTAGCTAATTAGAAAATTATCCAGTTAAAAGGAGGTTACATGGTTTAGTTGCCGGTGTGTGAAGAAGCGATGGCGAGTCTGCTCTACTTTGTGCTCTTTCTTGAAAAATTGAGACAGAACTGTGTTCCCTTGAGATGCTGCATCCGCTTCTTCATTTTCATCATCCTCCCTAAAAATGGAAATTCATTTTGAAAAAAACAAAACAACAAAATAAGATAAGAATGGCAGGAAATAGACTTGATAGCATGAAAAAGATTCCAACACCTAAAGAGAGAAAACATAACTTTACAAAAATGAGAATAGTGAAGTGTTATAAAAACTGGCAAAGAAGGTGTCACTATATGAATTGACATATGCTGTTGGAGATTAGAAGATGTGTAGAGTTCTTCAATTCAATGGTATGTCTTGATCACAATAGACACATTGGGGGAATCTCTGTTACAAAGTGGTCAAACCACCTGCCTCGCACCCTGAAGGTCATACATTCTTTTTCAGATTCTGTCATTCTGTTCACCTATGCCATTTTTTTTTTTTTACCTCCCAAGGGTTGCTGCAGGGGAAATGCTCTGTGCAATGCTCTTCTCAGGCCACTCTGTGGAAACAGACCGAGCCATGCGGGGTGGACTCGATGCAATGACGTTGTTCGTCTCGCCTTTAAACCTCCTTTTGATCACAATACTTTTAAAAAATCCTCTCATTTACCAAACTGCATTTCTTGTTCATGCAGTTGCTCTCACTTTTAAAAGACACACGTTGCTTGAAATATTACCTCCTTTTACATGATCAGTATGTTCCAAGACCCCTCATTTAAGCTCAAAATAATAGTGCACCCCATGTAAACTCTTGTGATATTTAACACCTATCACATTTTTTCCTATAAATAAAGTAATGAAAAATAATAGCAACAGTTATATACTGTAATTTACTGTAACAATAAAGGTAACTTAAAATATAACAGCACCAGGCTATTTTGTCCTTTCCAAAAACTTTTCTCTCTCTCAATTGCCACGGTTTCTGGTTTTAGTTCATACACAACAGATTTGGCAGAGGTTATTGCACTGGCAATTGTGAAATACCACAATTTTATATACAGATAAATTGGAATATTCTTGAACTAGTGAATCGGTACAACTATCTCGGAACAGTCTAACATCTGATGGGAGGTGCCTGGGAATAATCTTTGAATAATCCACAAAACATGAGAATAGGTTTACATTAAATTCTCTGCACTTCTCTATTATTAAACGCATGTTGAGTATGTAATTTCTTGTTCCTCTTCCTTGTCTAAATCCAGCTTGAACCACATTAATTTCTTCTTCTATTTTCTTACAAAGTCTTCCCATTATGATTTTTAATAGAATTTTACTTGCATGACTGATCAGGGCAACAGTTCTATAGTTGGTGCATAATTTCAAGTTGCCCTTTTTTTCTATTGGAATGAAGATAGTTCTCTTCCAATCTTTTGGCCATATACCATATCTTTTTACTTAATGCATGATAGATTTGTATGCTTTCTTCCCCTCCTGCTTTAATTAGTTCAGCTAGTATCTCATCACATCCAGGTGATTTACCATTCTTCAGGTTCTTTATTGCCCATACAATTTCATCTAATGAGGGTTCAGGTTCTGTCTCTGCTGTCATTGGTTCATGTATCTCATTCATATCCTCACTGCCATACATATCATACATTCCACTGCAGTATTCTTGCCATCTTTCTAGAACTGTTTAGATTTTGTTAAGGTATTTCCCAACTTGTCACAGATAACATTTAATTGAGGTTGAACATTTTGTGTTAATAACTTCATTTCTTTGAACATTGCATAATCTCTTCCAGTCTTATGATATTGCTCTATTCTGGTACAGCAATCTTGTATATATTGGTTTTTGTCCTTTCTTATTTCTCGAGTTAAAGATTTATACTTCATCTTGCTGTTACTGGATTCACCTACTTTCTGTTTCAGTTCCTTTCGTTGTTTTATTAATTCTGTGTCTGATGTAATCCATGGTTTTTTGTTGCTTTTTCTTGGTCAGAATTAAATCTTTGGCTGCTGTCATCAAGATATCTATAGCTTGTACTGCCAATTCATCAGGTGTAAACTCCCCCTGTATAGACATTAAGACCCCAAAACGATTCTTCACTTCTACGTTATATACATCTGTTATTTTTGTGAGATCAAAACGAAGTGGCCTTGGTCCTCGGGTAAGCTTTTTGAGTTTTAATTTCACATCTGCTTCTAATAACTGATGATCTGTATCACAGTCTGCACTTCATAAGGTTTTTGCTGATGTTATGCTTGATCTCCATCTTCTTTGTATTAAAATATATGGAAGAGATATAATGCTCAATCTACAATGCGCATTCCCATATTAAGATCTGAACATCGGAAAGAAAAAAATAACTGGCTCATAAACATCATCACGTCTCAGAAACAAATATTTTAGCCATTTTAACTGCAACAGTGGCTTGGATAGAACAGCTTGTTTTGTATTCGCTCGCTCTGAAATCAAGCGTAGTCCGTACACACTATTTATAGTAGTGATGGACTGAATTTTGTGTGTGGATTAGCTTTCCCTATTAACAGTGTGCCGGTCTTCCTGGCCAAGGAGTTAACGACATTGTAACCCCGTATATCCACGTGGGGAAAATAGCAGCTGCAGAAGTAGCAGCGGTGCGCGGGGTATGTGAGCCAGTCGTTCAGAAAGCAATGGCAAACTACTGAACGTAAAAACTTGCCTAGTACATCAACAGCAGCTGAAAAATGCTGGTGTTGACTGCAACGTCCTGTAAGGGATATGCAACATAAAAAAAATATAAAAATTTAAAAAGAAATTAATAGTGACCCTCGCCATCAGGCGAACCCACTCCAACTTCAGAGGTGGATAGAACAGTGAAAGTTATAGTTCCTGAAAGAAGAGGCAGTGGTCGACCGACATGAAGATAGACACAAGACCTTGCAAACACCTTGAATATGAGAGTGCATGTGGCAAGAGAGCTTGTGAGGTATCAAGAGACTTTTTGGCAGGCAATGATTAAGGCAAAAAACTACAAAGAACCTGCTTAATAATGATGATGTCCCATATTTCTAACCTTTTTCCTCTATTATCACCAATCATATATGCTTGAAACCATAGATTTAAATTAGCAGAAAATGTGGATGCTCCATATTAATAAATGCAGGTGAAACATTAATGAAAATTTTATTAAATTATAAAAGAATGTAAATATCTAGCAATTACCTGTAAAAATGAACAATATAAACTAAACAGAGATTAAATAAGTCTACCATCTAAACAATTCATTACCATTTTATTGGAAGACGATTTTTCCAGAGATAAAATATAAAAATCTACCATCTAAACAATTCATACCATTTTACTGGAACACCATTTTTGTCCATGATGAGAGAAGCTGTGGACCAGCTGAAGCGAACAAACGATGGAAATCCAAAAACCCTGTCAAAGCTGGTTTCAAGAAACCTTTTGGTCTTTGGATCTGAAAAAAGTTAAGAGGAACAAACAAACAGGTTTAATGATCATGAACAGGATTAGTTCAAGTTACAAACAGCATTAGTTCCAGGATTAAGCATCAAATGGCTTAAAATGGTTATTAGTATTTTATAGTACAGCACACAAATTATGCATGTAATATCATTAAAGATGAGTCGTATAGTTAGCAAGTTAAGGAACTTTTAACACGTCTTGAATCATGTTGGGGTATATAATGCTAGTATATAATTTTAAAGGCCAGTTTGCACTCTGCAGGCAATGTGGTAAATATCTTGACTGCCACCATTACTTTCAAGGACATTTCATGCTAGGCTGTTGGCGCGATACTGACCATACAACACACCAAGTGCCAATTGGTCTATCAAATATGGGTCTAGCACCATATGCTCAATGCTCCTTACAGTGTGTAAAAGGGTCCTTTACTTTTACTTGACATGTCAGGCTGAGCTGACCTGGAAGACCAGGACGATTTAAAAAACCTGCCTCAATGTAGATTTGAATACAAGACCACCAGGCATGTGTGCTAGCCGCTGTGCTACTTCTGCACCATTTACAGACAGTACATTCAAATATCAAACAAATTTTGGAGTATTTATTTTATCTTCACACAGAACTTCCTACTTTATTCCATCCTATTTTTTTTTTCTCAAAGCTGACGCACACATCACTAGGGCCCAAACAATATTACGCTTTTTCCAATGGTATCTGTTTACACTTTGACATTAACATCATATCATAAAAACTCTGAAATTGACTATCAAATTCACAAAGAAGATTGAATTACCGCCTGGGTAGCCAGACCCATAGCCAGAATCTTCCAAAGTTATTCCTTCCATGAACTCCCAGTTTTTGACTGCGTAATCTCTGGACACCTGAGTGTTTGAAAAGAAAAACAAGATTCAGATATCTAAAGCAACCTTATTAAACTTTAACTCCTTTTTCTTTCGTTAACTACTTTAACTCTTAATATACATGCTTAACAATGCACACTTTTACATGTTCAAGGAGTATATTTGTAATACAAAATTTCAACATACGCTATATTTTAACAGTAAAACAGATTAATGTAGCCAGTGACTCTTAACTCGACCGCTAGCATATGGGTCAATCAACCATATTTAAACTACTGAGTAATCAAAACACTGCACAATGTTTAAATATGTAGTGTTTTTCCCCCTAAAAACACCAGCAGTCAATTCTTAAAGTTTACAAAGGTTCCACATTCAGATTTCAATGATTTGATTTCTAACTAGGATTTTGTCATCTAAATATCAATGACACCTACCAACCAACCAAAGAAATTTGATTATCAGAATGCGATAAACAGTTAATAATTGAAGAATTAGAGTGGAGTGGCAAAAAGGGTAACCCTCTTGACTCAAGCAACTAGGTTCATTTCACTGTGTGAACTGTGGATTTTTATAAAATAAGAAAATGGATGGTATACTCCCCCTTGATCCTGATGGTAATTTTATATATTACTTTTCTTCTTCCCTGTAAATGCCAGAATCTGAGGCTAACAGCTTGTGATTTACAATCTCACATACCAGGTTCAAAATCAGCTGCAGTCAATTTGTAAGCAGACTGCTTTGCATTGATTTCTAACCATGGTTTGAGCGTCGTTCATTCAACTACTGTATGTAAAATTTCCTAGATAATCACAAACAGCCAAAGAATGCTGGGATTGATTGTGACAGCCTACAAAAGACAAACAACTAAATTTGTTGTAAAAATTATGCTGATTGTGTTATCTGTTGACAGTGAGCATTAGGGTGCAATAATGCCTAGAAAAATAGCCTAAATAATATTCGCCACATTCAAATATTAAAAATTGTATGGCTCTTCCGTAAGCTAAAAATCCGATATCCAGCACAACATAATGAATATTCAATTGCTAACATTTTCTCCTTCCTAACTTTCTGTCAGTCTTTAATTTTTACTCCTAATTTGGTCCCTAAATTAAACAAACATACTTTTGTTCAAAGATAGAGAGAGATTTTTTTAATTTTAAGTTACATATCCCTTAAAGGATGTTGTAGTCAACACCAGCATTTTTCAGCTGCTGATGATGTTCTTGGCAAGATTACACTCAGTAGTTTGCCATTGCTTTCTGATCGACCGGCTCACATAACCCGTAAGTAACCAACGCAACACAATCCGCTGCCAAATCTCGCACAGCTGTGTTCCTCACGTGGATATACGGGATTACGGAGAAAGTATAGACTTATTACAGACCGCATATTTAATATAGGAATTAAAGAGTACCTTATTAATTAATAATTAAAGATTACCTTATTTAATTAATTAATCATCAAAGATTACCTTAGCACATATACTTGCTGCACTAACAATTGAATACAAAGAGTCTGCCTTTTTGGCAACTGTAACATCAATGTTAGGGAACAATTCTTTCAGCTTGTTCTGATATTTGACAGGGTCTCCTACCGTATCCACATACAGCTGCATACAATAATATAATAAGTGTAATATGAGAACATATGGAACATCACAAGAACATATCAATTATTTGTATTCTTTTAAATATAAATATATCACTGAAATATGAATTGTTAGGGTTTAATATTAGGTCACAGGATACTTAGGTGGGGTGACCATCTCTGTTCCTTGCCGTTTTACCTTCCCAGAAAAATCCATGATATCCATTTAGCGATGTGGTTCCCGAGACGAATATTGTGAATTCCTTGAACTGCCAGAGTAACTAATAATGACTGCCTGAAACAGGCTAATGAAACTAAACATAATGTACAACAATAAGAAAGAGACAAACAGCTTTCTTCGGTCATGTGATGAGAAGAGAGGCATTGAAGAACATTGTGACAACTGGAAAGATTGAGGGGAACAGAGGCAGACTAAGTGAAATTATGCTGGACGGACTGAGACGATGGCATGGAGGAATATCATCAGCAGAGTTGATCCAGAATACCAAAGACCGAGATATGTGGAGAGCCATGAACGCCTACTCCAGCTGGCAGGGCACTTGATGATGATGATCCATTTACAACTCTCGAGTCCATACCAGAACTGTAAAGTAAAGAAGCCTATTACAAGCCTTACGGCATATTGGGTTTAATGGTGCTAATCCTATACTTTTAATAGACCAATTGGCACACAAAGGGTCATGTGGTCAATAGCACACCAGCTTCCTTTATTTTCTAGGACAATTCCTGGCATCAATTTCTTCTTCTTCTTCTTGTTTCGTCTGGAATGTTGTTTTAAACGTAATTGCGTTTTGCCTGTTTACAGAGAGCTGCAATTTTCGCACCTTTTGGCAGACAAATCAGACTTCTTCAGGCATTTGTTGACCGAGTTAATCTTTCTGGCTGGCATCCATTTTAGGTTGGCTTAACCTGGGAGCGCAAGTCAACTGTTTAAAATATCTCCCTCGGAGATTTCAACACATTACTAGGCTGGCAGGCAAGCTGGCCACTGAGCTACCATCACCAACCTGAGATGTAATGAACAAGAAGTAATGCAGTCTTGCCAGAAATGGGAACTAAACCTTAGGTCAGTGGTTCTCAGCGGTGGGGAATTCCCCCCTCCCTCCCCGGGGAATTTTAGGGTTTCCAGGGGGGAATGAAGATTATTTCAAGACCACGTTAATACAAGAACAGATTACTTGATATTGTTTTTCCCTTCATACTTTACGGTTATGTACATCTCACCCCTTCTAAAATTCATTTTATAAAGTAAGTAGACCCATAAATCATGTTTTATGTGGATGTCTAGACTTGTTTTAGTATGTGCTTCCATTATTACCTATACTGTGTAGGGGCAGGAGCGGGAAACGGGGGATTTAAGGTAGGAAATGTGAAATGGGGGGGGGGGGGGTGGGGGGGATGGCGTTGTGAAAATATGGTGGGGTGCACTTGTTTTGGTATGTGCTTCCATTATTACGTATGCTGTGTAGGGGCAGGAGCGGGAGGGGGGATTTTAGGTAGGAAATGTGAAGGGGTGGGGGGAATGGCTTGAAAATATAGTGTGGGGGGGGGGGGAACGGGCCAAATTTTTAGGTAGAAAATACGAAAAGGGGGGGGGGGGGGAATGACGTTCTGAAACTATGGTGTAGGGGGACACGGGCCAAAATAGGTTGAGAACCTCTGCCTTAGGTGATTGTCTTGACAAGAAATGGGAACTAAACCTTAGATGATTGTCTTGACAAGAAATGGGAACTAAACCTTAGGTGATTGTCTTGATAAGAAATGGGAACTAAACCTTAGGTGATTGTCTTGACAAGAAATGGGAACTAAACCTTAGGTGATTGTCTTGACAAGAAATGGGAACTAAACCTTAGGTGATTGTCTTGACAAGAAATGGGAACTAAACCTTAGGTGATTGTCTTGACAAGAAATGGGAACTAAACCTTAGGTGATTGTCTTGACAAGCAAGTGCACCGGCTACAATATCACCACAACTGTATTTGTTATAACATCACAAAGTGATGGTTAGATAAACAAACAAGAAACCACTTTAAGATGAATAACACTACATACATGCTTATATTTCTAAATTACTATTGAAAGAACAATATTTGCAGTTGTACTGACATGATTATAATTGTATAGACAACAAAAACGTTTTTCTGTTAACCATAAGAGATTCTGATTATCTTTGCCAACTTCATAATGAAAAGAAATGAGCACTTAGACCAGTAATACAAATATTTCAATTATTGTGGCAGCTTTCCAACCAAGAATATCTGTAGTGATTATTTCATTATTCTCAGGAGGTTCCACGTGGCGAACTGGCCAAGCTTTCTGCCCTCAAGGTCATGGGTTCATTTCCTGGCTGTGTTGTTTGGACCATGAATGACAATTTTCCCAGATACCCCAGGAAGTCATCACAGAGCTACAGAGTGTGTGCATTGTGTGATGCTCTCGGCAGGCGGCTTACTAATCTATAGAAAAAAAAAGGCCATCCATCCATCGTGTGCCATGCTAATAAGCGTGGGCGGTCATGTTCTGCCATCTCACTCGATCACCAGAGTCGTGGATCAATTCTGTGTTCCTGTCTCGACCATGCCATGTGGCCAAGCCATCCAGGTATTTACTTCTCAGTCCTCCCCTTGGTCTCTTCCCTTCGATCTTGCAAGTTGTCACCAAGTTCTACAAGTCATTTCTCCTCATAACATGCCCAAAAAAGTTTGACTGTCTAGGTCTAATGTCTCTTATCAGTTTACGATCTTCATTTGTTTCTTGAAGGACTTGTTCATTGGTTTTTCTGTCTGTCCATGATATTCTTTGCATTTTCCTCAGAAACCACATTTCCACAGCCATCAGATGGTTTTCAGCTTGGCTGCTCATTGTCCACGCTTCACATCCATACAAATGTATAGATTCTATGTAGTACTTTAACACTCTTTTTCTCGTTTCAATTGATATCTTTCTATTGGTCAGTATGTTTTCCATCTTGCAAAAGGCTACCTTCGCAACGGCAATTCTTGTTCTAATCTCTTCGAGGCATCTCCTATCAGCTGTTATGACTGTTCCTAGATAACAGTATCGATTCACTTGCTTAAGAATATGCCCATTTGCTCGTATATCACATTGTGCTATTTCCTTCTTCCCAGTGATGACCATAATCTGTGTCTTCTTACTATTCAGTTCTAACCCTAGTTGTTCACTGTGTGCAACAACCGCATCTACTAAATGTTGCGGGTCCTGTTCATTGTCTGCAATCAAGACTGTATCGTCTGCATATCTAATGTTATTGATGTATCGTCCCCCAATGTTGATTCCTTTCATATCTTCTATATTTCTGAAAATATTCTCACTGTACAGGGAAAAAAGATCTGGAGACATTACACACCCCTGTCTCACACCTCTTTTAATAGGCTGATATTGGCCTACATCGTTCTCAATTCTCTGGCAGCTTGTTGTTTCCAATATATGTTTTTTACAAGTCTAAGGTCTTTTCCATAAATTTGTAGATCTTCAAGCATCCTTATCATGTCGACATGTATCACTTTATCGAAAGCCTTTGTGTAGTCAATAAAGCAAAGATATAGATCTTTGTTTACTTCTATAGAACGTTCAATTATTGTTCTCAGTATATACACAGCTTTTACTGTGCTCTTGCCTTCTACAAACCCACATTGCTCTTCTCCTATTTCAGGTTGTATTTTCTTCCTAACTCTTTGCATGATACTTCTCAGCAAAATCTTTGTGATGTGGCTCATTATACTAATTGTTCGATGTTGATCGCACTCCAAGGCTCCTGATTTCTTCGGGATTGCAATAAATATAGAATTACATAATTCAGGAGGTATATCTCCAGAATCATATATTGCGTTCAGTAGTCTGGTGACTTGGTCTATTCCATATTCTTCTAAGGCATTGATCATTTCTATTGTGATGTTATCTGTACCCAGGGTCTTGCCAGTTTTCATATGGTTAACGGCCAGATGAGGTAAAACCTGGTGCAATGGAGTTGATCTCTTCACTTACTCCCTTTCATAAAACTATTCTTCTGAATGAGACTAATTAAAATAAAAGTAGTACAGGAAGGTCCCTCTATACGTCACTTTGGTTTACGTCGTTTCCCTATAACGTCGTCATCAAAATGGAACAAACTTCACTTTATGTCACTACATTCCGCTATAATGTTGTCACCTGTGTTGCTATGCTGCGTTAACGTCGCCATTTTACATTTTGTGCAGTGCGTTTTCCCAGGTTTTTATCATGTAATCACATATAATTATGAGTTCAAAGCATACAGTAAGTGGTGATAGTGTATCTGGTTGTAAGAGGACTACGAAAAGTGTTACTCTTGAGGTGAAGTTAGATGTGTTACGTAGTTTTGAGGCTAGCGATTGGGCTGTTGATATCAGTAAAGTCCATGGTTTTCCTCCAACCACAGTAAGGACAATTCATGCAGGTGCTGACAAAATCAAAGAGGGTGCTAAAAAAGTAACCCCGTTGAGTACTTCCAAGATCACTCATACCAGAAGTACTCTTATGGAGAACATGGAAGCACTATTGGCCGTCTGGATTGAAGACCAGAACCAACGGAATATGCCTGTGAGCAAAATGGCTATCCAAGAAAAAGCAAATTCTCTCTATGAAGATCTAGCTAAGAAAATGGGTCAGAGCAGTACTAGTAGTGCTGATGATAGTTTTGGAGTGAGTCGTCGTTTTAATGCCTTTACGGCCCTATAATTCTACCACTCGCCCTCCAACCCACCTCTATTTAGCCAATAAATATCAACAACCATCAAAATAAACATTACATAAAACACTGTATTTCATTTAATTCTATGGGAAATAGTGTTTCACTGTACGTCGTGTTTTCCAATAACATAACCCTGACGTTAACACAGGCTTCCTGTATGTTCTAAAAATAAGACTGACAAACGATACCTCAGTGACATTGACACCTCTCTCCAGAGCTGTGTTGACCAATCGTATAGCACAGTCATGAGACAAGGCATTCAGATTATATTTCTCTCTGAAATAAAAACTACTACTTTACCATAAAACTAAAATACCTCAATTTCACTAATGTGAAATTCAGTTAAGAATACATAAATGATTCTTCTACCTCAAATCTTATTCAAAGTACTAATAAATTGTTAACCACAATCATATAAATCCTTTAATCATTTCTGACTCAGGGAGTTAATGCAGCCTTGAAGTATGAGTGAATCTTCTGCTGCCTAACTTGTTGTTCTCCCTATAAGTTTCTCGTCTCCTCCAACCAATGCAGCACTCTTTTCACCTAGTTCAAGATATTCTCTATGCGTCCCCACTAGGTATAATTGAATAGAAGCCTCTTGCAAATGTTAACAAGATGTGATATTTATTCTCATTGTCCTGCAGGTTCTTCAAAATGCATGAAGTCATCAACAGAGTTGGTTCCATTTCAGGAACCCAGCAACAAAGTACTGCATGTGCTTAAACAGTAATAAGTGTGGCAATTTGTTTTCCATAACAATAAAAGTCTTCTCAGATATTTATTACTTACAGTAGCAATTTAAAACATCAACAGCATGAAATTTAACCACCTGAGTATGCTGACTTTGCCAAAAAGCAAACTTAATTTCCAAAAATCCTCACGATCTCCAAAATCTTCTTGACATTGTCCTTTAATTTAAAACTTAAAACTGATGTTTTACACTTGCAATTTGCCATCCACCTTTCCCTTTGCTATGGTTTACAGCAACGCATAACGTATTTGTATGGGCCTAAAATATATTAATTACCAAACCTTTGTCTTGTTTAGTAATTATTTTAATACTCACTTTGTTTAAGTTTTCTGTATTTGTTATTTGGTCTTTTCATGATGTTCGTCCCATTTTTTTTCTATATATTCACATTTCTCAAAAGTCCATGACTCCGTACTATATAACAATATAAGGTATTAATATGTAGTATCGATAGAAAGGGGTATGATGCTGCCAAGCTTTACAGGAGTCTGAATAAAAATACTAAAACACTGATGGAAAAACACAGATACAAGCAAACATTGCAACTGAAATCTTTATCAATGGAGCAACAAGAACAAAACAATAAAAAATATATTTAAAATTAATAATAGTCAAGCTTCTAAGTCATATTTTGTGTATTTATTTGGATTAGGGTAAACATAACACTCATGACTGAACTGTAACCAATAAGATTACATCTTGTATGTTAGAACATTTAATGTTATCATTTCTGACTGTAGACTAAAGCTGGACTTGACAGAAGCCTTTGAATTGTTTCTAACCTATTAATTATGAAAATGAAAAATGGTAACCTTCTAAGCATGCTTGTTGAAATGTACGTTGGTGAGATAATTTCAACCATCCAGCCCAGCATATCCAGTGACTCGTTCATTTTCTTAAACACATTGTCCCTTTGCTCCTCAGTTAATGTTTTGGAATCTGATTAAAATGAAATCAACAATACAGAATTAGTATAAAGTAAAATTAGGGATCCTTTGACATGCCTTGATGTGTATTGGGTATATGGTGCGAGCCCAATGTTTTCACAGCCCAATCAGCACTTGATTGGCGATGTAGCCAGTAGCATGCCAGCTTGATTGGCGATGTAGCCAGTAGCATGCCAGCCGTGTTTACTTCCCAGGACATTTCCGATTCAGGTTGGGTTGGTCTAGGAGCCACGACAGTTTTTAACAAATCTGTCTTAATGGAGATCTGAACACATGCCCATCAGGCAAGCATACCAGCCACTGCACTACCATGCCTACCCAAGGTGTATGTAGAATAATAAATAAGTGAAGGATCCTTTCACACCTAAAGGCACATTGGACATATGGTACTTGACCCATATTGTTATAGGCCAATCAGCACTCACTGGGTGATATGGTCACTATCACACCGGCCGCCTATACTCATCTCATCTCATGTCATTGTGTTCCTCTTGTGCCTCACGGTGTCGAGATGAAGTATAAACATCGTGAGAGTGCCCGATTACGTGCTTCATATATCGATATTCCCATGGACTCTGCTATTCCCTCCGTCCAACGTTTACGTGGTCGGCCTCTTCCTCTGTTTCCATCTGGTCTGTACATCATTGCTTGTTGTGGTATGCTGTTGAATGGTAACCAACTTGCATGACCAAACCATTTGACTTGCTGCTTTCTAATAAAATCTAGTGCTGCTTTAACCCCCACTTTAGTCCTGATTTCTTCATTTCTGATCTTATCTCTTCTTGATACGTTGAGTATTCTTCTCAGGAATCTCATTTCTGTTGTTGTGATTTTTTCTTTTCTCTTTTTCTGTCATTGTCCAGGTTTGGCATTGGTAGCATAGAGTTGGTAGGAAGATTGTGTTGTAAAGTGCCTTCTTAGTAGTTATTGATACATGTTTGTTCTTTAGTATTGGTGCCATTTGTCCAATGAGTTGGTTTGCCATATTGCATCTATTTTCGATCTCGTCTTCTGATCTGCCATTTGATATTATACTTCCTAGGTACTTGAAACCAGTCTCTGTGGCTAAGGGCTTGCGAACGCGGTTTGTGAGCCCGTATACCCGGGTTCGAAACACGGCAGTGCTGGTGTTTTCGAAAAAGGTATAGGAGCCGGTCGTTCAGAAAGCAATGGCAAACTACTGAACATAAAATCTGCCCAGGAATCATGAACAGCGAAAAATGCTGGGGTTGACTGCTACGGCCTGTGAAGGACATGCAACTTAATTTTTAAACCGTGTCGTGTTGTGTTATAACGTGCTGGTATGGGGGGCCGATCATTCAGAAAGCAATGGCAAACTACTGAACGTAACATTTGCCTAGTACATCAACAGCAGCTGAAAAATGCTGGTGTTGACTGCTACGTCCCGTAAGGGATACGCAACCAAAAAAAAAAAAGGTACTTGAAACTCTTTACTTGTTTCAAGGGATGTTTAGGTGAACTGTTGTTCTTTGTTCTTCTTTAGTTATAGTCATTACCTCTGTTTTACTTGTGCTAATTTTCATGTTATGTTCCCTACACATTTTGCTTAGACTATTCATGTGGTCTTGTAATTCAGCTTCTGATTTTGCTATTAGTGCTTGGTCGTCCGCAAACAGTTCTCTAATGGTTAGATTTGCAGATGCTTCTTCTTCTGTGTTCTCGTCATGCGGTATTCTTGCTGTCTCTGTTTGGCTGGGTTCTTTACATATGTTGTCTATATATGTTATGAACAAGAGAGGGGACAGGACACAACCTTTCGTACTCCAGATCTTATGGTGAAGGGTTCTGAGTGTCCTCCAGTTGCTCTCACTATGCATTCACTGTTGTTGTATAAGCTTCTACATATGTTTGTTACATGTGTACTCACTCCATATTGTTTAAGGATTTCCCACAGCTTGTTTCTATCTACTCTATCGAATGCCTTTTCTTGATCGACAAAGGCTAAGTAGAGTGTTTCATTGAATTCGATTGATTTTTCTATAAGTTGTCTAAGAGCAGAAATGGCATCTGTGCATCCTTTATTTTTCCTAGATCCAAGTTGTGTTTCGCTTAGCTGGGGTTCTAAAGTAGTTCGTAATCTTTTTTCAAGAATTTTGCAAAATATTTTTCCAGTATGACTCAACACTGAAATGCCTCTGTATTGTGGGCAGTCTCTTTTGCTGCCTTTGTTTTTCCTATACATCCCAAGATATTTCCTGGCATCCATTTTAGGTTGGGTCAACCTGGGAGCCCAGGTCAATTTTTAAAATTGAAACCCACTCCGATGTGAATCGAACCCACGATTGTGGATGTCATCTGCAGACTGCATTCTTCAGGTCACCTGAGGAACAGCCTGTGGTGAATGGAAGGCCCAATATACGGAAGTGAGACTAAGCAGCCATGTGCAGGACATGACGATTCCTTGGGTGAGCCCATTACCAGAGCGCTGAGTGTCGGCTCTGCAATTATGGAAGCCTCCTTGGATGGCGGGGAATGCCCATGGTCTATCCCTGCCTTCTCTTGAGGGTTGACAGGGATGTCTTCAGCTGTTCTAAATGGGCCAGCTGGGATGGGGATAAAACCACAACAGTGAGAGTCAAACATCCTATGAAACATCCAGGAAGGTCAACAAATGCCTGAAGAAGTCAGATGTGTCGACCGAAAGGTTCAAATATCGCCGCTCTGCTGTAAACAGGCACAACGCAATTACATCTAAAACAACATTCCGGATGAACGCAGCAGAAGAAGAAGAAGAAGAAGAACTCACGATTGCAGGGATGGCAGGTAAGTGTCTAGCCACTACACTACTGTGGCTCAACAAAGCATTAGCATGCATAAATACAATTCTCGTTTATTTATTTCTTCCAACAGATTTCAGTGTAAATTTTGTCAACTAATGTGCATAATGTGCTTTTAAAAGAACAATTAGATATTTCACAAATTAAGGAAAATATCCTACCTGCAAACTTCATTTCCGAGAACTTATCTTTGTCTGCTAGCGGGCTAAAGCAGATACCATAGACCATTGGTCCTGTGAAACAAACAGGTTCTGCTGTGAATCAGTTAAAACAAATCAACAACAATTGTCATAAATCTTAACTACTTTCCCAGTTTTACATTACAGGGGAGCAGCATTGTTGTTTTTTTTTTAAGAGTTAAATATCAGAAAACGGTGGCACCATTTACAGGTTACAATGTCTGCTCATGGCTCATGCATATTTGGTTCAATTCCAGGTGCAGCCTGGATTTTTTTTTACAAAAATAAGAAAATAATGTTAACAAACACACAATGAAGTCAGATGTGTCTGCCAAAAGGTGTAAATATTACAGCACTGCTGTAAACCGACACAACACAATTATGTTCACAACAAAACTAGCAGAAGAACAAAGAAGAAGATCCTTGCTACTGCTATGGAGTCCACACACTATGCAGAGGCTTCTTGTGTGATGTATCGGGGAGACTGGAGCATTTATGGAGATATCTGTCCGTGATGAAAATGATCCTTAACCAACAACCAAACCAAACATATAAAAATAAATCCCACTCAGTTAAATATCACAAGCTTACCAAGCACAGGTCCGCGTCCTGCCTCATCAATCCCAAGCCAACAAGGTTCTGTTTGCAGACGTTCACAAATTGGAGATTCAAGTAAACAATTTTTACTGCGATTGTTTTCATACTTTGACTGATTCATTTTGCTGCAAGATGTTCTGCTCTTTCTGTTAAAACAAAAAACAAAACAAGAAAATAAGATACTAATGTCATGAGTTCATAACCATTTCTCCATGGGGAATAGGGGATGTGGATACAAGACAACACTGCAGAATCAGACAATAAATTTCAAGCAAACAAAAAAAGAAGAAAACATGAATAATTGAAAGAGCTAGAAAACACTAGTGCAAGTATTTATAAAGTACATTTTTCTAAATATTTGTCTAACATTAAATGAAATACTTCTTTCATTCACCACATAACTGCTACAAATGATATTTCAGTAAACTAGCAAACAATTCATTTCTCTGCTAATTCAATGCAACAAACGAATCAATCTTATCTATTTGTTAATGTTCATGATACACTAGTTTGGTGTACCGAATGTTGGGCAGTGCTTACCAAACTCGACATCCCACATTGTACCAAGGGCTTTGAGCAGTGGAGCAAAATTTAGAGGGTACAAGCCCTTCCTGGTGCGAGGAAATGCAACCTAAAGACTAAATGTCATGGCAGAGCAGACCAGGCCCTAAGCCTTGGTTGACAACTGGTCTAGTTTCGAAGCTCTAACAGGCAGACAGTTAGAGCATTGCTTTGCCGATCTGGCTTCTTCTGTAGCTTGTCTTGTTCCAGATGTATTGATGTTACTTTTCCTCTGGAGTAAACTAGGCAGGCCGAGAGAGGTACCATGCTTCATCGGCAACACATGGTCTGTACAATTCAGCCCAGGCTTTATGCTATGGAGAAGTATAACGCCATCCCTGGTCTACCACCATGGGTTGTAGTTAATTATGCCTTTTTTTAAAGCACAATGTAACAAACTATTGTCTTTCAACATGGCAAGGTGCCAGTAGTAGTAATACACTAGATTCAATATATGGTTTGACACTGAGTGTTTATTTGACTTATGCTTGGTGAATAGAAATACCTGAAACCTACTGTGCTTTACAAAAGTCCAAGTAGAAATGTCATCCACATTCCAATGTTTTTTGGGTTGAGTTGGATTCTATACAGACAACTGTAACTGAATAATGCAGATGACATGACTATACCAAAACATTACACTGAAATGCCTACACACATTAAATATAATTATCAGCAGGAAAGGCAATATGGCTCACATGTATTTCAAGATTATTGAAAAGGAGCATCAAAAACATAAACACAGAAAACTTTTTAAAAAAAATGCAAGGTTTGAGTCAAGAATTGTCAAGCATAAACCAATTCTATGTGATCGAGATGGGCTGTTACTGACAGATAATACAATATGTGAGAGATGGAAAATGGAAGAAAAGATAAATTTAGAACTAGCTGGTTTTAGACAAAGTAGAGGTA
Source organism: Cepaea hortensis (assembly GCA_963921405.1). Taxonomy (NCBI): domain Eukaryota; kingdom Metazoa; phylum Mollusca; class Gastropoda; order Stylommatophora; family Helicidae; genus Cepaea; species Cepaea hortensis. Next base: position 42,436,048 of record OY992878.1, on the reverse strand, counting down.
CATGTAACAACATATTTATCAAGTGGGCAATTATAGAAAAAAGCAGAGAGTACAAAGCAGATCTGTACTCTTGCTTTATAAACTATTCAAAAGCATTTGACTGTGTAGAACAAGAATACTGGAATATCGTGAAGGAAATGGGTTTCTCATTATAGATTATAGAGAATACAAATCAAGGAAACACTCTACAGTAAACAAAAAGCAGAACGGAGGGTTGCATTTTCTCCACTTATCTGTTTAACTGACATACTGAAAATATCATCAGGAATGTTAGAGAAAATATTGACAAGGAACATATGATCCCTTTGTAATCAGCTGGATGGATAGAATTACCTGCACTTTGATATGCTGACAACACAGTATTAGTATTAGAACACACACAAGAATTGAGAAACTAATAAAGTCATTGCAAGAACACTGTTAAAAACAAAACTGATATCTCAAAGCAACAAAAACAATGGCAATTAATAAAGCAAATATGCCAAAAGATATATTTATCAATGGAGAAAAATGACAAAGTGAGCAGTTTTGAATATTGTGGTTCACTGCAGACATGTGATGACAGAATTAAAAGAACAAACACTGCTCTGCAAAAACTAAAACAATTTAACTCTGCATGGGTTGGAACAGATAAAGCAACAAAAATCGTTCTGGTAGCATGCAAATTACTGAAATACACATATAGTTATATATGCTTCTGGATATACGTGAACACATAATAGATGTATACAACAGGACTCAATACTGAAGAACATTGGTTATTAACTGATTCTCTGCCGCAGATCGATAGGTCGGTTCCATAGAACAGTTTTGGCACCTGCGAACCGATAGGTCAGTTCGGTATATATAGTGCTTTAATTGATCCATTGCTCCTTTTTAGTCCACATTTAGTGTCCCATTGAATTAAACTTTACAACAAAATATTTTGCTTCCGCCCGTGTGCAAGAACACGCTAGGCCCCATTTCTTTTTTAGGAGAAATTGAGTTTGGTGTGATTCAAAATAATTGTTGTGATTCGAAATGACAATACCTTCTGGTTCTGGACCTCATATATTTTAATTAAATTACCGTTTTATACAATTTTATATTATAGTTATTGTGATGTAAAGGACTTTGAGAAAGATTCTAAAACTTATACCACGTGCAGTAGTCAAGTAATTATATAGAAGACGGTCATAATTTCAAAAGAAATCTTAACAGTGAAAGTTCCTCATATTATGATGGCAAATGCCGACTTATGCTTGGGCTAATGGGCCACACTTGTGCCACTAAATTTGCTTTGCCTATCACAAAGTATTTAAGGAGTTATTTAAATAATTAAATTTAGAAGAATAATAATTATAACTAAATAGAAAATATTGTTTATTGTTTCTCAGTACTCTACTCCTCAGTAATCTGCCTGGTGTGTTCCTGACATTTTCCATTTTGTGTGAACATTATGTGCTTCAAAATATTGTTTTAATTATTTTTTATTGATGTTGCGGTGCAGTTCTTGTGATATTATTGAACAAAAGTGGTGTATGTAACAGCATTCAGCAAATTTAACTGGATTAGCTGCTGTAGATACAAAATAAAGCCTTGTCGTCGACAGTGAGGGCCCTACGGGCCCAAAAACTTAAAAATATCCATCGATCGTTCTAGCAGTCCACCGAACACTAAACCGGAAAATGATTGCCGGACCGATGCAAATGAGGCTCGAAGGGATTCTTCTTTGTTGCGGTGAATTAAAATTGAAGTACCGAAATTTTAAAATATTTTTTACCTTTTTAATTTCAATTGTTATTACTAAACCTCTCATTATTATCATATTTCTAACCTATCAATTAATTATTAACAGTCATGTTTCATGTGCAATCCTCTTTAATTTGATATGTAATACGTCTGCTACCATTTTAACAATTTTAAAAGTGTTTAATTATGACACACCCCTACTTTCCATTTTCTGCCTTGAATTCCTGTTTGGTCAGGACCACTTTTTTGTTTGGCATGCAATCAGTTAAAATAAAATTGAGGAAAATGAAATATTTGAAATCCTGCAGGGTAAGGGTAAGGTCGAAAGCAAGCGTGCAAGAGGTAGACAACGATGCAAGTTGGAAGATATCAAGTGATGGGTGAACAGCAGTCTGCTAACTGAGCCGTGATGGAGAGTTTTTATAGACAATCCACTCAGGCGAGAGACAGACACTTCGGAGTGGTGTTCCATCATCTTTCAAACTTCATTGTGGAGACAGCGCCTACCTAATTGAAATTGATTTATTGTACCTGCAACCAAGAACTTTGTTTTTGCTTAAGAAAGCATACAAGACTTTTACTTTAACAATAATTAAAGTAGCGGGAGAGGCGCCCGTTCAGACAAGAGAAAGAACAGGAAGTCAGTCAGGCAGAAGTGAAGTGAAGACTGAAGAAGTGAAGCAAATCTGTAGAGTAGAAAAGAAGACACGCGGATTGATTCTCTTATCTGAGCGCAAGAAATCTTAAATGTACATTAAATCTGAAGTGCACGTCACAAATTAGGAGGCTACAATTTCTAATGCTGACAATTGTGTAAAACACCATATTGCAATTAGTGTGCTGTCTCATAAAAAAAAAATGTAAATGTGACAAGACCTGTAAAAGAAACCACATACCAATACAAAAAGCCGCGAATATTTGGTTACACCCACTAAGCTAAACTAACTTCAAATACAAATTACTAGGAAGGGACATCATTCTCGTGTTATTATTTCCTTGGTTATTTATGACCTCTTTCCTTATGCCTTGACTTCAGTTTTGTACAAGGTTTTATGACTTTTATCTCATCTTGTTCTCTTGTACCTTGCCGTGTCGAGGTGAAGCATAATCAACGGGAGAGTGCCTGTTTATGGGCTTCATATATCCTGATTCCCATAAACTCGTTATTCCCTCTGTCAATCGTTTACATGGTCGGCCTCTTCTTCTGGTTCCGTTTGGTCTGTCATGATACATCCATCATTGATTGGTTGCGGAATACTGTTTCTGATGTTAGTCAGTGTTAGTTGCTAGCCTAGTTATATGGCCGAAACATTTAACTTGCTGTTTTCTGATAAAATCTAGCTCTGCTATAACCCTCACTTTAGTCCTGATGTCTTAATCTCTTATATTCTTTCTTCTTGATACATTGAGTATTCTTCTCATGAATCTGGGTGAAGCTGGGGCGACCATCCCCAACCCAGCGCGTCCACAAGTGGCGGATCGTGGAACGGCCTCTAGATATAGAGGTTAGCTGCGAATACCCAATAAGCAGCCGCGGACCAATTGGCGGTGGGCACAGAAGGCGAGGCGGGATCTCAGGGTGCGATCTGAGTTCCTTAGAAAATACCTCATATGCTAGGGAGACGTGCCTGCCAAGAGAGTCAGGGGCGCTCTAAACCCCCCCCCCCCCCCCCCCCCGTAGGTGGAACCCATTAGCTTTGGACAGCAGTCCATCTAGGAGACGGAAAACTCCAAATATAAACCCCCAAGTTCAAGGTGGACCAGCGTGCTGAGGAACTGAATGGCCATGGGTAAATTGGTCGCGAACGTTGGACGTCTGGCAGGCGTGCGGGGCGGCACCAGGCGTATGGACTCCTGCGGGACATCCCCTGCCTCTTCCCTAGCAAGCAGGCAATGCTAAGGGAATTATTTTCTGAAATATCCAAACTTTGCTTATGGAATTAATTAAACACGGGAATCGTCGCCGGAGCTACGTAACACGTGCTCTGCGCTTGACACATATTTCAGAGGCTAGCGAAGAGAGAGTGGGGAGGAGAAGACGAGGAAGTGGTTGAGAAGAAGGCATAGAGATAGGAGGGCAGGCGCCATGAGAACAAGACGAAAAGTGGAGAGACTAGGTTTCAACCATGTTAGAGTGGGATACTGGAATTGTCGTAGTGCCAGGCAGAGAGGTCCTTATTGGAGAGGCTAATATATGATTTTGATGTCCTCATGCCCCAGGAACTAAATACAGACAAATACCATTGCCCTGGGTACGCCAGTTATATAAACCCTACCGGGCAGAAGAGTTATGGGCAAGGTCTACTGGTGAAGGAAGGAGTGAAGCATATGGTACTTGACTTGAGCCAGTGGAATCACAGCGCAAGAGAGGTCCAGGGTATACAAATGGAGATTAGTGGCTTAAGTTGGAACAACATAAATGTATATGCCACAGTGGACTGTTTTGTCAGAAAGGAACACTGGGACTGGCTTAAGGAATTGGAGGAATTACCAGGTGATAGGTTACTCATATGTGGAGACGTCAATGTGAGGAACAGAGATTGAGACAGTAGTGGAGAAAACCGACTGGGAATTGCCCGGATGGGAATGTTTCATGAAGGAGATTAGAGGTGATAAAACACTGCAAAAATTCTGGAAACTGCACAGACAAATGCAAAGAAAAGATCGGCCTATGACATTGGGAACAATTTATAGAGATATTTGTGTGCGCGTAAAAACAGACAAAGAGAAAGAGGAGGCGTTTCTCCAGAGATTTTTAGAGCAGACCAATCATAATGATGCTGACACCAGGGATGCAGTTAGAGAGGAATTATCTGGCACCATGAAGAATATGCATTATGAAGACATCATACGGGTTGAAGATGTTAAACATATTTTGAAAAAAAGCAAAAGACACGGCACCAGGGCCCGATGGGGTTAGGTATGGCCACGTGAAGGCTTTGAGCGATGCAGACTTGAAGGAGATGACCGACTGCTTTAACCAGAGCATTAGGACAGCGTCAGTACCGCAGGATTGGGTGCACAGCTATCTCATCCCTCTCCCAAAACCATTCAAGGATCATTAAAGGCTTAGCGGCTTTAGGATCATCACCCTTCAAAATTCATACGGGGAGCAAAGAATAGTAACACTGTTGCCTACCATGCACGTCGTAAGAGGCGACTAAGGAGGATATGGTTCCGTCGCCCTGCTACTGAGTGAGTGCGTGACGCGACACTGTGAGCTGTGAATTTCGCGTGGAATGCTTTTGCATCTGTCCAGTTGTTATTCGCGTGAACTGCATGTTCGAAACGATGACGGCCGGCTGTTGCTGGATTGACTGGTTTGCCTTTTCAGTTCACGAGTGCATTTTTCAGGAGACTCCTGGTAGTCGTCGCTGTAGCTACGGAGTTCGTGCTTTGTGCGGCGCTTTCGGTGGGTCGCCCTGCAGAAAGATACCGAGTCATATGGGATAAAACCCCGGTCAATGAAGTCTTTCTGGTGACTGCCGTTTTCATCGACGATGAACTGTATTTTCTTGGAGGACATTTGTGTTGGCATTCTGATGGCGGCATTATGCACAGTGTACCTGTGCGGGCTGTTGGCTTGCCGACACTCCTGTCTATTCCATTGTTCACATGGGGCAGTGAGGAGCATTTTGTGATATTCACTGGCACAGGAACGGAGCAATATGGGTACGACCCGTTGCCGTGAAGTTGGAACCGTGACTAACTAACTAACTAACTAACTAATTCATTTGGGAAGGTTTTAGAGAAGATAGTCGCTGTCAAGCTGCAAGAGTTTTTGGAAAGGGGGAAGCTTCTTCCAAGAGGCCGGGGGGGGGGGGGGGGGCTACAGGCCAGGAAAAGATACCTGGTCAAATTCAGCCACTTTTGCCTTTGATGTTTATGAGGGGTTCCAGCGTAGACAGGAAACGATGGCGGCAGCGCTTTATCTCGAGGATGCGCACAATAGAGTTCGATATGATATTTTGATGACCGCACTGATGGAGAAGGGGGTCAATCCCTGGTTGGTGATCTGGATAGCAGCCGTCCTGCATTCTCGTTGGGTTGCTCTCCGTCTGGGTGCATAGACCTCAGAGCCACATATTTTAACCCCGGTAACAAAGAAAGTATATCGAGCAATGCGAATACTAAAAACAACATTGAAGAAAATTGGAATTTCCTAAAAAGTACCTTGCTAAATGCTGCAACAAACACAGTCGGCTACGTACAAAGACAGAAGAAGAAGTGGCTTAGCGATAACACCTGGACGAAGATACAAGAAAGAAAACAAGCAAAACTAACACTTCTTTCTGCAAAAGACACATCTACATATGAAACCCATAAGCAAAAAATACTCTATGTTGGATAAAGAGGTGAAATCAAACGCACGAAAAGACAAACAGAACTTCATTCACAGCCTGGCCTCCGAAGCCGAAGCAGCTGCCAGAACTGGAAACAACAGAGCCGTATTCCATATCATGAAGCAACTATGCAATCACTCACCTACACCAAATATACCCATCAAAGACAAACAAGGCAATCAATTGTTATCCGATGACCTTCAAAAGCAACGATGGGCAGAACATTTCAAAGAAATATTAAATAGACCGCAGCCTGACACTGTTCCGAACCTGGATGGAGAAATTACTATGCCCCCACTAGATGCCTCCTGCGAGTCATTCACCATGGAAGAGATTAAAGCAGCCATCAAAAAATTGAAGAACAACAAAGCTGTTGGTGAAGATGAAATCTCAGGAGAAATGCTCAAAGCAGCAGATGAGAACACCTTACAACGTTTGTTACAGCTGATCAATGAAATCTGGCAAAGCGAATCCCCACCACAACAGTGGATAGATGGTGTAATTTTCAAACTGCCTAAAAAGGGCGATATGTCTGATTGCAATAATTGGCGTGGTATCACTCTATTGTCAGTACCAGGAAAACTTTTTTGTAGCATGTTACTTGAGAGATTGAAAAAGGCGATAGATGAAAGGCTCAGAGAAGAACAAGCAGGCTTCAGACCAAAACGGTCATGCATAGACCACATTTTCACCCTCAGAATAATAATTGAAGACTCCGTAGAATTCCAGTCGAAATTAATCACCAACTTTGTCGACTTTCAAAAAGCCTTCGACAGTATCCACCGTCCTTCACTTTGGAATCTACTTAACATCTATGGTTTTCCTACCAAATATACCAACGTCATAAAATCTTTCTACAAAGAAACACGTTGCTGCGTAAGAACAGAAACAGGCAACTCTGACTGGTTCTCAGTCGAAACAGGAGTGAAACAGGGTTGTGTCTTATCACCGATGCTTTTTGGAATAGCTATCGACTGGGTCATGCGCAAATGCACAAACAACACAAATATGGGTATCCATTGGGTTGACAAAATTCTAGAAGACCTGGACTTTGCCGACGACATAGTGCTTTTGAGTTCAACACACCCGGATGCCCAAGAGAAAATAAACCACCTCCAAAATGTTTCAGGGCAAATTGGTCTCCAAATTAACACCACAAAAACAAAGACTATTGATCTTACCAACAGTTCAGATGACACCAAATTGAACAGCTACGTTCTTGAAAAAGTCAACAGTTTTACATACCTAGGAAGCAAAATGACATCTACAGGGGACTCAACACCAGAAATATCATCTAGAATCGCACTGGCATCTAGTGCCTTCAATAAACTGTCAAACATCTGGAAGTCAAAGACACTCAGCAAACACACAAAACTTAAAATCTTCAACTCCTGTGTGATTCCAGTGTTAACGTATGGATGTGAAAGTTGGAAATCAACGGTAGCTTTAGATAAAAAATTAGACAATTTTGAGAACAAATGTCTTAGAAGACTTCTAAACATCCACTGGACAGACTTCAGAACCAATTCGCAAATAAGACAAGAGACTAAGCAAGATACAGTATCCAATTTCATAAGAAGACGCCGTTGGAACTACATCGGCCATGTACTCAGAATGGACAAGTCAAGACTCCCCTATCAAGCCCTCATATGGTCACCAGTAGGGAAAAGAAAACGGGGAAGACCAAGAGAGACCCTGCGTAGAACCATAATTAGAGAAGGCTCATTCAATGGCCAAGTAAATATCCAAGATCTACAACAGGTAGCAGCGAACCGCCAAGCATGGAGAGACAGGACTTCTGCCCTATGCGCCGCCTTAGGCTCAAGAGGAAAGACTAACTAACTAACTAACTGCCATGAGGCGCTGGACGCAGTTAAGGGTCAGCGACTGATAAGAGGAAAATCGTGGATGGCTCAGGCGGAGGAAACGATCAGACAGGTGTGTATCTTGGGGAACACTAGGCGAGGAGAGAAGTGGGTCAGTGTGCCAGCGGAGCAGTCAGACTTGTACAGAGCTATAATAACATTGAGCCGGGAGTGCAGGGAGTGGTCAGCAGGGGCCACGGAAGTGGAAATCCAGCAACTAATTCAGGATAATGCTCGCTCGGGTGATGTGATTATCTGCACCGATGGGTCGGTGTTGAGACGTAGGAGAAGTGCCTGGGGGTTCTTAGCAAAAGCTAATGGTCGACGTTTGGTGCAGGAGAGCCTGGCATATGATACCACAACATCTAGCTTAAGAATGGAGGTGGAGGCGGTCAGTGCAGCTTTCCGCTGGATTGAGAATACGATACAACACACATCGTGATTGTAACTGACTCAGAAAGCATGTTGAGGAAGGTGAGGACAGGCAAGCTTCAGGCAGAGTGGCTTGCTTCGCTTCGGAGGTCACAGGTGGCAAGCATCGCCTGGATCTTTTCTCCGGGGCATGCTGGTGGGCTGGGGAATGAACAGGAGGACAGATTGGCTGGCTCTGCAAAACTTGGTGGAGTATTGATGCATGACAAGGCAGACGTGGTTGCGACCTTTTGGGAGGACGTTTACACCTCGGAGGAGCAAATGGATCACCATGGTCTGGCAAGAATGAGACAGAGAGGAGTGACGAGGTGATCTGGCCGACGCTCGACGCTCAGAGGACAGGCGAGACGGACATATAATCAGATTGCTACTGGAACTATTGGTATTGGAACTCTTCGCTGGCTGCTGAGGATGGGGACGGAGCGCTTATGAGAATGCCCCAAATGCTGTGGTGTCGGTTCCTAACTCAATCAATCAATCAATCAATCAATCAATCATTCTCATGAAACTCATTTCTGTTGTAATTTTTCTTTTCTCTTTTTCCACATCTACTACTACTACTACTACTACTACTACTACTACTACTACTACTACTACTACTACTACTACTACTACTACTACTACTACTACTACTACTACTACTACTACTACTACTACTACTACTACTACTACTACTACTACTACTACTACTACTACTACTACTACTACTACTACTACTACTACTACTACTACTACTACTACTACTACTACTACTACTACTACTACTGCTGCTGCTGCTGCTGCTGCTGCTGCTGGCACTTTGCTGTCTTAACAGAAAATAGTTTGTTACATTGTGTTTCAAAAAAGGCAGTAGCGAATGTGGCTGATCAGACCAATTCGCGCTGTAAATGTTCGTCCACAATGGATACATGTGAACACCTGGTCATTTCCATCATTATGCACCATCTGACGTCTCACACGCTTATTGTCTAACTTATCTGCAATCATATTCTCCTTTGTCTTTATTCCATTTCTGATCTTTGCCCTCCATACAACACAATCAGCGGCCTATTCAACCTCATATTGTGTCCTATCCATCTAAGTCTACGAAGACTGAGCATGGAACAAACCGTTACATAATCCGATTTTTCCCAATAAACGTTTCTCTTGGTGTGAGTAAGTTGACCAGGCTTCACTGCCATCAAGAAGAGTACTAAGGACACAGGCTTTGTAGACCAGGACTTTTGTTTTGGCAGGAAGCTCCCTGAACTCCCAGTCTCATTTTTTAAAACCTGTTCATTGTTTTTCTGCTTACCAATCTTAATGTTGATTTCCTAATCTAGGGATAATTTACTGTTTGACTCTGATCCTAGATGATATGTTTATCCAAATCACACTGACGCAAAATCAACACCTGCGAGATGAGATACTTGAGAAGGGCTACCAACTTTACTATCCGAGACCGAATAGGGGATTTTTTCCCCCGGAGAGACAGTGGGATCAACACCTTGTGCCACATATACCGAAAGACAGAAAATCAATTGGTTCGGTCATATCGTTAGAATAGAAATGCAACACCATCAACTACCATCACTGGCGCTACATCAAAGATCTTGCTTGCTTGCGTTCGCTGGCTGTGAACTCCAGCATGAAGTCCTGTATGTCGGATGAAGACATCCTGTTGTCCAACATCAGTGTGATGTCATACCGACTGAGGTTAGCGTGAGTATCCGTTGTCCCATGTCTGGCTTATTGGTGTGCAGACTGGTGGTTCCTCGCCGTGCAGGAAGATACTCCTCGACTTCGGAAAAATCAGCGATCCTACTACGTTAGCCAGGACCCCGAAGGGACCTGTTGTCCAGGACGCACGACTAGGACGTGTTAGTACAGTGGTTCACAACCGGTGGGGAATTCCCCCCCCCCCCCCAGGGGGGAATTTTGGGGTTTCCATGGGGGAATGAAGATTATTTCAAGATCGCGTTAATACAAGAACCGATTACTTGATCTTGTTTTTCCCTTCATACTTTACCCGTTCTGTACGTCTCACTCTTCTAAAATTCATTTTATAAAATAAGTAGACCCACAAATCACGTTTTATGTGGACGTCTAAACTTGTTTTAGTAGGTGCTTCCGTTATTACGTATACTGTGTAGGGGCGGGAGGGGGGATATTTAGGTAGGAAATACGAAAAGGGGGGGGGGGATGACGTTCTGAAAATATGGTGAAGGGGGGCACGGGCCAAAAAAGGTTGAGAACCACTGTGTTAGTATAATATTAGTAGGTCTTTGCCAGTATAGAACCTGTCCCTGGTGCCTTGGAAACACCTCTGCGTCCCCTCAAAGATCTGATACGAGGGTAAGAATAGAGGACAGCCTGAGAAGAAAATTGATTGATGACATCAAAGACATTGTACAGTCAAATTGAATGACACTATCCAGTGCCACGCATTGGGAGCTGTAACGTCAACTATTTTTCCCCAAGATGCTTGACGGCAAAAGTGGAAGATGATGATGATGATGAATGAAGACACACACAGCACCATATGAACTGTTATTTGAAAATGTTTAACAAAGTTGATTTCACCACGCAGAAGAGCGGTGTCGTTAGGTTTGAAAGGAGCCGAAATGGGAAAGAAAATCTATCTGTAGGTCGCGAAGTTACAACTTTATTGTTTAAAAACACCACGGGGATTGATACCAAGTCGCCACAAATGGTTTGTTAAGATGAAACCACTCGTTTATTTTGTACATTTTTGTTTTTACCATAATATGTATAGTTTTTAGATTTATTGGAAAAGTGAGCGTGAGCCATTGACTTGAGTCAAGTCTTGACTCATTGTTTTTTTGTTGTTGTTGTGTTGTCATTTTCATTGTCATTCTGTTCACATTTGCAATATGAAATGGAAACAAATAGGTATTTTAAATGCCTGCGAGAAAAAACGAACTAAACATTAACAAACGTTGCACATCTCTTCACATCTTTTCACATTTGCATTTCCGACATGTCATTTGTTGTGATTTGATTGAATTTCATTGAGGACCCCACAACATGCATTCCTGTATTTGTTACATGCATTTTGTCTTTTGGTTGTGGTGAGTCAGGTAGTCGTATGATGTAAACCTGAACTCAAAAGGAATATATTAATTATTATTAATATATTTATTATATTATATATAAAAGGGAGCCCCTATTCACAAAAAATTGTGAATAAAGGGAGCCCCTATTCACAAAACCTTGTCTTTTCTGTCTTTTGTTTGCAAGTTATTGTTCTTCAAACCTCACTAAGACGATATTTGTCGAAAAGGAAACACTACATATGATATAGTGATATTTTATTTGGCAAATAAACTTCACATTAAACAAAGACATCTATTGGACCCATCTATTCTGATACTCGATCACTCCATCGCTCCGCCCCCCCCCCCCCCCCCCCCCCCCCCCCGGCTGCTTCTGCAGATCCATAGAGCACACTTTATTCACATGCTTCGAGTTTCTCAGTTCTATATTTTAGTTCGTAATGTTTAATATTTGTTATTAAATAATTAATAAAAAAAAAATAATAAAATTGCCGGCATGGAGTCGAACCCCAGTCTCCTGCATGAGAGGCAGAGATACTAACCACTACACTACTGAGGACATAATGATAGTTCCACAAACATTAATAATGTAGTCAAACGGAAGTAGACATCACGTGACCAGCCACAAACTTTTGTGAATAGTCACTTTGTTAATAAAATATGCGACCAGTCGGCACACAGCCATTATTAGCTGGTTCGATCATGATTTTAAATTTGAGTATTTACAAATGAGACCACCACCATAGAAAGGCCTTGAAAAACACTCTACGTACAATGATATATATTTTAGTTCCTAAAACAAGCAATTAGAAAGTCGCTTAGAAGCCCTGGAGATGCTGATGTGGATATACAGAGGAATAGGTCGTATTTCATGGAAACAAAAACAATCAAATGCAGAGGTTCTAGAAAAACTGAGAATGACAAGAGAGTTGATGAAAGAAATAAAGAGGCGACAAGTGAAATATTTTGACCACGTTAAAAGACATGATACTCTTGTAAAAACCATACTGGAGGGCAAGGTTGAGGGCAAGCGAGCAAGAGGTAGACAACGATACAAGTGGGAAGATAGCATCAAGAGATGAACGAACATCAGCCTGACAGAATGTACAGTCAAGGCAAGAGACAGACAGTGTTGGAGATTCATTGCAGCCAACCTTCATTGTGGAGACGGCACCTGATTGATTGATTAAAAATGTAAAAAAAAATAAAAATTAAAACAAAAAATGCTGGCAGGGAGTACTAACCGCTACACTACCTAGAACACTATGATAGTTCCGCAAACATTAATAATGTAGTCAAAAGGAAGTAGACATCACGTGACCATCCGAATAATCATGTGACCAGCCACAAATTTGTGTGTATAGCGGCTCGTACTATTCACAAAATTTTGTGTATAGGCACTCCGTTTTGTGAAGGTAGTTCCGTATAAAATTATCACATGCTTGCCTTCTTGTTGGAACTCTTCAGTGTGGCCCGTATTATCTATATATAGTGTCATGTTAGCATTCATAGCAGTAGATAGAAAAGTCATGCCAGTGTACTCCATTATGTGTATGAGATAACTCTCCACAGTGGCTGCACATAGTTCATGTGAAACTGTATTCTACCATTCACTGTCATCAAATTGCATTGCTATCTCATGTTTTATATTTACTCATCTTTGTGTTTTATTTGTTGCTATAAGTAATATCTGTTTGTTTAACATATAATTGCTTTTTTTTTTATTTACAATAAAAAGTAATTTGTTGAGTTATTGTGGTTTGGTCAGTCTGTCTTGTGGTGGTCAGTGAAACTAACACTTTTAAAAAAAAATTCGCATATTCTTTACAGGACATCGCTGTCAACAGCAGCATCTTTCAGCTGTCTGTTGATCTCTTGGCAAGATTATGCTCAGTTTGCCATTGCTCTCTGAGCGGCCGGCTCAGTTATCCCGCAAGTCACCAGCGGGGGGTCAAACCGCTCCCAGCTCTCGCCCGCTAACACTAAACAAGGTAAAATTCCCATTGCAGCAAGTGCCATTGGGGTGTAAAGTCTTGGGTCCTCACATCTGAGGTCTCATTATGAGGTGTGGGTAGCCAGTTCCCTTCATCTCTCTGATTGTGAATGAGCATATGTTAATTTGAGGGAGTGTATATTTGTGTGTTATTGAGTGGGTGCATAACATAGTTTGTGTAAATGATGCAGGTATGTAAGTATGTGTTTATGCATGTGTGTCTGCCTGCTTGCCTGACTGATAACATGGTATGAAATATATGCATTGTTTATGTCCACAACATTCATTTCATAATGTTGTTTTCCTGTGTGAATGTAACATGCACAATAGATAATTGATGTACGAAAGATGAGTGGTTGGAAGGGCCGAATGTAAGACGGGCCTGCGTGCCCAATTTGTGACCCTTTGAAATAAAGTTTGTTCGTTCGTTCATTCGTTCCCCTGCCGGTCCGATGATTGCCTCAAACGAGTCATAGACCGATCTTGAAAACTGACTACAAATATATGTTCCGTCATGTTAACCCTTTACAAGGCAGAACGGCCATTTACGTCCGATACCGTAAACGGGCGAAACGTCCCAAACCAGCCGATACTATTATGCATTGTAAAAACACAATCTCTCGGCTTTCCAATACTTCAGACGGCTACTTTCGCTTTCGCCGATAGCTTGACAACGTGGCCGCCATTTGTAAAGCGCCTACTATGAATTTGAAGGACTTTTACGGACTTTTTTTGATAGTTTTCGGGGTTTTTACGCTGTTTTTCAAAACGGATTTAGGCGATTCTTCAAGTGATAGCCGAGATTTCGCTCTGTTCAATTTAAGTGACATTAAAGGGCACGAAGTTGACTATTAATCGGAGCTAGATATCAGTGCAAAGCGTTACTTTGCATTAGCAGTCTGAGTCGGACTTTAAAGAAGGTGATTATGATTCTGAAAATGTGTTTGTAAATTGCCATGTAGGTGACGGAAAATCACAAACAACATGCCGCATTTCATAAATATTTGTGTTCATATATGGATTACCGACAACAATCACGTGAGTAACATATTCTGCATGCTTTTCCCTTCATTGTGTTGTTTATTTAACTAAAATCGGTTGACTAACACCTTATTTGTGATGTTTTTACTAACGCGACCCAAAATTTTACTGAACCTGAAAAACGGACAAGCGTCTGCCCTGTAAAGGTAAAAGTATACAAATAAATTATTAATAATCTTTAAACGTGTATTCACTTTAAGTTTAGTGGTTCAAATTGCAGGATGTTAGCCGATTCCGATTGATATTCACGTCGGCCGCCATCTGTGCTTTCCATGAAGAAAGACTAAACATGTGAGCGGAAATAATGTTTTTTTACTGCCATAATTGACCATAATCAATGAAACTTTCCACATAAATATAAAAATGGGTGCAGAATTGGAATATACATCTAAAAATATTGTACAATTAAGTACACAAGCTTTCATCATCATCAAGTGCCGTGCCGGCTGGCGTAGGCGTTCATGGCTCTCCATAGATCTCGGTCTTTGGTTTTCTGGATCAACTCTGCTGCTGATATTCCTCCATGCCACTGTCTCAATCCATCCAGCATCACTTCTCTTGGTCTACCTCTGCCTCTCTTCCCCTCAATCTTTCCAGTTGTTACGATGTTCTCCAATGCCTCTCTTCTCATCACATGACCGAGGAAAGCTGTTTGTCTCTGTCTTATTGTTGTATATAATGTTCTAGTTTCGTTAGCCTGTTTCAGGCAGTCGTCGTTAGTTACTCTGGCAGTCCAAGGAATTCGCAACATTCGTCTCAGGAACCACATCTCTGTTGTTTCTAATTTCTTCTTAATTTGTTCATTTACATTCCAAGATTCACTGCCATACAGCAAAACTGGTTCTACATAGCATTTCATCACTCTCTTTCTTACATTCAGTGATTGTGACTTATTGCATAAGATACTCTTCATTTTCTGAAATGCGGCTTTTGCCTGCCCTATTCTGCTCCTAATCTCTGTTGTACATCTTCCATCTGATGTTATAAATGCCCCTAGGTATCTAAAATTATCAACTTGGTTAAGTATTTTCCCTTCTATTTCTATGTCACATTTTGGTGTCACCATTTTCTTTGATATTACCATTGTTACTGTTTTCTTGATATTCAAGGAGAGTCCTTTCCTTGCACTCTCTGTTATTACAACGTCTAATAATTGTTGTAGGTCTGTTGAATTATCCGCCACCAATACTGTGTCATCTGCATAGCGTATATTATTTATATTATAACCTCCAACTAGTATTCCTGGCATCTCTTTGATCTCTCTTATTATTACTTCGCTATACAGGGAGAAAAGATCTGGTGACAAGACACACCCTTGTCGTACTCCTAGCTTTATCTGTTCGTAACTACCCTCTTTATTTCCTATTTTAATTGCTGCTACTTGGTTCCAGTAAATATTCTTTATTATTCTTAAATCTTTTCCATCAGTGTTGATATCTTCCAACATTTTAATCAGTTCATCATGTTTTACTTTATCAAATGCCTTAGTATAATCTATGAAGCACAAATATATGTCTCTCTGTTTCTCTATTGACCTTTCTATTAGTGTCCGTAATGTATAAATTGCATTGTTTGTGCCCTTTCCTTCCACAAATCCATACTGTTCTTCACTAATTTCCATTTTTATTTTCTTTTTGGTTCTTCTCATTATGATTCTGAGTAGAAGCTTAGTGATATGGTTTATAAGGTTAATTGTACGAAAATCTTCACAATCAATTGCTCCTGGTCTTTTTGGTATAGCTATAAATACAGATTTCAGCATATCACTGGGTAAATATCCACTGCTGTAAATATCATTCAACATTTTGGTTAATATATCTACTCCAAATTCTCCCAATACTTCTAATTCTTCTATTGTGATTTCATCTGGCCCAGCTGTTTTTCCTTTCTTCATACGTTTCATAGTGTCACAAAATAAAACACTGCGTTTGACCAGCTGATTACTATAAGAGGATTTCTGATTAAACGGACTATCTGCAAAGCGACAATTGTTTCAACGAATACAGAGAAAACATTCATGGTTGTGGCTGCACGTGTTCACAAACAGGTCAGGCATAAATAACAGCTGTACTTGTACATCTGGTCAGCAAACATAGGAACATTCGGAAGTGAGATGAATGCATACATCGCTTTGACAGTTTGTCAACAGTCAGAGACAACCGGAATTGCCAGCTAGGGACAGGAAACAGTCCGTCTGTCAATTAGAGTTTCTCGACATCAAACAGAAATGGCAGCGGTGATTGTCACCAGTCGACAGAAGATTGACGGCTTGTTATTGGCAACTGTTGTTGGGAGTATACAGGAACTCGCTGGCTTGTTTTGGGAATCTAAACAACTGATGACAACTCTGACATTGATGGGGCCAGGGAAAATAGATTCTTGACAATGGATGATATGCCCAAATAACACCTGCAGGACATCAACCATGTCACGTGACCAATTTTAGGGGTTTGCCAGAAAACCATGATTGGAGAGGACAGTTGAACTCAAACCTTGGATTTTAGCGGACGTGCTTCGGCACTGCGGTTCTGATTGGAATAATGTCTACCGTGTGCTTATTAGTGGATTTAATGGTTCACGTGCCTGTCATGGCAATTTGTAGATGTGATTTGTTAGACTGCAGTGTTGCCTAAGGTAGTATACTATGTAATTAGTCCTAATTAATTTAGGCGGTAGCATGGTGAAAACTAGATAGATTAGTGAAGTGTTGATAGTCTCTACTAGTTGAGAATTGAGTAATGGGGAATAATTGGGATCTTCCAGTGTGTGCTCCCTGGTGGTGGTGGGGTGGGGGGGGGGGGGGGGGGGGGGTTCTGCACGCTGTTGGTTGTGTTTTTCTTTCTTCTTTTCTTGGCCTGATGAAAACCTCTGTGTTCAGTTCATCTGTCCCTGACAGAGTTAGGTTCACTGTATTTTCTGAGCGAGGCCGATGGCCACGATCATCTAATAGAGATCAGTGATGGGGAGGCTATCACCAGTTGTATGATCTATTTCACAGGTTCCCTCTAGTTGGAAGGAAGAACACGGAACCAAGGAAAAATCCGATCCCGGATAAAGTTTGGCGCAGGAAGATTGGCCCGCAACTTTATCAATGAGCCTATGCTGGAGGAAGATGATCAACATTGCTCAGGGGAGCTGAATGATAGAAGTATCCTACAGGATAAGTACCGAATGAGTTGTAGGTCATCCCAGTCTTTAACACACCAATAGTGATTGAGGTTCACATTGGAGGAAAGATAACATTTAAGTGTAGTGGTTCCACATATCAAGAACATTATTACGTTAAGACAATAACGAGAAAATAAGGAAATCCATAGAACATTTCGCAAGAAGGACAAACGCCATGTTCATGGGACAGTGTTCTATTGTTTTTTTTTACTGTGCAGGAATTAGATGTCAGTTTTCTACAAACTATTAGGAACAGTTTTTGTTAGGAACAAACATTAATAGTGTTCCCGGACTGTAGTTTCGAATGGGACTCAGATTTCATGGTTATCAAGGTTCATAGAAGATAACAAGTCTGGCGGAAAAGAAGCGGCAATTGGTGAGGTCTATTGTACTGACTCGTGTGATGTCGTGTAATCCTTGCCATGATGAGTGGACTCTGATCCTGAACTTTGAAGGCTGACCTATACATTTACATCAGAATACACGACACACATTTTCTTCACAGACACGTCTCATATACGTTACACTTTTCTTTTAATAAATTAATCTTTATTAATTTGTTGGAAGCAAGAGTTGTTGAGTATGTTGCGTTGGGGAAGTATGAGAGGGGGCATAGTACGACAGTGAGAGAGTGATAGGAAAAGGTGTCCACGGGCTGATGGAGTGTGTTGGACGGAAGCTGGTGGATTCTCCAGGATATTGATAGGGAAAAAATATTATAATGTGGGTGTTGACTCTCCTCACTCCAGGGACGACACTTTAAAGGAAGTCACGACACATAGCGTCAGCGACTTCGTCTTTCAGAATAGGTGGACCTTCTAAGTTACTATCTTCTGTTAATTCTTCCCTTTCTCCTTCATATAATTCTCTTATATACTCATTCCACCTCTTCATTATAGCATCTTCCTCTAATATTATCTTTCCTGTTTTTGATTTCAAACACCCTGTATTTATTCTTATTTTTCTTCCTGTAAGCTCACTGATTTGTCTGTGCATATTTTTTGTATCTTTAATGGAATTTAATTCAATTTTTTTGCATTGCTCGTTTAACCAACTTTCTTTAGCCTTCCCACATTTATCTTTTATTTCTTTATTTATCTTAGCGTATTCTTGTCATTTTTACTCTGTTTTCTTTTGTCCATAAGTTT
Organism: Cepaea hortensis; assembly: GCA_963921405.1. Taxonomy (NCBI): domain Eukaryota; kingdom Metazoa; phylum Mollusca; class Gastropoda; order Stylommatophora; family Helicidae; genus Cepaea; species Cepaea hortensis. Next base: position 42,417,271 of record OY992878.1, on the reverse strand, counting down.
TAAGATATCTTCATTCATCCATTTTTTCTTAGCCATTTTGCCTCTCTCCGGTAATACTTCTTTGCTAGTTTGATGAATGGAGTCCCTTAACATTTCCCATTGTTCATCTATACTCTGTATTTTAGTTATTGCATTGTACCTATTTTTCACAGTCACTCTGTATTGTTCTTGCATTTCTTTATCTATTTTCAGAACCTCTTTATTAAGTCGCATGTTCTTAACCATTTTTTTCCCTCTCTTTAATCTTACTTTTATTTGTCCACATAGTGGTACATGATCACTATTACAGTCAGCACCAGGCATTGTCTTTACATTCATTAAAGCATTTCTAAATCTGTTATTAATTAGTATGTAGTCAATTTGGTTGCGTATTTTCTTATCAGGGCTTATCCATGTGTACAGTCGTCTTTTATGGTGTTTAAACCATGTGTTTCCAATTATCATATCATTGATATTTGCCCATTCTATTAGCTTTTCCCCTCTTTCATTTCTTGTACCTAAACCATAATTCCTCACTACATCCTCCATTTTTCCCTCTCCTACTTTTGCATTAAAATCACCAAGTATTATCTTTATTTCTTGTGATCCAATTTGAGCCATCGCCATTTCTATTTTGTCGTAAAAGTGTTGTATTTCTTCATCACTACTGCTTGCTGTTGGTGCATATACTTGTATAATATTTATGTCTATTGGTTTGCCTTTGATTTTTACCATAATAACTCTATCTGAAATACACCAGTATCCATTAATTGACATGGCTGTTTTTTCGTCTAATATTATTCCTACACCTTTTTCATGTGTATCCCCTCCAGAATAAATTATTGTGTGATTGTCAGCTATAATTTTGCCCGATCCCTTCCATCTCATCTCACTAACGCCTAGTATATTCATTTTCATGCTATCCATCTCTCTTAGAACATTGGTATATGTTTTGCCATGAAGTCTTGGGAAGATAATGTGGTGGTTTCCCCTTGCCTTCCACATTCACATGGTGGTCTTTTTACCTCTGCCTTTGACAGCCATTTCCGACTGTAAGGACAAGTGAGTGCCCTGCTCTGCTCAGCTGCAGAGTTGTTCACTTATTCCGGTGGATACTCGGACAAGCTTTAAAAAACAAAATTACTTACTTTACGGCAATTAATTAAATGTATTAAAAAATGATAATTTCAACCAATCGCTGTGCACAAAATTAGACTGACCTTTCCTGGAAAACTCCAGATGCCGTCTGTTATTGTCACATGATATTTGAATGAATTAATGACTTGGGAAGCATGAATGGTCTTTACAGAAGCCATTTTTGACGACACAATGGGTGATGCGGTACATAACTTCCAATTCAATTTCGCGTCACAGCACAATTGAAAACCCTACCATTAACGGTTTATCATCATGCCCCTTTCCAAATAATGATTTTAACTGCTACTAGTACTTGCATATTGGACAATATTAAAAAATTTGGTTTTTACTTATGAAACCATCACAGTTGGATACAAGTTTGACAAGATGAATCCAACAGTATCTCAGTGAAGACTCTATGTTAATTCTAAGCAGAGTTATTAATATTTTTGTGTCGTGATCTACAATCAGGAAGTGTACAGGAATCTGAAAAAATGAGCAGCTTTGCTCATGGCTGAGTAAATTGGGAGCTAAGAACATTACATTTTGCTTTCTATTACTGTGGCTTGCTTATTTTTAACGAAGTGACTATCACAAAAATTTGTGGCTGGTCATGTGATGTCTACTTCCGTTTGACTACATTATTACTATTTGTGGAACTATCATTGTGTCCTCGGTAGTGTAGTGGCTAGTATCTCCGCCTGTCATGTGGGAGACTGGGGTTTGACTCTATGCCGGCAATTTTATTATTTTAAAAAAAATAATTATTTAATAAAAAATATTAAACATTACGAACTAAAATATAGAACTGAGAAACTCGAAGCATGTGAATAAAGTGTGCTCTATGGATCTGTGGAAGCTGCCGGGGGCGCAGCGACGGAGTGATTGAGTGTCAGAATCAATGGATCCACTAGATCAGTTATCAGTTATCAGTTGGGGTATCTTCATTGCACTCCGGACATGACTTCAAGAGACAAATTGGACGTTGCGGCCAAAACCTTCGTCAGCACAGGACAAACAAATACAAACCGACACAAACCTACATGAAACACACTATGACAATATTAAACTAATTAAAGGTACTTATCTGAATCCATTGCTTGGAAAGATTGATACGCATAGGGCTGTCAGTGGATTAATAGACCGGATGTATGGTACACGGGTCAAAGGTCAAGAGGGAGGGGATTGGGGTGGAGAAGCGCCCATGTGGGCGGAAAAGTGAAAATTAGGACCTGCAAAGATGTTGCAGACCAGTTCAGTTATCAGTTATCAGTTGGGGTATCTTCATTGCACTCCTGACATGTCCATAGGTGCTCAGATCTTCCCCCCAGCATACACATCAGCGTCCGGTGGCTAATAGTGCCAGTTCTGTGTTGGTTGATGAGGCGCCTTGTTTTCCCGATGTACCTCTCGCGTCTGGCCGTGCCGATTCTTACTCCCAAGTCTTTCATCCTGGACAGTGATGTGGATTCACTGACGTCAAAGTCCTCTGTTCTCGCCATATCTTTGAGGACGTTAACAACATCGACACGATCCATGGGCTGGCCATCTACAGGGGGTGCAGAGCCAGCCAATTTATCAGCTCAATTTATTTCCCTCGACTCCCGCATGTCCCGGGACGAAGATGAAGGTGACTTTACGGACAACAGACTTCCACAGCGACTCAGTCCACTGTCTACGTACAGATCCAACTTCGACCTTCTGAATCATGCTAATTGAATCACTTAGTAACACACACGTTAGTATAATTCTGTGATTCCAGCCATATGAAAGCCTGTGTAACTGCCATCACCTCCATCGTCATGCTGCTCGTGGTCATAGAGTGGACACCACTGGATTCTTGAAAGGTTCGGCCCGCTCGATCAGGATGATACAAGGGTAGTGGTCACTGTCGTGGTATCCCAGTGTGCCCCACCGGCACCTTGGTGCGATGGTGGGTGACACCAGAGCCAAGTCAATGATGCTGTCAGAGTCACCTGGTCGAGTGGCTATTCTAGTGACCTCATCATTCAGACAGACTAGGGCAGCAGATGCCAGAGCGTCCTCCAGATCTTCTCCCTGTCTATTGGTGATGCAATTCCCCCATTGACTGCCTCTGGCATTGAAGTCCCCACAGTAGATGATATGCCTTTCATCCATATCGAACAAACTCTGCCATTGTCGCACGTCGACCTTCCCATTTCGCGCATATACGTTCACGATTACAAGCTGCACTGGCATTATTATTCTTAATGCCTGCACTTGCAGGGCATCACTGTTCCAGGCGGACATATCGATCTCAGACACCAGTATGTTGTCGCGGACCAGAATGGCCTGTCCGAGGTGCCGCCTGTTAAAGAAACCCTGAAACCCTGCGACATTGACTGTTCCGTCGCCGAGCTGTGTTTCTTGTAAGACTACAATATTGTTTCCGTAGAGTAGTTTTTCAAGAATGGGTCGGCGTTGACTAAATAACGCACAGTTCCAGTACAGTACTCGAACGTGTCTGATGCCCAATCTGTCACATCTTAACTGCCTTTTGCGCACGCCTGCTCTCTTACCACGCTGTGTCCTTGTCGGTCGTCTGGTCTTCATGTTAGGCTTAACTATTGCCACCGGGCGCCAATGATACGGATCCAATAGATGTCTTTGTTTAATGTGAATTTTATTTGTCAAATAAAATATCACTGTACATAGAGTGTTTCCTTGTCGACAAATATCGTTTTAGTGAGGTTTGAAGAAAAATAACTTGCAAACAAAAAACAGACAAGACAAATGTTTGTGAATAGGGACTCCCTTTATTCACAAACGTTTGTAAATAGGGACTCCCTATTTTTAAACGAACCACATAGCAACCATATATTGCTGCGTCCGGGGCGGAAAGGCCTAACTTGACATGTTATCTATTTTTCTATAGGATGTGCCATGACCTAATTAATAATTAAAAATTGCCACACATGTATTAGTATTCATTAAATATCATGTGCATTGCTAATTATTAGCAAACAAACCTGGCAAGATGTATATTTTATTATGCAGACTGGTAAAAGGAAAGTCACGGCCACATTTCTGTTTTGATAGGATGTGTTGTGACCTAATTAACAATTAAAAATAGTCGCCCATTTATATTAATTAAATATCATGTGAAATGTTTGTCATAAGTCAAAGAACAATTCATGAAAATGTACTCACATTGTACCCACTGCATTGTGACAGCTTTCTTTTTTTGATTAAATATCATGCAATAATGTAAGTAAATAAGTTTGTAACTGCTGCATAAATTAAGCAATCACTATCACTAATAGTAATAATTGATTTCTACTTCTGCTCTATAATTACACTATTCTGTAACCTAAAGTGAGCAATTAATAATTAAATACTAACTGTTTGAAAAACCATAATTTGTTTCACAGTATTTTATTTAAATTTAAATAATCATGTACTGCTGCATTGTTAATAAAAAAAAATACTCCTTACACTACTTACAGGTTTATAGACGGGTCTGAAAACTGGATTTCAAAATTATTTTCAGTCATGTCAGAGGGTGAAAAATTATACAAGTACACAGATAAATTACTGCTACAAATGAAACTTGTATTCTGTTTAATTTTAGTAGTTAAATTGCCAGTTCTAATTATACTACGCAATGCTAGTGGCAGCGGTCCGCCATTGTGAATTTTGCGTTATGCGATGATATCGATATCTCATTTTTATGCTAAAATTGTTTATTGTTTTCTGACAAAAGTAAGAAACAGTAATTATTGAAACTTTTCAAGTATATGTAAAAATGAACACAGAATTCAAAAGTGCATTAAAAAGTCAACGATTATTTAAGATACAGGAGTTGTAAGAAAAGTTAGCTGACTGTATGCCAGATATTTCAAATAACTTCGCAGAGATGAAAGTTCTAGGCAAAAAACACATGCAGCCTAGCAGACAGACCATAGTAGCATTTATTAGAATTGTTTTTCTCAATCGGTGACCTGTTGTTTTCGAATACATTAAATCTGAAGTAGGCTACGCCAGACATAGTTCGCGATGTCACCAGAAATTTTATGCACACTACGTCATACTGAAACACCCTCCCCCCTATTTCCCAATATTGACATTGCTATTGCTACACGGGTTACTCTGGCCAACCAAGATATTTACAACAATCGTCTGTGAAACCACATCTCTACTTAATTCACATTCCAAGGTTCACTGCCAACCACCAGAACAGGCTTGATATAACAATTCGGTTTCTTATATTCAGGGAAATCAACATTAATACGGTCTCCCTGGCCAAGGCGTTAATGACATTGTTCGTAATCCTGTATATCCACGTAGGGAAAATAGCTGCGTGAGATTCGGCAGCGGATCGCGCAGCGTTGGTAACTTACGGGGGTATGTGAACCGGTCGTTCAGAGAGCAGTGGCAAACTACTGAATCTGAAACTTGCCTAGCACATCAACAGCAGCTGAAAAATGCTGGTGTTGACTGCACTGTCCTGTAAAGGGATATGCAGCATTAAAAAAAAAAAAAAATTATTACATAAATCGTTTTAATCTTCTTAAAAGTAGCTTTTGCTTGGCTAATTCTGCTCTTAATCTTTGTCACACATCTTTCATCCAATGTTATGATTTCCCCCAAATATTTAAATTGATTATCTTGGTTAAAAATTTATATTCTATAATAATATCACATATTTATGATTTTATTATCTTTTCGTGTGATATATCCATTGTTCTATTTTCTTGTCATTCAAATTCAAGGAAAGCCCATTTTTTGCACTCTCAATTACTGCAATGTCCAACAGATTGCATTTCAGCTATCATTACTCTGCATCTTTTGCATAACACAGATTGTTTATATTCCAACCTCCAACTCTTGTTACTGGTCTGTCCTTGTTTATATTCCAACCTCCAACTCCTATTACTGGTCTGCCCTTGTTTATATTCAAACCTCCAAATCATATTACTGGTCTGTCCTTGTTTATATTCAAACCTCCAACTCATATTGCTGGTCTGTCTGTTTTTGGGCATGTTATGAGAAGAAATGATTTGGAGAACTTGGTGACAACTGGTAAGATCGAGGGGAACAGACCAAGGGGAAGACCTAGAAACAAGTATCTGGATGGCTTGGCCTTGTGGCATGGTCGAGACAGAAACACGGAACTGATCCACGACTCTGTTGATCGAGTGAGATGGCAGAACATGACCGCCCACGCTTACCGGCATGGCACATGATGGATGGATGGATGGTTCTTGTTTATATACAAACCTCCAACTCGTATTACTGGTCTGTCCTTGTTTATATTCCAACCTCCAACTAATTTTACAGGTCTATCTATGATCTCTCTAATTATAACTTTGCTATGAGAGAAGAGATCCTGTGACAAAATGCATCCTTGTCTTACCCATTGCTTTATCTGTTCATAGTTGATTGCTGCTACTTGTTTCCAGTAAATAGTTTTTATTATGAGATTTTCCACATCAATTTCCAACATTCTGGTTATGTCAGCAGGCTTGACTTGGATCAATTGCTTTGGTGTAAATCTATAAAATACAAGTACAGTTCTTTTTGTCTCAAATGATTTCCCTATTTGCGTTTGAAACATGTATATTGCATTATTGTTCCTTTGCCTTCCACAAATATACACTGTTCTTCACTAATTTCCCTCTTTATTTTCCTTCTTGTTTGTCTCATAATTCCGAGTAGAATTAGTGACATGGTTTAAGAGATTTATTATGCAAAATCCTTTGCATTTGATTGCTCCAGGTCTCTTTGGTAAAGCTATAAATATGCTACTACATATTTCAGCATATCACAAGGTTGTAAATATATATTTAACATGTTAGTTGATATTTCTATTCCAAATTCTTCCAGTACTTCTAATCCCTCTACCATGATTTCACATGACCCAGCCATTTGTGCTTTCTTCATATGTTTGATAGCATCAGTGATTTCTTCTTTTAATATTCGTGGACCTATTACATGTTGACATGTCCAGACAATTAACAAGAGTTAACAGATATACAGCATCAGATAACACACACATGCACACACGCGCACATACAGAGAGAGAGAGAGAGAGAGAGAGAGAGAGAGAGAGAGAGAGAGAGAGAGAGAGAGAGAATACTTTGAATCTTATTTTAAAATAATTATTGTATGGCATTCATGTTGTGTTTGTTTACAGCAAAGCCACAATACTTGTGCCTTTTGGCAAATACATCTGACTTCTTCCCAGCATTTGTTGAGCAGGTTAGGCTTACCGGGTATTTTCTTATTTTCTTAGGACATTTACTGCCACAGTGTGGTGTCATCTGTATTAGTTTCATCTATGGGGGATGCACCCATTAAAGCTTATTCATAAAAGCCATAGGCATGCATTCAGCCCTTACGACAAGACAGGGTCTTGGAAAGCATCTTCAATCTCCCATATGAAGTGAATGTTTTGGTCCCCACATTATCTCTGTTTGATGCCAGCTTTCTGGTGTCTAATCTATTGCTATCTTTCCTGATGACATATGATTCTACTGTTTACTAGACTCTCTACAAATTTTCATGTTTCGCTAAGTAAACTGATGTATATGCAAATATTAAATCTTTTCCTGTTTTTGTCAAGTTTTAATACACAATTTATAATTGCTCTTATTTTAAGCGGACATTTTGGGTTTTTATTAGATCAGGGGTGGCCAACCTTTTCAGCAGGCGGGCCAAATTTTAGAAATATTATTTCCTGCCGGGCCACATACCTAATTTTTTTGTTTGTTTTTATTTTTGTTGTTGTTATTAAAGTAAGCAAGCAAGCGTGCTAAAGCTTCGACCACATAGTCGCTTCTAAGTCGGTTAGATCGTTGTTAAACGCTTGCCTGGTTTAAGGTTAAAAAAATACATCTTATTTAATTGATGTTTCCCTTGTAGACGAGTATTAATGTCTGTTAGGTGGCTAGTTATATTGACCAGAAATGCAAAGTTGCAAACCCACTCTTTATCTTCAAACTGTGGGATACTTTTTGACTTGCTTTTTTTTTAGTCTTTCCTCTTGAGCCTAAGGCGGCGCATAGGGCAGAAGTCCTGTCTCTCCATGCTTGGCGGTTCGTTGCTACCTGTTGTAGATCTTGGATATTTACTTGGCCATTGAATGAGCCTTCTCTAATGATGGTTCTACGCAGGGTCTCTCTTGGTCTTCCCCGTTTTCTTTTCCCTACTGGTGACCATATGAGGGCTTGATAGGGGAGTCTTGACTTGTCCATTCTGAGTACATGGCCGATGTAGTTCCAACGGCGTCTTCTTATGAAATTGGATACTGTATCTTGCTTAGTCTCTTGTCTTATTTGCGAATTGGTTCTGAAGTCTGTCCAGTGGATGTTTAGAAGTCTTCTAAACTTGCTTGCAAAGAATACTTGCATTTCTTGTTGCAAATCAAACACTCTTTTCAACAATTTGGCACTGTTCAGCCATCTTACTTCTGCATAAAATGTAACGTCATTATATAATCTGAGTCCAAAGACTTTAGAAATTCTTGGAACTGACGTTGATTCAACCCGTTCGACTTAATGAAGATCACTATTTTGACGACCACTTTTATGACATGGTCCATTTTGAGGGCCTTCGAACATAAATTCTCCTGATGAATAATGTAATGAAAATTTAGCATAGAAGTATAACCGACTTTTGAGGCCTCATTTTCAATCAATTTTACTAAACCTTCACGTTTCCCAACCATTGCTGGAGCACCATCCGTTGTTAAGCCCGATAAGTTGTTAAGTTGTAATGAAAAGCGATTCAATGTCGATGTAACTGCTTCTAACAAATCTCGTGACTTAGTAGTGTCCTTAAGTGGATGCAGTGCCGCTAATTCTTCTGTCTTTTTAAAATGGACTTCAACATCCCTGATAAAAATTGCCAGTTGGGCAGTATCTGCCATATCTGTGCTTTCATGCACTGCTAGAGCATAAAATATAAACTTGGATGCTCGAATTTTCAAATTATCTTCTATATGTTTTCCAATGTCGTCCACACGCCTAGTAATAGTCTGACGAGACAGACTTATTTTTGAGAAACCCTTCTTCTTTTCTGGACCCATAATTTCAACGACGCTCTCCAAACATTCCTTAACCATTTCACCATCTGAATATGGCTTCGATTTATTTACTAGTATCCTGGCTACTGCACAACTAGCTTTTACATAGCATGTTGACTCTGAACCCGCTCTAGTAAATATCCTTTGTTGTGCAGAAATTTTTTTAAAAATCATTTACTTGGTCTTGTCAAAATTGCTCTTTGTACTTATATAACTTATTTGCATGTTTAGTCTCGTAGTGCCGTTTGATGTTATACTATTTCAAGACAGAAACAGATTCGTTGCATATCAAGCATATGGGCTTTGTTTTAATTTCCACGAAAAAAATAGTTTATAATCCTCCTGTCTTGAAAACTTATTAATTCTTCTGTGATTCTTCTCTTATTTGGTCCAACATTAACGCCATGGTTACGTAATACCTCAAATACAGATAATTAATATTCACATAATGAAAACCCACATCAAAATAATATTAATAATCTATATTAATCATACCTTTCTCACTGATGTTCTTTTGGTGATATGTACAATAAAGCTAACATTTATGTTTATTTGACCTAGCTCCGCGGGCCGCAACATGACTCCCGACGGGCCGCATGCGGCCCGCGGGCCTCGCATTGGCCACCCCTGTATTAGATGTTTTCCGTTGCTTTTCAAGAGGTTTCTGAATTTCATTTGTAATTCCACCATTTCCTTAGATCTTTGCTTTTTAAATGCCATTGCATTTTCTCATTCATGTATTTTGAATGCTATCATCATATATCAGTAATTTCAGCAATGAAGTAATGTTGTAATTGCCTGTTTATAATTTATTGTCTAGTAATTTTTGACCACAGGTAAACTTGTTTCTATATTTTGTCTGAGGTTTATTTGAATTTCTCAATTTATTTTAGCCCATTATATCTTAACAATGATAATGTTACTTTTCAGCATATTATAACAGTTGAAAATGTCCAGTGTCATGTAACATTTAATTTATTACACAAAAAACCAGGCGTCCACATCAGGAAATCTTGAGCGTCGTGCACGCCGCAACAGACCTGGCAGACGTACACGGAATTCTGGCACTGTTAACGTAGACGAAGATTTTGTTGGAGAGTCGTCAAGTATGTATAATTGATTGGCTATATAACAACAAATTAAGATTCTATTTTTAATTTCATGCGTGCATACAGCTTGTGGAACTGTGACATCGTAGTAGTTCATACACTTAGGTCTGAGTTTATTTCATGCACACACTCATCTTGTGGTGATGTCATAGTAGTTAGTGCACTTGCTGACCAACACATTGGTCCGAGTTTATTTCTTACAGTCGCCACCTTGTGCAAGGTTAGAAAAATATAGGGCACTAGTTGCCATCCATCCATCATGTGCCATGCCGTTAAGCGTGGGCGGTCATGTTCTGCCATCTCACTCGATCACCAGAGTCGTGGATCAGCTCTGTGTTCCTGTCTTGACCATGCCACGTGGCCAAGCCACCCAGGTATTTACTTCTCGGTCTTCCCTTTGGTCTGTTCCCTTCGATCTTGCCAGTCATCACCAAGTTCTTCAAGTCATTTCTTCTCACAACATGCCCAAAAAATGTTGACTTTCTACGTCTAATGACGCAAATCAGTTTAGGATCTTCATTTGTTTCTTGAAGGACTTGTTCATTGGGTTTTCTGTCTGTCCATGGTATTCTTTGCATTTTCCTCAGAAACATATTTCCGTAGCCATCAGCTGTTTTTCAGCTTTACTGCTTATTGTCCACGCTTCACATCCATACAAAAGTATAGGTTCTATGTAGCACTTCAACGCTCTTTTTCTCATTTCAATTGATATCTTTTTATTGGTCAGTATGTTTTTCATCTTGCAAAGGGCTACCTTCGCAATGGCAATTCTTGTTCTAATCTCTTCAAGGCATCTCCCATCAGATGTTATGACTGTGCCGAGATAACTGTATCGATTCACTTGCTTAAGAACATGCCCATTTACTCGTATTTCACATTGTGGTATTTCCTTCTTCCCAGTGACGTTCATAATCTGTGTCTTCTTAATATTCAGTTCTAACTCTAGTTGTTCATTGTGTGCAACAACCGCATCAACTAAATTTTGCAGGTCCTGGTAATTGTCTGCAATTAAGACTATCATCTGCATATCTAATGTTATTGATGTATCGTCCCCCAATGTTGATTCCTTTCATATCTTCTATATTTCTGAAAATATTCTCACTGTACAGGGAAAAAAGATCTGGAGACATTACACAACCCTGTCTCACACCTCTTTTAATAGGCTGATATTGACTACATCGTTATCAATTTTGATGGCAACTTGTTGTTTCCAATATATGTTTTTTACAAGTCTAAGGTCTTTTCCATCAATTTGTAGATCTTCAAGCACCCTTATGTCGACAAGGGGACGCAGAGGTGTTTCAAGGCACCAGGGCCAGGTTCTATACTGGCCAAGACCTACTGACACGTTCTAGTCGCGCGTCCTGGGCAGCAGGTCCCTTCGGAATCCTGGCTAATGTCAATAGTATCGCTGATTCCTCCAAAGTTGGAGAGTATCTGCCTGCATGGCGAGGAACCACCAGTCTGTACACCAATAAGCCAAACATGGGACAACGGATACTCACGCAAACCTCAGTCCGGTATGACATCACACTGATGTTGGACAACAGGATGTCACCATTCGACATACAGGACTTCATGCTGGAGTTCACAGCCAGCGAACCCGAGCAAGCAAGTAAGCATGTCGACAAGCATTTTGCACAACGCCCAGAATACCAAATTAATGCACAAAAGAATTAATGACATCACTAACAAAAGACCACACACATCAACTAGTTGCCATGGTGCCTTTAAATTGTTACCTGGTGCTTGAATTTGTAGTAATTTTCCTAGCCTGCATTAAAAATAAAAATGCTGGCTCCCTGTAAAAAAGGGATTTGTCTCTTGAATTATATTTAATTTTTTTCTACCTCTTTTTGGAACTGATGTAGTGGCTAGTACACTTGGAAGGCCAATACATTGGTCTGAGTTCATTTCATGCATACATTCATCTTGTGGAGATGTGATGTCATAGTGGTTAATATACTTTTGTCTGAGTTCATTTCATGCATACACTGACCTTGTGGAACTGTGGTGTCATAGATATACTTTTGTCTGAGTTCATTTCATGCATACACTGACCTTGTGGAACTGTGGTGTCATAGATATACTTTTGTCTGAGTTCATTTCATGCATACACTGACCTTGTGGAACTGTGGTGTCATAGATATACTTTTGTCTGAGTTCATTTCATGCATACACTGACCTTGTGGAACTGTGGTGTCATAGATATACTTTTGTCTGAGTTCATTTCATGCCTACACTGACCTTGTGGAACTGTGGTGTCATAGATATACTTTTGTCTGAGTTCATTTCATGCATACACTGACCTTGTGGAACTGTGGTGTCATAGATATACTTTTGTCTGAGTTCATTTCATGCATACACTGACCTTGTGGAACTGTGGTGTCATAGATATACTTTTGTCTGAGTTCATTTCATGCATACACTGACCTTGTGGAACTGTGGTGTCATAGATATACTTTTGTCTGAGTTCATTTCATGCATACACTGACCTTGTGGAACTGTGGTGTCATAGATATACTTTTGTCTGAGTTCATTTCATGCATACACTGACCTTGTGGAACTGTGGTGTCATAGATATACTTTTGTCTGAGTTCATTTCATGCATACACTGACCTTGTGGAACTGTGGTGTCATAGATATACTTTTGTCTGAGTTCATTTCATGCATACACTGACCTTGTGGAACTGTGGTGTCATAGATATACTTTTGTCTGAGTTCATTTCATGCATACACTGACCTTGTGGAGCTGTGGTGTCATAGATATACTTTTGTCTGAGTTCATTTCATGCATACACTGACCTTGTGGAGCTGTGGTGTCATAGATATACTTTTGTCTGAGTTCATTTCATGCATACACTGACCTTGTGGAACTGTGGTGTCATAGATATACTTTTGTCTGAGTTCATTTCATGCATACACTGACCTTGTGGAACTGTGGTGTCATAGATATACTTTTGTCTGAGTTCATTTCATGCATACACTGACCTTGTGGAACTGTGGTGTCATAGATATACTTTTGTCTGAGTTCATTTCATGCATACACTGACCTTGTGGAACTGTGGTGTCATAGTGGTTAATACACTTTTGTCTGAGTTCATTTCATGCATACACTGACCTTGTGGAACTGTGATGTCATAGTGGTTAATACACTTTTGTGTGAGATCATTTCATGCATACACTGACCTTGTGGAACTGCGATGTCATAGTGGTTAGTGCACTTGCTGACCAACACATTGGTCCAAGTAAATGACACAATATTGGCATGACTTACTTCCAGCCAGTATCTAGAGTTGATCATAGTGCACATTATCATTTTTATCATGTCTTATTCAACTTACTTATGTTAATATCATAAGCCACACATTGCCTAGGCTATGATAGGAACTGCAAGCCATAATAGGAAAAACAAGAAGTGTAGAAGTCAGCTTTATTAGAGCACAGTAACAAAACACCAGAGGACACTGTAGCGTCAAGCCTTCATTATAAAACAAAAACAGAAGTGACACTAAAGTTCTATATTATGGCATAATAATATGCAAACATGTGAAACAAAAGTGAAGCAAGCCCAGTGATATGAAATATACGGTACTTGGCGGCTGCATAGAGACAAAAAAAAGGAGAATCTCAAAAGGAGATCAGAATATATAGACAGATTGTGAGTAGCGATGTGTGGTTGCACAGAGGTGCGGCGGATAGTGTTACATAGGGCCAGTATTGTATGACTCTCAACAGGACACTGTAAACTCAGAGCACATCTTCACCGAATGGGTCTCATTGACTCTTTACTCTCCACAAATGTGGAGCACCAAAGCAGACTCTAGAGCACAGCCTTCAAAACTGCTCAGATTTTGCCAGACAGAGAGAGGAAATCTGGGGAAACATGTGAAGACCTCAAGTACATTATCCTGTTTGTAATCCATCCCGATCCTGGAATAGATGCATGGCAAATGTTGATTGCTGAAGATTAGCTGTTACATATGAGAAAAAGAGGGATATAACATGGTCCAAGAAAAGAGATGGAAGATTAAGAGGAGCTGGTAATGAGGAGTGAAGAACAATGTGGGAAGAGGCAGGAGAAGGAGAATGATACAATATCTAGAAAGTCAGGGGGAAAAAAAATAGATGATAGAAAATGTGAAGCTTGGGACAGTTCATGGTGGATGCATACATTATATGTGATTCTGTGTGCCAACTGGACATGGTAGAATGGAGATACTGAATAGTGGTATTTTGCATATAAGTAAGATTGTAATAGTGCATAGTATAACATCAAAGAACATGAAAAAAGGACTGGGTGAACGAATGAAAGTAAGTTGCAGATGGAGCCTAACTATGTGCCATACATATAGGTCATTTAACTGGAGGAGTCACATGATATGCAGCCTCTCTCTTCTTCTTCTGCACTTTATCCCCCATCGGAACATAGGCCTTCAATCAACTCACACCAACGCATCCTATCTTTTTGCTATCTCCTGCAGCTTCCGTCATGTCCTTCCTACATGAGTCACACCTGTCAAATTCTTACCTCAGTGTGATTTTAAGCTTCCCTCTGTTTCACTCCTGCAGCTTCCATCTTGTCCTTCCTACATGATTCACACCTGTCAAATTCTTACCTCAGTGTGTTTTTAGGCTTCCCTATGTTTTGCTCCTGCAGCTTCCGTCATGTCCTCCCTACATGATTCACACCTGTCAAATTCTTACCTCAGTGTGATTTTAGGCTTCCCTCTGTTTCACTCCTGCAGCTTCCATCTTGTCCTTCCTACATGATTCACACCTGTCAAATTCTTACCTCAGTGTGTTTTTAGGCTTCCCTCTGTTTCACTCCTGCAGCTTCCATCTTGTCCTTCCTACATGATTCACACCTGTCAAATTCTTACCTCAGTGTGTTTTTAGGCTTCCCTATGTTTTGCTCCTGCAGCTTCCGTCATGTCCTCCCTACATGATTCACACCTGTCAAATTCTTACCTCAGTGTGATTTTAAGCTTCCCTCTGTTTCGCTGGTCCTATGGGTTCTAGACAAAGGACTTTCTAGCTATACATGCTTTCTCAATGTATGTCCTGTAAAATGCCAACATCTATTTCTCACCTCTTGATTCACTGGAATCTGTCTAGTTCTCTTTCTCTCTAAAAAAAGTCTTAAAAGTCAAGAGGATCAACTTCATTGCCACAGGTTTTATCCCATATGGCTCGGTCTCTTTCCACAGGGTGATCTGCCAAAAGCGTCGCACAAAGCACAAACTCTGTAGTGCCAGCGATGACCCTCAGGAGTCTCTGAGAAAAATGCACTTGTGAACCAAAATACGTAGCCCGGAATCTAACCCACAACCTCTGGAGCGCGAGTCAGATGGCTTGACCACTTCGCCACCGAGACTCCCAAAAATATTCTTCCCCCAAGGAGAAACGAACTCCCGACCCCTGGTTTACAAGACCAGTGTTCTAACCACTGAGCTAGGGAGGCTAGATTCTCTCCCTCTAAGCTCCATGTTTGTGTTTCTGTCATATCAGTATATGCGGGTCAGCATGGCCAAATGGGTAAGAACGCGTGTTCTTAAACATCCGTTGTGCTGATGCCGAGGTAAGCGGTTCAACCCCTACAACGGACAGCTGGACTAAAATATTGACCTGTCGTCCTTGACTTTGGGACGTAAATAACAAGTACCTCTGAAGTCGGAGTGGGTTCTACTGATGGCGAAGGACACTGTTAATAGGGGAAGCTAATCCACACGCTAAATTCAGTCCATCACTACTATAAATAGTGTGTATGGACTACGCTGGAGTTCAAAGCGAGATACCACCCAAAAAAATATCAGTATATTCATTCTATTCTGTGCTGGCACCAGTTAATGACTGTTTGTAATTTATTAGTAATTGTTTTAGTCTTTCTCCATGTCTCTGCTCCATCAGGCGGGGCTGAATTAACTTAGAGCTAAATATTCTAAGTTTGATACTAGCTTTAATTTCTTGTGACTTGCACACATTTTCTAGTGCTATATTCTAGTAATATCCTCTTGCCTGTTGTTGTTAGAACCTGGTTGATTTGTTATAGTTAGAACCTTGTTGATTTGTTGTTGTTAGAACCTTGTTGATTTGTTGTTGTTAGAACCTTGTTGATTTGTTGTTGTTAGAACCTTGTTGATTTGTTGTTGTTAGAACCCTGTTGATTTGTTGTAGTTAGAACCTCCTTGATTTGTTGTAGTTAGAACCTCCTTGATTTGTTGTAGTTAGAACCTCCTTGATTTGTTGTAGTTAGAACCTCCTTGATTTGTTGTAGTTAGAACCTCCTTGATTTGTTATAGTAAGAACCTTGTTGATTTGTTGTTGTTAGAACCTTGTTGATTTGTTGTTGTTAGAACCTTGTTGATTTGTTGTTGTTAGAACCTTGTTGATTTGTTGTAGTTAGAACCTTGTTGATTTGTTGTAGTTAGAACCTCCTTGATTTGTTGTAGTTAGAACCTTGTTGATTTGTTGCAGCTAGAACCCTGTTGATTTGTTGCAGTTAGAACCTTGTTGATTTGTTGTAGTTAGAACCCTGTTGATTTGTTGCAGTTAGAACCATGTTGATTTGTTGTGGTTAGAACCATGTTGTTGCTGTTGTTGTTGTTGTTGTTGTTGTTGTTAGAATCTTGTTGATTTGTTGTAGTTAGAACCATGTTGTTGTTGTTGTTAGAGCCTTGTTGATTTGTTGTAGTTAGAACCTTGTTGTTTTGTTGTAGTTAGAACCTTGTTGTTTTGCTGTAGTTAGAACCTTGTTGATTTGTTGTGGTTAGAACCTTGTTGATTTGTTGTTGTTGTAGTTAGAACCTGGTTGATTTGTTGTAGTTAGAACCTGGTTGATTTGTTGTTGCTAGAACCTGGTTGATTTGTTGTTGTTAGAACTTTGTTGGTTTGTTGTTGTTGTAGTTAGAACCTGGTTGATTTGTTGTTGTAGTTAGAACCTGGTTGATTTGTTGTAGTTAGAACCTGGTTCATGTGTTGTTGGTGTAGTTAGAACCCTGTTGATTTGTTGTAGTTAGAACCTGATTGGTTTGCTGTTGTTGTTAGAACCTTGTTGGTTTGTTGTTGTTGTTGTTGTTAGAACCTTGTTGGTTTGTTGTTGTTAGAACCTGGTTGGTTTGTTGTTGTTGTTAGAACCTTGTTGATTTGTTGTTTTAGTTAGAACTTGGTTGGTTTGTTGTAGTTAGAACCTGGTTGGTTTGTTAGTGTGGTTAGAACCCTTTGATTTGTTGTAGTTAGAACCTGGTTGGTTTGTTGTTGTAGTTAGAACCTGGTTGGTTTGTTGTTGTAGTTAGAACCTGGTTGATTTGTTGTTATTGTTAGAACCTTGTTGATTTGTTGTTGTAGTTAGAACCTTGTTGGTTTGTTGTTGTTAGAGCCTTGTTGGTTTGTTGTTGTTGTTAGAACCTTGTTGGTTTGTTGTTGTTAGAACCTTGTTGATTTGTTGTTGTTGTTAGAACCTTGTTGGTTTGTTGTTGTTAGAACCTTGTTGATTTGTTGTTAGAACCTTGTTGGTTTGTTGTTGTTGTTAGAACCTTGTTGGTTTGTTGTTGTTGTTAGAATCTTGTTGATTTGTTGTAGTTAGAATCCTGTTGATTTGTTGTAGTTAGAATCCTGTTGATTTGTTGTTAGAACTTTGTTGATTTATTTGTTAGAACTTTGTTGATTTATTTGTTAGAACCTGGTTGATTTGTTGTAGTTAGAACCTGGTTCATGTGTTGTTGGTGTAGTTAGAACCCTGTTGATTTGTTGTAGTTAGAACCTGATTGGTTTGTTGTTGTTGTTAGAACCTTGTTGGTTTGTTGTTGTTATTGTTAGAACCTTGTTGGTTTGTTGTTGTTAGAACCTGGTTGGTTTGTTGTTGTTGTTAGAACCTTGTTGATTTGTTGTTGTAGTTAGAACTTGGTTGGTTTGTTGTAGTTAGAACCTGGTTGGTTTGTAGTAGTTAGAACTCTGTTGATTTGTTGTAGTTAGAACCTGGTTGATTTGTTGTAGTTAGAACCTGGTTGGTTTGTTGTTGTAGTTAGAACCTGGTTGGTTTGTTGTTGTTATTAGAACCTTGTTGGTTTGTTGTTGTTAGAACCATTGGTGATTTGTTGTTAGAACCTTGTTGGTTTCTTGTTGTTAGAACCTTGTTGATTTGTTGTTAGAACCTTGTTGGTTTGTTGTTGTTAGAACCTTGTTGGTTTGTTGTTGTTAGAATCTTGTTGATTTGTTGTAGTTAGAATCCTGTTGATTTGTTGTAGTTACAATCCTGTTGATTTGTTGTTAGAACTTTGTTGATTTATTTGTTAGAACTTTGTTGATTTATTTGTTAGAACCTTGTTAATTTGTTGTAGTTAGAACCTTGTTGATTTGTTGTAGTTAGAACCTTGTTGATTTGTTGTAGTTAGAACCCTATTGCTTTGTTTGTTAGAACCCTATTGATTCAAAGATGTTCATTCTTAATTGACTTGATTCACAGTCAGACTTAGAACAACAGTGGGTGGATTTCGCAAATTGTAATAATGTTCTGATGTTTTAATTTTGTTAAATCTGTTTTTTTTTCTTCCAGCCTCCTGTATCGATTTAACGGTAGACACACCAAGTACTGATGTCATTGATCTAACCAGACGGAACAGTGTATCTTTAATGGACTCTCCAGTTGTGGTCAGTAGACAAAGATTTTGCTTTTATTTCATATGTGAGAAAATTGCCTAGATAAATCTTAACCATCTTGCTTATAAGTGATGTCTTGGTTGTAGTTACATTGGCTTGAGTTTCGAAGTTTACACTGTTCCAGTGAACTGGCTTCTACAAATAAGTACATGGCATGTTTCAAGTTTGGGAATATTCAGAGAAGATAGAGATGAAGGAACGAAGCAACACATTTTATTTTTAGAGGTTCACAAATTGAGCACACAGGCCAGTCTTACATTCGGCTCTTCTAACCACCCATCTTTTGCACATCAGTCACCATTTATCTAATGTGCATGTTACATTCACATAGAAAAAACATTGTTCAATTAATGAAACACCTTGCATCTCTTCATCAAGATATCACAATTCATTCACGTGGGATACCTAGCATTTCTTTGCATTGGACACCACAATTCATTCACATGGGACAACTTGCATTCCTTCACACGAGACACCACAGTTCATTCACACAGGCCACATTTGTCAAAATTCATCAACTGAAAAACAGGAGCAGCAACACCCCATAGCAGTCAGTGACTTCACAACAAGCAAAAGTTCTGAAATTACCTTTTATATCATCATCATCTTCCACTTCTGCCATCAAGTGTCGTGAGGAGAAATAATTTGCGCTCTAGTGCCCAGTGGGCGGCATTGGATAGTGTCATTCCATGTAATTGTACAATGTCTTTGATGTCGTCAATCCATTTTCTTCTTGGATGTCCTCTTGGTCTCGTCGCAGATGATCTTTGATGTATGCCAATGATGGTAGTTGATGGTGTTGCATTCTAACAACATGGCCAAACCACTTGATCTTCTGTCTTTCAATAAATGTGGCACAAGGTGTTGATCCCACTGTCTGTCTGATAACATCATTTCTTACTTTGTCTCGGATTGTTAAGTTGGCATCTCTCCTCAGGCATCTCACTCATATCGCAGGTGTTGATTTTTTGAAAGTGTGATTTGGATAAAGTCTAAGTTTGAGATTGGTAGCATAGGGTTGGTGTAAATATGCTGTATATTATCTGTCGTTTTGTGGACATGGGTATGTTTGGATGTTTCAGTAAGGGTGATAGTTGATATGTAAGTGCACTAGGTTTTTGACATCTGATTTTGATTTCTCTGTCCAATCTGCCATCTTCTGTGATCATACTTCCAAGATATTTGAATTCTTTAACTTGTTTCGTGGTTGTGCTATTTATCTGTATACTTAGTGGGCCCGGTGATCTGCTAACTTGCATTATTTCGGTTTTGGCTGTATTATGCTCATATTGTATCTGTTGCATGTTTTTATGTACTGTAAAAATAAGCTACTTGGTGGCTTTTGTGTTTTGATGTTGTCAGTGTTTACACATCACTTTTAAATATGCTATCATAATAAATGTGTTTAATATCTGGAGCTATTTATTGACTAAATACGTGGTGAAATGAGTTTAAAAAAGGGTTAATGAACTGGTTACATTGGGTACACATTACAGGCTGCATATATGAGGAGAGGGAGCCATGGAAGCTCCGTGGCTGTCACACTTGCCTTGTGGTTATGAGTTCAAATCCCCTTTGAGGTGGGGCTAGTTTTCATTGACCTGGACTGCCATGTTGACCAAGCCTGAAATGGGTGCCAGGACATTTGATGGGGAGTAAAGGCAGCTGTTGTGATATTGATTGCATCACACATTGATTGGCAGATGGTCTAAAATATAGAGCATACAGTAGTATGACTCATGGCATGAAAAGAGGTCCTTTATATCCTTGTCTGTGAGGAGAAGGAGAGGGTTACAGAAAATAAGAAATCAAGTCCTTAATTGCTAAAGCTCTCATTTTGTGATGTACTTTTTTGCAGATTCTGACACCAGCCGACCATGTTGGTAAGAATTGAGAGATGTATTCTGTGTGCTTTCTGTTTATGTTCAGACACTAAAAATCTTTGGCCACATAAAACAGTACAGTGGTATTAAAAGAACAGAAATGGAAGGCCTGGTTCCTGGAAGATGAGGCAGGGGAACTGGCAGAGGATTGAGAGTCGTTTCACTAGGCTGTGATAAAAGCAACATTCTGCAAAGTATTTTCTGCATAATCATGTTTCTCTTTACTTATATTAGACCTGGACTGCCCGATATGATACCAGCCAAAAATTAAGATAGTAAAAATACTGGAATAATTATTAATTAAAGTGCCTACAAATGTTAGTAAATATGCAAGGACATTTCAGTGAAAAAAGTAACAACGCCTATCATGCACACAATTGTTACTAATTGTATGGTTGTTACATTCTGACAGGATAGACAGCACTGAGCACTATTTAATTTCCTTCTTACAAGAGCATTGGTAATGCACTTAACAAGTATTTCAAATTGGAGGCATTGGTAGGAATTTATGATTTATGATGAATTTATGATATAGGTTCATTATGATTCGCTTAAAGACAGATCATCGCAAGACAAGGACAGAAACATTAAAATTGGCAACATGGAACATTAGGACGTTAAACGATGACAAAAAATTAGATAACTCAAACAAGAAATGAAAAGAGAGAAAATTAATATTTTAGGAATGTGCGAAATGAGATGGACAGGAGCAGGCATCAAGATAGATGAAGATTTTAAGATTATTTATTCTGGAGGAGAAAATCAACTAAGGGGAATAGCAATTATTTTGGACCAGCAAACATTAAAATCTGTTCAAGGATATTGGGCCGTGTCAGACAGAGCTCTACTAGTTAAATTAAGCGGCAGACTTTTTTGGCATAAATGTTATTCAAGTATATACCCCAACAGGAGAATCCAGTGAAGATAGTTTAGAAGAATTTTCCAATGACGTAGAGTCTGCTTTAAAGAAATGTAAAAATTCATAAATAAACATCATAATAGTGGACTTCAATGCAAAAGTAGGAAATCAAGGTGATAGATACACAGTAGGAAACTATGGTTTAGGAGAGAGAAATGAAAGAGGATAGACTTGTGGAGTGGGCAAAAGAGCAGGAAATGATTGTAGGAAACACCTGGTTTAAGCAACACCCAAGAAGATTATGCACATGGAGGAGTCCTGATAGCAGGATTATAAACCAGACTGATTACATTTTGATTAGCAGAAGATTTAGAAATGCGCTAACAATAGCAAAAACAGTTCCCAGTGCCGATTGTTATAGTGACCACAGATTACTTACGGGAACATTGAGGATAAAGTTAAAGAAAGAGTCAAGTATAAAACAGGAAACACTAAATATGATTTGTGTACATTGAGTAACGACAAGGAAATACAAAACAAATTCAACATAGAAGTGCAGATCAGATTTGATATATTGTCTGATCTAGAGATCCTATTCCAGGATGTGGATGACCAATGGGAAATGTTGAAGAATTCAATCAGTTTGGCTGCAGAAACAACTATTCCAAAATTAAAGAAGGTGGGTCGTAAGAAATGGTTGACTGAAGAAATTTTACAACTAATGGAAACAAGAAGACTCATCAAAAATAATTCTGCCAAATATGAAGAAATTCACAGACAAGTCAGAATATTATGTAAGGAGGCAAAAGAAGCATGGCTTGAGAAAAATTGCTTAGAAATTTAAAAACAACACAACAGTCAAAATATCTAATTAGTGCACAAAAGAATTCAGGAACTTACTAATAAAAGAACAAATACATCAGCTGGCTGTCTAAAAACTGAAGATGGCAAAATCATAATTGAAAAAGATCAAATTCTACATGTATGGTCAGACTATGTGAAAAACCTTTATGATGATAACAGAGATGAACAGTATGATATTCAATTTAATAATGAAGGACTGCCAATTTTGAAGATGGAGGTTCAAAATGTTCTTAAACATATGAAAGCTGGCAAGGCCCCCGGTTCAGATAACATCACAACAGAAATTATTAAAGCTTTAGGAGAATATGGAATAGATCAAGTCACCAGATCATTATATGATACCGGACATATACCTTCTGAATTATGTAATTCTGAATTTACTGCATTCCCAAAGAAATCAGGAGCCTTGGAATGTGATCAACATATAACAATTAGTATAATGAATCACAAAGATTTTGCTACGAATTATGCAAAGACTGAGGAAGAAAATACAACCTGAAATAGGGGACGAACAATGTGGGTTTGTAGAAGGAAAGGGTACAGTAAGTGCTGTATATATGCTGCATTCAGTTATTGAATGTTCTATAGAAGTAAACAAAGATATACATCTTTGCTTTATTGACTACACAAAGGCTTTCGATTGAGTAAGACATGTCAACATGGTTGATATGCTTGCAGATCTACAAATTGATGGGAAAGACATTGGAGGACGAAACATCACTAACATTAGATATGCAGATGATACAATCTTGATTGCAGACAATGAGCAGGATCTACAACAATTAGTAGATGTGGTTGGTGCACACAGTGAACAACTGAGTGTAGAATTAAATTGTAAAAAGACACAGATTATGGTTGTCACTAGGAAGAGCGAAATACCACAATGTAATATACAAGTAAATGGGAATATTCTTCAACAAGTGAATCGGTACAATTATCTCGGAACAGTCATAACTTCTGATGGGAGATGCCTTGTAGAGATAAGAACAAGAATCGCCATGGTGAAAGTAGCCTTTAGATGAAAAACATACTGACCAATAAAAAGATGTCAATTGAAACGAGAAATAGAGTGTTGAGGTGCTATATAGAGCCTGTTCTTTTGTATGGATGTGAAACTTGGACAATGAGCAGTCAAACTGAAAAACATCTGATAGCTGCAGAAATGTGGTTTCTGAGGAAAATGCAAATAGTACCATGGACAGACAGAAAAACCAATGACCAAGTACTACAGGAGACAAATGAAAATCGTAAATTGATTAGAGAAATTAGACGTAGGCAGTCAGAATTTTTTGGACATGTTATGAGAAGAAATGGATTGGAGAACTTAGTGACAACTGGCAAGATCGAAGGAAACAGACCAAGGCGAAGACCGAGAAGTAAATACCTGGATGGCTTGGCCACATGGCATGGTCGAGACAGGAACACTGAGCTGATCCACGTCTCTGGTGATCGAGTGAAATGGCGAGTCATGACCGCCCATGTTTTCCAGCATGGCACATGATTGATTGATTGATTGGTAGGAATATGGTCAACCATTGAGGTGTATAGTGTGATTAGATTTCTGCAATATAAAGGCACAGTGTCATGTGAAATCTATTGCCAACTTTTTGAGGTCAGTTGGTCTCATGCCATGTCACTTTAAAAATGGCAAGACAGAGATGACCAGCAATGAGGTGTCATTTTGCTTCACAGTGAAGCTAGACCCATAGATTGCTAATCATATACATGAACTACCAGCATGCTTCAGCCTGGAAGTGCTTGAACACCCATCTCACAGTTCGAAACTAGCACCCAGTGACTTTCATTTCTTCAGACCTTTGAAGAAGCACCTAGATGGAAAGTGATTTGAAAATGACAATTAAGAGGTTTTCCGGAAGGTTGTTATGGGAGCGAGGTTCTGCAAAGGACATGCTACTGAATGAATGAATGAATGAATGAATCAAGTCCAGCAAGCTGCAGTTGCCTGGCAGCTAGATCTTGCACTAATTTCTTATGAGCTGGAATAAATGCCATGTTGTGCGGGTAGAACAAATGACCAAACAGATATGGGGATTATATGGTTAAGCACTGCGTGACAATGTTAATTATTGGTTATATTTAGATTTAGTATGAATAATTGGATTTGTAAGGCATACTTTGTTACCTTATTTATTGAAACACCTTGGTACTTGTCACTTCTTCATTGCCTTGTCATCAGTGGTAAAACATTCAGTTATATCATGTTTAGTAACAATCCGAAAAATAATCCTGCCTCTATTGGGGATTAAACCGGAGTGCTGTCTGGGCAGGAAAGTGCGCTGACCACTTTACCGTAGTGGTTCCTGGAGTTGTAAACATATATAATTTGAACTGAGTAGTTCTTGAATAAGTCTTAATTAAAGGTTGAGTAAAAAAAAAAAACTGTCACCAGGATTCTGCCATATTTTTTTCTACTTTCATAATCTTGAAGGTCCAGTGAGAAGACGAAGAGGAAGTGGAAGACGAGGTAGACACAGAAGTAACTCAGGGCGAAGCGTTCGTACAGAACTGTTCACATCAGGGGATAGCCATGTTCATGTTCTGTTATCGGGGGACAGCGATTCAGATGAAATGCCTGATGTACCATTTGAGGTGCCAGACTTTAGGTAATTGTTCCTTGATTAGTTTTCTAGTTTTCATTTTACTCGATTGCTCATAAAGAAAACACCGACCCTGGATTGGACACATATTAAGGAAGTGTGATAATACACATGCTATAACTTTTTTTTTGTAAATTGTGGGTAGGTTTTAAAATTGTTAAAACCACATTATAAATCTATACACAGAAAAGTCATTTAACTGAGATTTAAATCCTAAGGCACAAAAATCAATCTGTGGGTCTCTCCCCCCTCTCCAAAGGGATGGGAGAGAGATTGATTTCTATACAGAAGACTTCAGTAGAATGGACATGGACAAAAAAGGGAAGAACCACAAACAGAGAAGTGGGAATAATAGACAAGTGAAGGGTAAAAGGATCAGATTAAACAATTTGGTTAAATGAAACAGTTAGATGTTGAGGTCATGTGGTGAAAGAGACCCTAGCAGAATAATAAGTCACTTATTATGAAAGGGATCACAAGGCTAGAACCTCTGAAGTCGGAGTATGTTTGTCTGATGATAAGGGACACTGGTAATAGGGAAAGCTAACCCACACACACAAAACCAGTCCATTGCACTAGAAGTAGTAGCACATGTATGGACTACGCTTGAGTTCAATGTGAGCCAACTAAAAGGGGGGGCATACAAGGCTGGAAGAACACCTCATGTTTTTCTTCATTTGGGTTCTCTTTTATCGTGGCTTCCCTGTCCAACACAGTTTCATGTAACATGATGTTTTAATCAAATCCTTTCACCCCTCACTCACGGCCATCAAGCAAGCTCATTAGCCGCTGACCTTATGAAAGAGTGCTTATGATTTATGTTTTCATACAATATCTGCAATTATTAATATGGTCAGAGGGCGAAACAAACCTGTCCACTTGCTTTTAAAGTGATTAGAGAACATGCAGTTTGATACAGTGAGTGGAGAGCATGAGTATAGTTTTGTTAAGTTGAGTTGTCTATAAACAGTCTTAGCTGTTCAATAAATTAAAATAAAAAATAAAAAAACAGGCTATTGCTCAAGCGATCTCATGTCCCAAATAGTTGGTGGAGAAAATCAAGAAGTTAATAAGTATTATAATAGTTGATGAAGAGAAATTGGAACATGTGACAATGGAAAGTTTTATGGAAAGAGAAATAAAAGGAGACAGCCACAGAAGATTCTTGACAGCCTTGTGTCATGGCACAGATGGGTTTCAGCACACAAATTGATGCATAACTGTTGGAGATTGCAAGCTGTGTGAAAGCATGATTGCCTATGGCACTTGATGATGGTGACAATTGAAAACAAATTACAAAAGCTCCTTTGCAAGAATGTTTCAATCCCTTAGTGCTTCACTTGTGTTTCTAGATGGACAGATAGTTTAAGGAAACATTTTTGTTTTCTAACTCGTCCTGTTTGAATCAAAACATATGCATTGATCAGCTCTCAGCCTGACCAAAACACCCAGTTTCCCTTCAAATAAAACATTTCTGGAATCACTGATGAGCATGTCATGAATAGCATTGTGTGAACTGATTCAGTCGAAGTATGTGTTGGATTGTATTCATTTATCAGTGTAGAGTGAGTTATTGGGCAGAATATGTTATCAGCTTAGCCCTTTAAAAATAATTAAATCACAATAGATTTATATATCTTCACTCATTGAATTCTTTTGCCAATTTTAGTGTGGCTTCCAATGAAACTATCCTGCGTTCCCCAGAAGGAGTGAAGATTTCATGCCCAGTATGTTTAGATGACACAAAGCAGGTAAACTTGCATTTGTTGAGGTTTACAAGTAGCGTGTGGAAGCAAATCATGAACATTGACATGTTTCTCAGCTGAACGTTGTTTGTTTTCCAGATGAAAAATATTTGGAAGATTGAGTCTTTGAGGGAGAGAGTTTAAAAAAAAAGATTTTAATTGACACGACAAATATTTGCGGATGATGTCTCCAATTGCCTTGGGGGACCTATATTCTGGGCTAGTCACCTCATGTTATGTCCATGTTATTCTCCCTTCCTCCTCTGCCTTTCTGGGAGACCTATATTCAGGGCTAGTAACCACTTGTGTCCATGTTATTCTCCCTTCCTCCTCTGTCTTTCTGGGAGACCAATATTCAGGGCTTGTAACCTCTTGTTGTGTCCATGTTATTCTCCCTTCTGTACCAGTACCCCTGGGGCTTTAACAGGTAGGGGTACACTTCTATCTTCCCGCCCTGCCGTGACCACCTCACAAGGATTATATGTCTATTGAACCCCCACAGACTCTGGACTCCACCTGTCCTTCCCTTCCCACTTATGGACACCCACCCATAGGGGCTCGGACCAGACAACAGTCGTATTCTCACACAAAGACATGGTAACAAAAGCAAAGTTTAATGTACAAGTTAATCCAGATCTGAAGGCTGAAAAGCCGGGAAGAAAGTAGGTCTATGTACACATCTTAGATTACAGAGGAGAAAAGAGCTAGAGATGATCCATAGTTGATCAGGCAGCATGTGATATCTATTCCGTGCGTCAGTCCGGTCGTTGCAGTGCACTCACCGGGATATCTCCAGGCACAGCGGACTTCCAAGGTGTAGACACTTCCTGCGTCCTCAAAGTCCCTGGTGATTATTAAATCTGAATGGCCATTCTAATGTCCTATACCAGAATGTCACAACCACAATGTTCCCTGCCGCTGTCACCCAGTGACGTAACTAACACCACAGGATTCACACAAACAGTCTGACAGGAGTGATCCTAGGACTCTAGGCATCCCCCTCGGATATTCTCAACTGCAGCACAAACACTGGAGCTTGGTAGCTCACCACAGTCAGAATTGTCAGTTAGACCCGGCTGGATCAGAAAAATTCTCAGAAGTTCCATAAGGACTATTGTTCAATTTGGCGATACTCAACATGACTAGTGTAACCTCATTTACACATTAAGTCCTCACTCTGGTCAATTGTGTCTGATGTCATCTTGAGCAATCATAGAATCATAAAGTCTAGTTAGACGATCAGTTTATAGATCCCATCTGGATCATTCAACTCGGACCTCGTCAGACTTTCAGCTGCTGCATCCGATTGTACGGGCAGCTATATAAATCAATCTGTTCACTGGTTTGCTCTGACAGTCGAATAAATCGTTGGAGTGCTCCCAGTATAGAAACACCATAAATTGTAGGCGGTTTCACTGGAGTGAACTGTTCCACATTATTCCATCATAGTATTATTTCATGAGCATCACCTGAAAGGCAAACCCTGCAAGGAGGGTAGGTCAGTGAGAGCATTCGGCTACAATTGTGACATACTTGCGCATAAACAGTATCACATGCAATCAGAAATGTATTACCCTATCATTAAGGGATACTGGATCTTCTCTCTCAACAAGAAGTTCAGGCATGCGGTGCATCAGTTGTCAGATAGCTAGTCGAATAGCTCGTCTGGGAAGCACGGTTCCAGAAAGTACCGGTATTGTCCGTCTGACCCTGGTCATCGGATCCTGTCACTCTGTGCTATCCCTCTCCTTTATACATCATCAACCTTATACACCTAAATCTTATCTAAGTTTAGTCGTTTCTCTCATATGGAAGCATCCATCCGGACAGTTCCTCCTCATCATCATAACTAACCAATCAATCAATTAATTAAGCCATTAATCAATCAATTAATCATCCATCAATAAATCGATAATCAAGCAATAGCTTCTCTTCTGGGATCCCTGTCCCAGAGCATAGAGAACCCCTCTTTGTTAACCCCCTCTTCCCGAAAGGCAAAGAGTATTACTCCCTTTCTACATGTAGTTCCATCCCATGTAGCTGGTGTAAATCCAATCCCGTTCCCTTACCCCAGATTAGCGGTGGTCAAAGTATGAACGGTTAAAATGGCTTGTTAGGCCACTCAGCTCACATTTTAGAATGACATCTAGCAACTTATCCCCTAATTCTGTATGTCTCTCTTAAAGTGTATCATAGCCCTCCTCTTTATCACCCTACCCCTAGTATAAGTCTCCCCAACTATCAGGATAGAGCCTTGAGAGAGGC
The DNA here is from genome assembly GCA_963921405.1 of Cepaea hortensis. Lineage (NCBI taxonomy): Eukaryota > Metazoa > Mollusca > Gastropoda > Stylommatophora > Helicidae > Cepaea > Cepaea hortensis. Next base: position 42,388,107 of record OY992878.1, on the reverse strand, counting down.
GTAGAGTAGGTGATCGAACGTTCCTCTCGAATTCTCGTCGCCGTTACACATGCTAATACGCTCGGATGCCTCACATCGTACCACCGCACGCCGTTCCTTCCGAACTTGCGAGTAATATCTACACCATGATCCCACATGAAATAAATCACTACCACCATCACTTAAAATACACAGTACCACATTCCTCGGAAATACAGCATCGCCACATTCACATGGAAATCAATTAGCTTCACTTCCTTTTGGAATAGAACAACACCACATTTCCTTGAAATACCACAGCGCCACATACACAGGGAATGTAGCTCACCACTAGCTGCTTAATCAATAAACATGTAGGTCACCTTACATGTTATGCGTAATCTTACCCTATTTACCAAAAAGGACACTCGGAACTAGCAGTGCTACTTTCACAGCAATTCTACTGCTTTCACTAATAAATGTGGATTCTAACAACATATAGATATTATGTCTATCCAGCTAACACTTGCCTGTGCAAAAGGACTTTGCTGTCATCCTAGATCTACACACAATATCTAAGTATTACAGTTAGAACGGAGGAAATCAACACACAGTCATGTCCTTGATTTACACCCGGCACAATCGATAATGGTAATTAATATTCATGTGGCCCGTTTGGCGAACACAGCACAATAGTGATATTTACATTCACGTAATGCGGCGCGGTACGAACAGAGACTAAGTAATATTTCAATTACCTTAGAGTGAGAGTCACAGCAGATTTCAGCCATCTCATTGTCGGGCGCTGGCAAGCTCCGTTAACTGATTGCCTGCCAAACAAAAAAGTGGTCTTGACCAAACAGATATTCATGGCTGAAAATGGGAAGTAGGGGTGTGTGGAAATAATGTTATGAAAATGGTTAAAATTTTAGCTGTTATAGTGCATGATATATCAAATTAAAGGAGATTGCACAGGGAACACGACAGTGTTAATAATTAACTGATAGGTTAGAAATATTATGACAATAATGAGAGGTTCAGTAACAACAATTTAAATTAAAGGGGTGACAGTTATAAGAAATTTCCACTTACCAAGGCTTTATTTTGTATTTGCTGCATGCAGCTAATCCAGTAAAATGTATTGAATAATGTTAAATACACCACTTTTGTTCAATAATATCACAAGAACTGCCCCATAACACCAATAAAACACAATTAAAACATAATATTTTGAAGCACATAATTTTAACACAAAATAGAAAATGTCCGGAACACACCAGGCAGATTGTACTGACATTGTACTGATAAATAATGAAAACACTATTTCCTATTAAGTTATAATTATTATTCTTTTAAATTTAATTATTTAAAATACTCCTTAAATACTTTGTGATAGGCAAAACAAATTTAGGGGAATAAATGTGGCCCATTAGCGCATTCATAATTCGACATGTGCCATCATATTATGATGAACTTTCCCTTTTAGTGTTGTTTTCAATTACTACTTAATAATCTAACTGACTGATAGCTGCACATGGTATTAGTTTTAGAATCTATCACAAAGACCTTTAAATCAGAATAACTATAATCTAATTTTGTTTCAAACTCTAATTTGATGAAAATCTATGCGGTCGCAAACTAGGAGGCGTTGACATCTCTGAAATAATCAAAACAAATATCTAAACTCTAAAAAAGATAGAAACATCTAAGACATACGAATTAGGTCATCCCGTGACACCTTCCTCTTCTGTCTTTCTGGGAGACCTATAATCAGGGCTAGTAACCTTGTTTTGTCCATGTTATTCTCCCTCCCTCCTCTATCTGGGAGACCTATGTTCAAGGCTTGTAACCTCTTGTTTTGTCCATGTTATTCTCCCTTCCTCTTTTGTCTTTTTGGGAGACCTATAATCAGGGCTAGTCACCTCTTGTTTTGTCCATGTTATTCTCTCTTCCTCCTCTGTCTTTCTCGGAGACCTATATTCAGGGCTTGTAACCTCTTGTTTTGTCCATATTATTCTCCCTTCCTCCCCTGTCTTTCTGGGAGGCCTATATTCAGGGCTAGTCACCTTGTTGTGCCCATGTGTGTGCGTGTCGGTTATGGGATGGGTGGGGGATGTGTGTGTGGGTGAGGAAATGTGTGTGGGTGGGGGATCAGTGGGTGGGTGGCGGCATGTATGTTTGCCTGGGTCTGTGTGAGTGCGTGGAGGTATGTGTGGGTGGGTAGGGGATGTAAGGGTGGATGGGGGATCTGTCTCACAAAATTGCAATATGCACTGTTTATGTTTACAACTTTAATTTGACAATGTTTTTTCCCCCCCATGTGAATGTATTATGCGTAATATGCATTGTTTATGCTTACAAAATCCATTTGACAATGTTTTTTCCCCTATGTAAATGTAACATGCACATTTGATGAATGAAAGATGAGTGATTGAAAGGGCCGAATGTAAGACGGGCCTGCGTGTCCTATTTGTTACTCTTTTAAAATAAAGTTCGTTCGTTCGTTCATGTTATTCTCCCTTGCTCCTCTTTTGGAGACCCATATTTAGGGCTAGTAACCTCTTGTTGTGACCATATTATTCTCCCTTCCTCGTCTTTCTAGGATACCTATAATCAGGGCTAGTCACCTTTTGTTTTGTCCATGTTATTCTCCCTTCCTCCTCTGTCTTTCTGGGAGACCTATATTCAGGGCTTATCACCTCACAAATTGATGCATAACTATTGGAGATTGTAAGCTGTGCAAAAAACATGATTGCCTATGGCACTTGATGATGCCACAGGCTTGACAAAACATGCAATGTAACTTAATCAATCCATGATGCCACAAATTAAAATTAATCAGAATGGAGCTAATCCTGTGAAGTCCTATCAGGCTATGATAGTGCTGGCCCCCCTGCCTCGAGGGGGGCCTACCCACTGCTACTGTGGAGTAAAGGCACAGAGGAGTAGGTTAAGAGCTATTGACAAACACCCTGTACACTCAACATACTACAGTGGAATGCCGAAGGAGTTTTTAACAAGAAAGTCCCCCTAACAGATATTTTTCATAAAGATAGAATAGATGTGGCATGCATTCAGGAGACGCACCTCAACGCCCATCGCAGATTCTCTGTCAGAGAATATCAGGCCACACGTTTTGACTGAAGGGCACAAAGGAGGAGTTCTAATTTTTTATGTTGCATATCCCTTGCAGGACGTTGCGGTCAACACCAGCATTTTTCAGCTGCTATTGATGTACTAGGCAAGTTTTTACCATCAGTAGTTTGCCATTGCTTTCTGAACGACCAGCTCCCATACCAGCATGTTATAACACAACGCAACACGGTCTGCTGCACAAATCGGTCACGGCTGAGTTTCGAACGCCTGGTACCCGGCTCAAGAACCGCGTTCGCAAGCCTTTGGCCATGGAGACCGGCAGACCGGGAGTTCTAATACTTACATGAAATACAATACCTTGCAGTGAAGTATCTGTGATCTATGACAACCAAATGGAAATTATATGTGTTGATATGGAGTGGGGGGAAAAAACAGTCAGTGGCAACTGGAAAATTCTCAAGTAACTTCAAAGCAGAGGTAGAAGCTTTGAAAATTGCAGCAGAAAGGTTCTTGATGGATGAAAATAAAGAGAAAAAGAGAAGCAAATAGCTATTTTCACAGATGCAAAGTCATCTATCTCAATACCGAAGAGCAAAAACAGCACAGAATTAGAAGACCTAAGAGCAGCACTCCATAGACTATATCATAAATCCCCAAAATGTATAATACATTGTAATACATTGCAGTCCCAGGCCTAGGGGTTAACATCTGTCTCCGTAATCCCGTATATTCTTGTGAGTAAAGTAACCTACGCGAGAATCGGTAGCGGTTCTCGCTGCATTGGTAACTTGGTATATGAGCCGGCCGCTCAGAAAGTAATTGCAAACTACTGAGCGTAATCTTGCCTAGTACATCAACAGCAGATGAAAAATGCTGATGTTGACTGCAATGTCCTGTAACGGATACGCAACAAAAACAAAAATACCTGGAAATGAAGAAGCTGACAGACTGGCAAAAGAGGGTGGATGACTACCTCAGCCTGACATAGACATAACCTATAATGAGGCAAAGAGGTTTATAAACAGCACTTATAGAACCAAGTGGGAATCGTAACATCAGGCCCAAGAAAGATGATGCATATTACAAACTCGACAAAAATGAACAAGTGGCGATCTTCAGACTCCGCACAGGACATAACAGGCTGAGATATTGCTTATTCAATAAACTAAAGATAGGAGATACTGATGAATGTAATTGTGGAACTGGTAAAATTACAGATAGACATTTGCTGCAGGAGTGCGCAATATATACAGAACAGAGAAAGATATTTTGGCCCACACCTGCTTCATTTGAGGGCAAGCTCTATGGAGATGTCAAAAAGCTCAAGTTGACTGCTGCTTTCTTTAACTATATTTAGGTTGACATCTAAAGGTGCATGAAGAAGTACTTAGCTGGTAACATTTCATGCCACAGGTGTCAGTGGAAAAAGCATCCTAGTGGGTCAAAATGGAATATTGCTTGGCTAGCAAATCAAATACGTGGAAAGTCAGAATCGAAAGCTCATTGTGTGGGCATCGTCAAAGGTGGAAAAAGAGTTCCAGTGACACGAAATAGAATATTGCTTAGATAGCAAATCCATTACGTGGTAAGTCCGAATTGAAAGCTCACGGTGTGGCTGTTATCTGCAGACTGCATTATTCTGTTTTTTGGAGGAATAGCCTTTGGTGAAAGGAAGGCCCAATATACAGAAATGAGGCTAAGCAGCCATGTGCAGGATGTGACGATTCCTTGGGTGAGCCCAGCACTAGAGCGCTATGCGTCGGCTCTGAAATTATGGAAGCTTACTTGGATGGCAGGGAATGTCCATTGTCTGCCCTTGCCTTCCCTTGAGAGTTGACCGGGATGTCTTCAGCGTTCTAAATGGGCCAGCTGGGATGGGGATAACACCACAACAGTGAGAGTCAAACGTCCTACGAAACACCCGGGAAGGTAACCTGGTGAACTAATGCCTGAAGAAGTCTGACGCGTCGACCAAAATATCGCAGCTGTACTGTAAACAGGCACAATGCAATTACATCTAAAACAACATTCCAGATGAATGCAGAAGAAGAAGAAAGAAGAGTTAGAGTAATTATTTTATGTACCGGTATGTGTATTTTCTGTGCACTTATAAATATCAGTGTTTCTTATTGTTATTTCATGTTTTCACTTAATATGATATATAACACTGCAGTATGCACCATCTGAGATCCAATGAAATATGCCAGGCAGTAAATCGTGCAACATATTGTTCGTGGCTTCTGTGTGTAAGGGAATACATTGTTGTGAATTATTGTTATTTATAGATTCAGCGAAGTGGAAAAGTAGTCGTGTCAACGACGTGTGGTCATATATTCTGTGATGAGTGCATCAAAGCAGCAATCAACGCTCAACATGCGTGTCCAACTTGTAGGAAGAAGCTGTACCAGCGCAACGTGCATCCTTTATTTATATAATAGTTTTGGTTGGTTATTTGATTCATGCATGCATCTGCCGGCATGAGAGAGCCATCCAATAGGTATTGTGTGTGTCATAAACCAGGAAAGTATTTTATGTTTGGCACTCTTGTTAAACTGATGTGTGTGATGCTGGTTATAAAATAAAATACAAAAATGAGTGTCTGAAAAAAGTTTTGGCTACTTCAGTTATCTATCTGTGTTAAATTATGATTGTGAGGTGTTTCTTTCAGAGTTACCTTGTCTGGATGATGCAGTTGTATAAGCAGTTTTTAAAAAAAATGTTGCGCCGCCTTTGCAGGACTTTGCGATCAACCCCAGGTTGATGTCCTTGGCAATTTTACATTCTGTAGCGGGATCATTTCCTGCACTTGTCAGCTTGGACTTAAGTGTTGACTTCTCTTTCAGAAAGCAATGGCAAACTACTTTACATAAACATTACCTAAAAAACCAAACAGGTTGGAGGTGATTGCTACATCCTGCAAAAAAAAAAAAACACGCAGTGTAAAGAAAAAAAAAACGCAATTCAAAGAAAAACACATGCAATTCAAAGAAGAAAAAAATGCAATTTAAAGAGAAAAAAATGCAATTCAAAGAAAAACACATGCAATTCAAAGAAGAAAAAAATGCAATTTAAAGAGAAAAAAAATGCAATTCAAAGAAAAAACAGTTTGCCTTTGCTTTAAGAAAGAGATATGAGTGTTTAATTCCAACTGTCCGGTGTTGGGAACGAACTCACTACCTCACTGTTAGCGGACACAAAGTTTAAGCCTGGTCAGTTTAACCTCGCAGCACACAGATTTAAAATACACAATTCCTAAGCTAGGGTTCAAACAAGACAATGACTCATTCTGTGAATGCAGGAACATTTAAGCATTTTCTTGTATTTGCTTAATATTTTCATGCTTGTTATATCAGGTTAGAGGTCAGCATGGCCGAATGGATCAGAGTGGTAGTTCTTAAGCATCCGGTGTGGTGATGCTGAGGTAGCAGGTTCAACTCCTAAACCTGTCAGTTGGACTAAAAATGTTGACTTCTCATCCTTGACTTGGGGACGTAAATTACAAGTAGCTCTGAAGTCGGAGTGGTCCGACTTCAGAGCTACTTGTAACTTACGTCCCCAAGTCATGGACGAGAAGTCAACATTTTTACCAGCATGGAAAAATCAGTCCAATGCACTAAAAGTAGTACCACGTGTATGGACTACGCTTGAGTTCAAAACTAGTGAACGTAAAACAAACACAAAATCAGGTTATCCAGTCCCACGACAGGCATGATGTTTTTTGTTTTTTTTTAAATGTGCCATTCCACCATAAATCTAGCTTTGCAACTCCCCATAATCCATTCTTGAGATATAAATGTGGTGGTTTTCCCATAACGTCCATACCGACTTAAGAGAATACATCATCATCATCATCAAGTGCCCTGCCAGCTGGCGTAGGCGTTCATGGCTCTCCACAGATCTCGGTCTTTGGTTTTCTGGATCAACTCTGCTGCTGATATTCCTCCATGCCGCCATCTCAATCCATCCAGCATCATTTCTCTTGATCTGCCTCTGCCTCTCTTCCCCTCGATCTTTCCAGTTGAGGGGCAGAGAGGCAGAGGCAGACCAAGAGAAATGAAGAGGATACACACAATTAATATTTTATTATGGGTTAGTTAGTTGCATATCCTTTACAGGACGTCACAGTCAACACCAACATTTTTTGCTGTTGTGATACTCTTGACAATTTTACGTTCAGTAGTTTGCCATTGCTTTCTGAACGACCGCCACCCATAACATTTTGTAAAAAAAAACAACGCAAGGCGGTTTGCTGCCGAAATCGCCCGCAGCTGGTTTTGAACATGGGCATGTGGGATTACGGGTAGCTTTTCTCATTTTGGGAATATTAATGAGACAGCAACCTGGTGTGGTTTACTCTACTCTAAAAGACATGTTCTCATTTGCATATATTGGGTCTCATAAATAAAATGGTATGTAAGCAGCCTATGTGTGAAATGTTTGTGTATTTCCCAATGCCATTTATCATCTGGTAGAACATTTGACAGATATTTTGCCCAGATACCTCCCTCAGCGCCATGGTGAAGGGATTATGAACATAATTTACCATCCTGCATACCGTGTTCAAAACACAACTGCAGGCGATTTGGAACCGCCTTGTCTTGGTTTTCATAGAATGGTATTATTGTTGGTAGTTCAGATTCGATTCCTCCGAAGTCTGAGAGTATCTGCCTGCACGACGAGGAACTACCAGTCTGCACACCAATAAGCCAGAAATGGGACAACGGATACTCACGCAACCTCAGTCCGGTATGACATCACACTGATGTTTGACAACAGGATGTCACCATCCGACATACAGGACTTCACGCTGGAGTTCACAGCCAGTGAACTCTAGCAAGCAATCATTAAGTGCCCTGCCAGCTGGCATAGGCTTTCACGGCTCTCCACCGATCTCAGACTTTGGTGTTCTGGATCAACTCTGCTGATGATATTTCTCCATGCCACCATCTTAATCCATCCAGCATAATTTCTCTTGGTCTGCGTCTGCCTCTCATCCCCTCGATCTTTCCAGTTGTCACAATGTTCTCCAATGTCTCTCTTCTCATCACATGACCAGAGAAAGCTGTCTGTCTATTTCTTATTGTTGTATATAGTGTTCTAGTTTCATTAACCTCTTTCAGGCAATCGTTAGTTACTCTGGCAGTGGAATGAATTCGTAACATTTGTCTCAAAAACCACATCTCTGTTGCTTCTAAGCTCTTCCTAATTTGTTCATTTACATTCCAAGATTCACTGCCATACAGCAAAACTGGTTCTACAAAGCATTTCAGCACTCTCTTTCTTACATTCATTGATAGTGACTTATTGCATAAGATACTCTTCATTTTCTGAAATGCGGCTTTTGCCTACCCTATTCTGCTCTTAATTTCTTTTCTACATCTTCCATCTGAATGGCAAACTACTGAACGTAAACGTACACGGGAATAAAAAACGGTTATAAAATGATGGAGATGACTCTATGTATGTAAAGGATATGCAACTAACTTTAATTTGTGGTTTATTAGTAACAGTATGAGTTGTTTTCCATGTTTCTTATCCCAACAGCAATATTGATTTCACGTTATAGTTAAATATTATATGCTGTGTAGTAATAGGTTTAATGTCTCATATGAAAACTCCTCTTGCCTCATGTATTTGTGTTGTAAAATTTCTATCCGTGGCCCCGTCTGTGTCTACCTGGCTACCTACAGATGTCTGTGTCTACCTGGCTACCTACAGATGTCTGTGTCTACCTGGCTACCTACAGATGTCTGTGTCTACCTGGCTACCTACAGATGTCTGTGTCTACCTGGCTACCTACAGATGTCTGTGTCTACCTGGCTACCTACAGACGTCCGTGTTAACATTGAGATCTAGTCAAGAGAGCATCCCCAGCTGGGCTTGCGGCTCAGTCTGGTTGATGTGTTTGGCTTTTATCTATCTTCTGCCTTGTGACCCCCCATTAGGACATAAGCCCTTAGACCCATCTATTTATAGTTTATTAGTAATTCTTTTAGTCGTTCTCCCTGTTTTTGACCCATACAGTAGTATAGATTTAACATTTGAGTTAAAATAAAAATTAGAGTTTTATAAAAAAATTTTGTTGCGTATCCCTTACGGGACGTTGCAGTCAACACCAGCATTTTCAGCTGCTGTTGAAGTACTTAGGCAAGTGTTACGTTCAGTAGTTTGCCATTGCTTTCTGAACGACCGGCCCATATACCTTTTTCAAAAAAAACCAGCACTGCTGTGTTTCGAACCCGGGTATACGGGCTCACAAACCGCGTTCGCAAGCCCTTAGCCACAGAGACCGGTAGAGTTTTATATAGACCCTTTAACTCTTTGTAGTCTGGTTTTATTTTATCTGGTTGGTATTTTTGCTGACTTTTTCCCCCCTATGATTTTAGGTTTGAGGCAAGCCTCAGTTTGAATTGAGTTAAGTGTACATGACAATACATTTTCCACATATTGCTCCGAGTCATCAAGCTCGGATATTTTGGTTCAAAGCTTAGTGAATCATAGAGACATGCTTTCTGTGTGGTTTTCACTTTGTCTGCTGCTTCTGTAGACACTGGCATGGCCGAGAGGTTTAACTCCCTCGTGCTTAAACTTTCTCTGCAGACAGCGGTGTGGTTGGTTCATTTCACGCACAGGTCAGTTGGACTTAAATGTTGACTTCTCGTTCTGAAAGCAATGGCAAACTACTGGACTTAAAATTACTTAGCAAATCATAAACAGCCAATAAATGAAGGGGTTGATTGCAACATCCTGTAAAATAACATGCGATATTGTTTATGTACAGGGTTTGGTGAACTTAGGTAGTCAGATAAGTTTCTTCTTCTTCTTCTTCTTCTTCTTCTTCTTCTTCTTCTTCTTCTTCTTCTTCTTCTTCTTCTTCTTCTTCTTCTTCTTCTTCTTCTTCTTCTTCTTCTTCTTGGTGGTCATCTTTGCCGTCCCCCCTGTCTTTCCTTTCGATGTAAGTGCGTCACACATAATTATGCACTTCAGTGACCAGTGTGTCCGACTTGGTTTACAACATGAACCAGACAGACTACATGAGTGGCGCCGGAATCCACGGAGCATGCGAATTCGGCAATGGCTTCCTTGACATGCTTGTCCCTCAACCGTCTGTACACTAAGACAGTCAATGCGCCCACTCCAGTCTTCAGCACGGGTGGTATAGACAGAGAGAACCAACTCGAAGGAACATCTCAGCTTGCCATGCAAGTATCATGTAGACAATGTCATAATCAGAGCCAGGAAAGGCTTGACGACGATGACGACAGCCAACGTTGAACATGGCTTCTTTTTCATCTGATAAGGGTCATACGATCTAGTCCTCCTCATTCATTTATTCATTCAGTAACTTATCCCCCGCAGAACTTCGCTCCCATAACAACCGTCTGGAAAACTAATAAGCAAGATGTCCCGCGTCCGATACACCCATCTGGAGATCATTTGCCACATCTTTCAGCCATCTTCTCTTTGGCCCTTCTCTTCTTCTCTTCCCGGCATATACCTCTCCATGATTGTTCTCTTCAAACCCCTCACTGTCCTAAAAAATCAGACAAGGTGTAAAATAAAGCCATAAGACTCGTACTCCGTTGTACAAAAAACACCTTGTGACCAGCATGTAGTACGTCATTGATTTACAGACGGTGGCCACCAGGCATATAGTTGCACAGGTTAAGGCGTACACGAGAGTTTCAGCGGATAAAAACAACACCTAGCACTATCAAAGGCAATGCTCCTGCATCGCCGAGGCTGAAGCTATAATCAAGCAGTTCTGTTTCTTAAACAAGTTACATCACGAAGAAGATTGGACTATTTTACCCGTAGTACAAAGCATTCTGAGGCTGGCATTATATAATTGAGATATTGAGATGCCAGTTACATGCATCGGTCAAAACTTAAAGAAGGAAACTGGTTGAACAGCATTCACACCCAAAAGAGATCACCATTACACAGAGGGGTTCGGGAAGCGCGGTTCCATATCAAATTCGACGTACACACCACAAAGGATGGGGAAAACAATTTAAGAGGATAGCGTCGCATCCCTGACAATTCCATCAATTCTATCTATGGAAATCACCGCTTCCCTCAAAGCGTTTCCATAGGCAGCAGAAGAGGATGCCAAATTCCGTGAACTTGCTACAGAAATTCGCAACCGCCTTTCTTCGCTCCGAATGGATTAGACAACATTCGGAAGTTGCTCTTCACACCGGAATGAAAGATCATCAACGCGGAGACCAGCTGGCAAATAATGCACAGATGCAAACGGGAAGAAGCATGGACAGGGCTGATATAGCCAATGCAGTACGGACTCGGCTGTCGGATACTGACCAGATTCTGACGCTAGCTCGACTACACGAACTGGGAGTGAAGCCTGGTCAAGCACACCAGTTCTGTCTTCGAGGTGAAGAGAGGATTATTATAACCATCATGGGAATAGCGATCATAAACATTTGGGGTGGCGGCATTGAATCACTTTAACACTTGGCGGTGAATGCCTATAGTGAACAGGTGAAACCGTTTGCCTCGCGTTTTGAAGGTCGTGGGTTTGTTCCTCAGACTGTCCTTCAGTTCACAAGTGCAATTTTTTTTTTCTAGAGACCTCGGAGGTCATTGCTGCAGTCACGGAGTTCATGCTTTGTGCATTGCTTTCGATGAGAGGGACCGAGCCAGATGGGGTAATCGTGGTGCAATGAAGTCGACCTTCACGAACATAGTACTTTAGCACTTTTAAGAAAGCGAGGGCTGCGAGGTATGGTGTCCGCCTCGAGTGCTAGAGGCCCCGAGTTCAAACCTCGCTGAAGACCGGGATTTTTTCACGTGGACTTCTAATAACAAAATGTTCCCTGGTCTCTGGGTAGCGAGATCGGACATCAGTGTGTATTGTCGCCCACGTAAAAAATCCCCTGGCAGTTGGAAATCGAAAAAGAGTAGCCTAACGGCGCTGCCCGGGCAACATTTCGAGTTAAAAATCTACCCAAAGTATTTCAGGATCCTCGCCGGTGCTACGGAGTTAGTGCACTGAGCTGAGATTCTCCTGACTCAGGCTTGAGTTAAAAGTAAAACGGGGCACTTATGGGTTACACTCGTGTGCCGTGATGTTGATCCGTTGACTAAACTAACTTTTAAGAAAGCAAAGGCCCAGTCCCAGAGCATTATGTGTCGGCTCTGCAATTATGGAAGCCACCCATGATGGCGGAAAATGCTATGGACTATCCCTGCCTTCCTTTGAGGGATGACTGCGAAGTCTTCGACTGTTCCAACTTGACCAGCTGGGAGGTGGACGGTACCACAAAAGTGAGAGTCTCCCAGGAATGCTAACCTGGTCAAAAATGCACGCAGAAGCCGGATGTGTTGACCTAAGGGTTCCGACCCAAGGGTGCCTAACGCACACCGCAATCACATCTGAAAAAAAAAAACTCTGGATGAACGAAAAGAAGAAGAAGAAAGCAAAGAAAGAAATTTATTTTTTTTTCATCGGAGTGAAGACACATCAATGGAGTTTTATAGAGGAACAATGAAAACAATTTGGACAGCCAAAATGAGAAATATAAATGCTTTAAAAGGCGCCAAGACACAAAAACAACTTATTACAAACATCAGAAAGAGGCACTCGTCATTTTCTGGACAAGTTAAGAGAAAATAAAACCTGGATCCTTTTGTGCCAACTTGAAAGATGGATGGAAATAGGGATAAACGAAGACATCGAGAAAGTTTCTTGACATAATGGCGTGGGAAAGAAAATTATCGCTAACGATTGGATATTTTCTGTTCGCGATTGCAGTGAAGAAGCACGATAGCCTACGCCTGTCGGCAAATGCTATGCATGTCTGAAAAAAAATATTATATATATATATATATATATATATATATATATATATATATATATATATATATATATATATATATATATATATATATATATATATATGTTTGTTTGTGTGTGTGTCCTTTATGCGTTCCAGAACGGTCCATCCGATTGAGATGACATTTTTTTTTACAGATGTTGTTCTCACTCCCGCGGATCCAACTGAAATAGTTAGTTTAAAATCAACAATTTTTCCTCAAGCAAGAAAGAAAAAGGCATTACGAGCTTCAGAAACAGACGAGCAACGGGAAGCAGGACTGGAAACCAATCTAGTACGCACTGCTCAAGCACGTTCATCTGGAAACCAATCGAGTATGCACTGTTCAAGCACGTTCATCTGAAACAGGCGTGCAACGGCAAGCAAGACTGGAAACCGTTCGAGTACGGGATGCTCAAGCACGTTCATCTGTTGTACATATGTTTTTCTCACTCCCGGGGAACCAACTGAAATAGTTAGTTTAAAATCAATTTTTAATTTTAATCTAATTTTCAATTTTTGTTTACATATTTTAGATCAGGGTCCAAAACTAAATTAATTATGCCACCCAAACGAAAAGCGATTGGTGGATCTACACCTCAAGCATGAAAGAAAAAGACAGACGAGCAACGGGAAGCAAGACTGGAAACCAATCGAGTACGCACTGCTCAAGCACGTTCATCTGAAACAGACGAGCAACGGGAAGCAAGACTGGAAACCAATTGAGTACGCACTGCTCAAGCACATTCATCTGATACAGGCGAGCAACGGCAAGTAAGACTGGAAATCGTTCGAGTGCGCATTGCTCGATCCAGGCAAACACTGGACGCTGATTTAAATCTTGGTGCATTTCGTTACGGAATATATATACTAGCTGACGACCCGGCCCGGCGCCGCTTAGTAGTTCCTTCCTCCCACCCCCCCCCCCCCCGGGGGACGGCGTCTAATTTAATTCATATAAGTAGTCATTATACATTCAAATACATTTCTCTAAGCGCACAGAGTACGCGTTCGGCCCCTGGTCCCTAGCAACTAATTTATTGATATTTTATTAGTTACCAGAGAATAAATATAACTCTTTTACTTATTTGTTTTTAAAATAGTCTTAAATAGAATAGATTCTATTTTACTGCATTATACATTATCTCTATAATCACACTTCGATGAAGACTATAATCATAATTAGCATCGTAACGGAATGCACCAAGATTTAAATCAGCGCCAAGTGTTTGTCTGGATCGAGCATCCCGTACTCGAACGGTTTCCAGTCTTGCTTGCCGTTGCTCGCCTGTTTCGGATGAACGTGCTTGAGCAGTGCGTACTCGATTGGTTTCCAGTTCTGCTTCCCGTTGCTCGTCTGTTTCTGAAGCTCGTAATGCCTTTTTCTTTCGTGCTTGAGGAAACATTGTTGATTTTAAACTTACTATTTCAGCTGGATCAGCGGGAGTGAGAACAGCACCTGTACAAAATTTCATCACAATCGGGTGAACCGTTCTGGAACGCATAAAGGACACACACACACAAACAAACATTCTCTTATATATATATATATATATATATATATATATATATATATATATATATATATATATATATATATATATATATATATATATATATATATATATATATATATATATATATATATACTAGACGACCCGGCCCGCTTCACTCAGCTCCTGGCGGGGAGCATCTCATTTAATTCATATTCGGCCCCTGCTCCCGTTCCCGTTCCACCCAAAAAAAAGACGACCCGGCCTGGATTCGCCCAGCCCCTGGCAGGGAGTGTCTCATTTAATTCATATTCGACCCCTGCTCCCCCCCCCCCCCCCCAAAAAAAAAAGACGACCCGACCCGGCCTGGCTTCGCCCAGTCCTGGTGGGGAGCGTCTCATTTAATTCATATTAGTCATTTAAGGTCCCGTTCCCGGAAATATGGCGAACAGATTGGAAGAGAACAATCTTCATCCCAATAACTAGATAGAGCAATCTGAAACTACTGAACATAAACTTACCAAGATATCACGAAAACCCAATAAATGCTGAGATGACTGTATAGATGTCGAAGAGAAATAAAAAAGATGAGTTAGAGAATTTTCACGTATTTAAAATAGATGCATTATTTTTATGAATACTTTGAAAATGCCTTAAAGATTTTATCATTATATATTATAACGCATATGCCTGTAGATAACTGTAGAGAAAAAGTCCACCTATTTGAGAAATATGCAACAATTATTTTAATTACATATATAGCAATGATATTAAAAGTTATGTCCCTTGATATAACTTTTCTTAAGTTAAGTCCCCTCGCTGTATATAAATTATTATGTAATTACAAAATTAAATTTTATTACGTAAATAACTGTTTGTAAACTAACAAACTATGCCAGCTGGCAGCATGGGAATGAGAAGAACACGTGTAGAAAATTTCATCTCAATCGGATGGACCGTTCGCGAACGCATAAATAACATACATACAGACAGACATACATTTTATATATATATATATATATATATATATATATATATATATATATATATATATATATATATATATATATATATATATATTCTCCATGTCCTATAACCCCGTTTATCCACGTAGGGTAACGCAGCGTGTGAGAATTGGTAGCGGTTCTCGCCGCGTTGGTGACTTACGGGATAAGTGAGCCCGCCGCTCAGAAAGCAATGGCAAACTACTGAGCGTAATCTTGCCAAGAAATCAACAACAGCTGTAAAATGCTGGTGTTGATAGCGATGTCCTATAAAGGATATACGGGACACACACACACACACGCACGCACGCACACACACACACACACACACACACACACACACACACACACACACAAAAGACCGTCAATGCATGGGCCTCAAGAGATAACACTCAAACCACAAACGTTATGCTTATGTTCTTGTGAGCACATTCTTAACAGAACTTAACATTTTAACACGAGTTGCTATCTTTCAAAACACTTGGCATAGTTTATTCATGTGAAGGCGTCGGGTGGCATTCACCGAGAAAGAAAAAGAAGACTTGAGGTAAACAAGTGAAATTCAGAGGATTCATTATTCAACAGAAACATTGGACAATGTAGCCACACGGGAATTCGAATCTGTCAACTCGAAGTGACGTGCTAGTCTTGCTGAAGAACGAATCACCAGAGAACGAAAAGTAGAATCGGTAAGCTTTACCATAGCACGACAAGTTTTATACAAAATGGACGTTGCTGCCAAATCTTTCGTCACCATGAAAAACTCTACATGAAAAAATACAGGGTGTTTGTAAAGTCTCACTACACTTTGTATGTAGAAGAAATTAAAACATAAAGTACATGACGTCGTTAAAAAATGTGCTTCACAGTCCGTCGTGAAGCAATATACTGCGAATGGCTGTCGTCTGCTGGACAATTCTTTGCACTCCAAACAAGTGTTTCGAAATGGCGGTCGATACACACGGAAATAACAATAGACACGTTGCAGAAGTTATTTTACAATATGAAAAGATGTGTACAGTTATGTCTTGAAGCCTGTGGTGGACATTTCCAACAGGTGTTATAATGAATACTTTATTGGTACTTTCCTGCTTCCCCAAAACAGCGTTAGACCATAGCAGTGACTATTGTAACTACGTTAATGAAGTTTTAGCACATTTTTTGTTTTTATTTCATGTACTTCATTTTTAAAATTTGACCTACGTACAAAGTGTATTGAGACTTTACAAACACCCTACACATATGTGCAGTGAAAATATTTTCAGAAATGTAGAAGATACGAAAGGAATCATCATTGGAGGAAGAAACATCAATAACGTAGATATGCAGATGATACAGTATTGATTGCAGACAATGAGCAGGATCTGCAACATGTAGCAGATGCGGTTGTTGCACACAGTGAACAACTAGGGTTAGAATTAGATTGTAAGAAGACACAGATTATGGTTGTCATTAGGAAGAATGAAATACCACAATGTAGTATACAATTATTTTATGGGAATATTCTTAAGCAAGCTAACTGGTACAATTATCTCAGAACAGTCATAACATCTGATGGAAAATGTCTTGAAGAGATTAGAACAAGAATCGCCATTGCGAAAGTAGCCTTTTGCAAGATGGAAAACATACTGACCAATAAAAAGATGCAATTTGCAACGAGAAAAAGAGTGTTGAGATGCTACATAGAACCTGTACTTTTGTATGAATGTGAAGCGTGGACAATGAGCAAACAGGCTGAAAAATACCCGATGGCTGTGGGCATGTTGTTTCTGAGGGAAATGCAAAGAATACCATGGGCAGACAGAAGAACCAATGACCAAGTCCTACAAGAAACAAATTAAAATCGTAAACTGATTAGAGAAATTAGACGTAAACAGTTAAACTTTTTTTGGTCACGTTATGAGAAGAAATAAATTGGAGATCTT
Source organism: Cepaea hortensis (assembly GCA_963921405.1). Lineage (NCBI taxonomy): Eukaryota > Metazoa > Mollusca > Gastropoda > Stylommatophora > Helicidae > Cepaea > Cepaea hortensis. Next base: position 42,370,795 of record OY992878.1, on the reverse strand, counting down.
ATATATATATACATACACACACACACACACACACACACACACACACACACACACACACACACACACACACACACACACACACACACACACACACACACACACACACACACACACACACACACACACACACACACACACACACACACACACACACACACACACACACACACACACACACACACACACACACACACACACACACACACACACACACACACACACACACACACACACACACACACACACACACACACACACACACACACACACACACACACACACACACACACACACACACACACACACACACACACACACACACACACACACACACACACACACACACACACACACACACACACACACACACACACACACACACACACACACACACACACACACACACACACACACACACACACACACACACACACACACACACACACACACACACACACACACACACACACACACACACACACACACACACACACACACACACACACACACACACACACACACACACACACACACACACACACACACACACACACACACACACACACACACACACACACACACACACACACACAACACACCACACACACACACACACACACACACACACACACACACACACACACACACACACACACACAAGTTACTCATCTCTTTCCTTGCTATGGATTTGATACGTGTGTGGTTGAATAATGTATAAGTAGTCTTGCCTGGGCCGGTCTCCCTGGTTTAGGTGTTACATGACTTTCTCCGTAATCCCGTATACTCTCGTGAGTAACGTGATGTTACGCGAGAATCGGTAGCGGTTCTATCCGCGTCGGTAACTTATGGGGTATGTGAGCCTGTCGTTCAGAAAGCAATGGCAAACTACTGAGCGTAATCTTGCCAAGAAATCAACAATCAACTGAAAGATGCTGATGATATTGACAGCGTTGTCCTGTAAAGGATATGCGAACAAAACAAAACAAAACAAAAAGTCTTGCCGGAGGAACGAGTGTACTTGGACACTCGGCCAGCTAACCCAAAATAATACTGCCGAGTCAGCCAAAAATCACCACAGAGTGACCAAAGACGTCTGCGTTGATAATGAACCTTTTCGACCACAAATGAAAAGAAACTGCCGAAGGGGGTGGGGAACAGCAAACCTTGTTTGACGTATATTCTAAACAGAAATAAGGGAAAACCTGATAGCTCGCGGCTGGGAACAATATCTCCGTTTCATTGTTCCTTGCGCTAGCAATGTAGCCTCCGCCATTCCGAAAGTGGCGGCTTAATTTTGGCCAGCATTTCAGAGGCATTGTTGACTGGAGCTTTCCTATTTTGGCCAGAGTGACAAGTAAATGGTCGGATAAAGCCGCGGAAAAGGCATTTTTGACAAGTGTAGAAAGTGGGGGTCTTGATGCCAGCAAAATAATGGAGAATGGTAATAAGGACTGAATTCTGTTCATTCGCCACCCAAAATTGCCCAAGAACTCGGCCAACTTAAAACGTAATTTCCCCTCTTGATCAGTATTCAATGACCTCATTTGAGATAGTCTTCCATTTTTCTGTCTTCTTCGTGACGGAGTTGAGCTAGGAGATTGTGAAAAGGAAACAAAGTACGGCTGCCACATACGAAAGAAAGTAAACATACAGATCTGCTAACACTGCCAACAACAAAACATTAACAGTAAATGAACTCAATAAACAAATACTCCTCGTTCTATTTATTTCGTAAATGACTAAGGTAATTAGAAAATAGAGAGCAGAGTTCAAAAGCACCAACTTTCTTCGTTAATGAGTGTTTTTTGAGTATTCATTTCATTATGTGTTTATTTTTACTGACGGCGGCATTATGCATAGTGTACATGTGCGGACTGCTGGCTTGCCGAGACTCCCGTCCTTTCCATTTTTCACATTGGACAGTGAGGAGAGCATTTTGTGTGATATTCACTGGCACAGGCACAGAGCATAATGGTGGCGACTCTTTGCCGTGAAGTTGGAACCACGACTAACTAACTAACTAACTAACTAACTAACTAACTAACTAACTAACTAACTAACTAAACTAACTAACTAACTAACTAACTAACTAACTAACTAAATAACTAACTACCTAACTAACTAACTAACTAACTAACTAACTAAATAACTAACTAACTACCTAACTAACTAACTAACTAACTAACTAACTAACTAACTAACTAACTAACTAACTAACTAACTAACTACCTAACTAACTAACTAACTAACTAACTAACTAACTAACTAACTAACTAACTAACTAACTAACTAACTAACTAAATAACTAACTAACTAACTAACTAACTAACTAACTAACTAACTAACTAACTAACTAACTAACTAACTAACTAACTACCTAACTAACTAACTAACTAACTAACTAACTAACTAACTAACTAACTAACTAACTAACTAACTGGCTGGCTGGCAGGCTGGCTGGCTGGCTGGTTGGCTGGCTGGCTGACTGACTATGTGCTTATTTATCCATGCACCCGTTAGAACTTGCTAATTTAATCCTTTCCCTGTCCAGCTCACCATGTGCACTTTATGGATAACTTCACATCTTCAAAATCAGGCTTCAGAGCCATATTGGTGTATTCTTAAATATGCCATTTATCTTTGTTGCTTATTTAACTACCATTCGTGTTGAGTTCGTTTAAATACGTTATTGCTGTTAGCTTTCTGGGGCGACTTATTGTTCATTATCAAACGGATCAGTTTTACTATATTAATGATTGTAGATAATGGATTAACGGACACATGTTTTGAAGAACGATCTCCCTTTCTACAACGTACCTGTACATTTCCTCGCCCACATGTTTGTCTGTCTATATAGATGAATTCACTCGCACAGCACAACAAGACGAGAGAACACACACACATACACACACACACACACACACACACACACGCACGCACGCACGCACGCACGCACGCACGCACACACACACACACACAAGCACACACACACACACAAGCACGCGCACACAAGCACACACACACACACACACAAGCACGCGCACACAAGCACACACACACACACACACACACACAAGCACACACACAAGCACGCGCACACAAGCACACATACACACACACACAAGCACGCGCACACAAGCACACACACACACACAAGCACACACACACAAGCACGCGCACACAAGCACACATACACACACACACACACAAGCACGCGCACACAAGCACACACACACACACTATGCATAGATTGAACAGTTAACGAACAGTTAGATAGATGGTTTGATGCATGTACGCATGCATACAAGGGTGAATGGATTGTTGGATAGACAGGCAGGCAGGCAGCAGGCAGGCAGGCAGCAGGCAGGCAGGCAGCAGGCAGGCAGGCAGGCAGGCAGGCAGACAGACAGACAGAGGACGGATGGACGTACAGGCAGTACGTATGACTTAGATATAAGTCACGTAGTATTTATACATAGACTTCGATCATTTCTGCGCAGACATGGATGATTTAAGCGGCCATTTGGGTCATTTATGCTAATGCTTGGGTCATTTATTAAACACCATTGGGTTATTTGTCAAATACACATGAATCATTTAAGAAGCAGGCTTGGGTCATTTATCAAGCACGTATGGATCATTTATCAATCACGCGCGGGCCATCTAGCAAACACAATTTGGTCATCTGTCAAGCAGGCTTGGGCGACATATCCAACACAATTTGGTCATCTATCAAGCATGCGTGGGCCATCTTTCAAACACGATCAGACCTCCGAGTAAGTTCTTCGATTCCCCGCTTTCAAATGGACAACTCTCAACAACGATTGAAGTGGATCCAATATACTGAGAATCTTAATGAAATCTTGAGCAGGAAGTAAATAATGATTTATTATCAAAACGGTGCCGGGAGTCCGTTTCTCAATCTCGAATCTCAAATAAGGACTGGGAACTGAAACTATATCGATCATTAATACCAGCAACCTTAAACATTTGCATTTTCTCAAATGCATTATCATAACCAGGTTAAGCATTCCGCAGACGTGTTGAAGTGGACGGGTCATGTCACTCATCGTGTCCTGTTCTCAGCAAATGTGTTTAATTCTCTCAGTGTTAAGTCTGGTACCTGTTGCTCTTGCATGTGTACATGACGTGTGGTTTTATTTTTACGTGGATTTTACTTGCAATAGAAGACCTCCAGGTGTCATATTTTGACCAACAAAAGCTAACATAATTTTCTTGTATACTCTTAAATTGTCGCCTATTTACCATACTATTTACCATGATCTTTTCTCTTTCTATCTCGTTTTTTTCCCCCATTCCGAGATAATACAAATTCGAATGGTTTCTAAGTGCTGTTGTTTTACCATCGTTTCTGGTTAGAAAATGTTTCAGAGCCATATAGTGCTATATGTGTGTCATGATTATTCTTTTCCGCCGCCCATTATTGCATTCGATGCCACAAATGTTTGTTTCTTCCGACATGCTTTTATGACATCCTAGACGTGATTTTAAATTAGGATTTACAAATAAGAGTTGATGCCATAACACACGGATAATCACTGACACAGCAATACTCTTTTTATTGCAAATAAAAATATGAAATCTAGAATCAACATAAATGTACTCTAAACATTCCCAGATCAACTAAGTCTCCGTCTTCAGCAGCAAAAGAAGAGTTCCCATGCTGATGGTAATAGTGACAGTCTGACTGAACGCCCACACGCGTTTTCCTCTGTTTCCCGCTTCTTGTTATTTATATATTCAGGTGGCTAAGACGAGGATTCTCATCTGGTCTGTGATTGTTAAGCCGGAGTCCATATGACTTTATTAGCATGTATGTTTTTTTTTTTTTACTAAAGGTATAATATGTGATTTCTGATACACCTATTTCCACAGAAAAAAGGTACCTTAATACGATCTTTTCCCGCTTCGTGGCGAAGAGGTTACGGACGAGGTTCGTGATCCCGCATATCCGCGTTCGATACGCAGCTGCGCCTGATTTGGCAGCAGACCGTCTTGCGTTTTTTACGAATTGGTATGGGTGCCGGTCGTTCAGAAAGCAATGGCAAACTACTAAACGTAAACTTGCCAAGAGATCACAACAGCGAAAAATGCTGGTGTTGACTGCAACGTCCTGTAAAGGACATGCAATATAAAAAATAGCATCTTTATTGTATCAATCATATAACATCTTTATTGTATTAATCATGTATCATCTTTATTGTATCAATCAAATATTATCTTTATTGTGTCAATCGTACAGCATTCCCATCATTCTCATATTTTTTCAACTTGTCTGCTTATTGTCCAAGATGCTCGTGAATTATCAGCGTAGGTTCTTTTTCTCATTGCAACTGACAATTGTTTATTGGTCAATATGTTTTCCATCTAGCAAAAGGCTACTCTTATCGTATTGATTTTTGTACTACTTTCTCGAAGGCACCTTCCATCAGTGTTACGACTGTTCTAAGATAGTTGTACTGACTCACATGTTTAAGAATGTTTCCATTTACTTGGATGTACTTGTGGGATGTCTTTGTTTTTGGAGGCGAACCATAATCTCTGTTGTCTTACAATTACAATTAATTCTAGCTATTCATTGTGTACATTAACCGCATCTACCATATGTTCCAGATGATTACGTTCGTCGTCTGCAGTGAATACTGTATCGGCCTTATATCTTATATTATTGATGATATGTCCTCCGTTGAACCGATTACAAACATTGTAAAAAGGGAAGAAAATCTATCGTTAATCCATGAACTAAAACACACTAAAGCTGACCCATAACTCAATCACGGCTCGTTAGTATAATATAATGACAGCATCATATAATGTAAGCTATCATAATATTTCAAATACCAAGACATCTACTTTGGGCGGTCATCTCCTCTCCAACTACATGCTGTGTATGTTCATTACGTTTATCTTCTAGCAAGAAAATCTGGCTAAGGGAAACATGCAACCTTATGGGGACTTTAACTGGGGTGGTTCAGAGTGTTGGGGCGTCTGCACACACACCATACAAAATCACAGTGTTGACTCGTGTGCAGTTCACTCATGCAGTACAACAGCAGTCAACATAGTTCTGCCACCTCCCGTTCCTCCTCTCTAGACAGATGATAGTGAATCGCATTTACCGATTCAGCCAGACAGATCCGCATTCATTGATAAGTTTCTCATCACACGACCTCAACTTTTGTGTTATATTTTGAAGAACAAAAAAAAAAAAAAAAATCAATGAACGTTTCATAAATTGCTAGCCGAAGAATGAAATCATGGGACCCCCCGCCCCCTCCCATGAATGGAATACATACAAAGGCAGGCAATCAAGTGCTTCGACATCTAACACGTGTATCCTAAAATGTACGAGTATTAGCCTCACCAGCATATTATAACCCACTTGCGGACGCAGAGCAAGAGTGAGACAGAGGTGGAGATTGTTTGATGGCGTTAGGAAGAACCTACATAATAGTTAGCCAACAACAGCAACTGCTGCAACATTTCCCCACTGGAGAATTCTGCACATCTACTACATTGTCACATGATACAACACATACGGAAAATGGCAAAAGAAGAAGAAGAAAAGAAGAAGACGAAGAAGAAGAAGTTTGAGGAGGAGAAGGAGAAAAGAAGAAGAAGAAGAAGAAGAAGAAGAAGAAGAAGAAGAAGAAGAAGAAGAAGAAGAAGAAGAAGAAGAAGAAGAAGAAGAAGAAGAAGAAGAAGACGAAGAAGAAGAAGAAGAAGAAGAAGAAGAAGAAGAAGAAGAAGAAGAAGAAGAAGAAGACGAAGAAGAAGCAACATTGTGAAAATGCTTGCTTGTCACCTTTGTTTAGCGTATGAGGAAGGCTGGCTATCGAAAGATTTAACAATACATGGGCTTACAATTATCTGGCTACGTGTTAAAAATACGCGGGCTTAAAAATGGCACTGCTGCAAGATATTAAACGAGACAGCGCCGACGTTTCAAAAGAAACATTAACTTTCGCGACAAAATGTTCTCCGGAAAAGATCAGCTTCACTTCCGGAGTCGACACTGCCGACCATTAATATTGATTCCGTCTTTAGTGAGATGTTATACTCAGCTACTGCTGGAAACTTCCGGAGGAAATTTAAGTCCTGATTTAACTCCAGGATCAAGTAAATGAGAACTGGGATTCATGTCACGCTGTTCTTTGTATTTAATGTCTATCAGTCGTACCTGGGAATGCCTAATCAGACGCTAAAATCTCGAGGTGTGTAACTTCTGTTGAAGACAGTTGTTAAGTGTGTTATGAGTCTGTTGTAAGTGAACTTAAGCGTGTTGTATGTGTGTTGTCTGTGTGTTTAAGCGTGCTGTGAGTGTGTTAAAAGTCGCTTAAAAGTCGACAGGGTCGTCTTCATTGCACCAGGTTTTATCCCATCTGCCATCTGGCGTGGTCTCTTTCCGCAGCGCGGAAAGCGTCGCACAAAGCACGAACTCCGTAGCTCTAGCGACGACCCACAGGAGTCTCCGAAAAATTGGTGTTGTGTGTTTAAGTATGTTGGGGTGGGGGGTTGGGGGTGGTAAATAAGGTGAAGAGAGAGAGATTGCGAAAGAGACAGACAGACAGACAAACAGATAAAGAAAATGAGAGATTGAGAGAACGAGAGAGAAAGACAGAGAATGAGAGATGGAGATTCAGAAAACGAGAGAGAGAGAGAGAGAGAGAGAGAGAGAGAGAGAGAGAGAGAGAGAGAGAGAGAGAGAGAGAGAGGAGAAATAGATAGAGAGAGAGAGAGAGAGAGAGAGAGAGAGAGAGCACAGAGAGATATGACGGAACAATAAAGATAGAAAAGAGAAAGAGATGAGACATTGGTTTTCTGTAGAGTGATTCATATCACGCCACACCCTTACAAGCAAAGACAATAATGAAAGAACTCAGGTATGTCTGTTACTCGGAGTATTCACTTGTCCTACTTCCGCAAGACAATGACACGGCTTCTAAGGTATCTACACTGGAGCTACGTATAAATAATAATTATACTGTCTTCTTTTTATACCATGATCATCAATCAATCAACCAGGTGTCGGTTCCACAATGAAGGTTGGCTGCAATGGATCTCCAACACTGTTTGTCTCTCGCCCTGTCTGTACATTCTGTCAGATTGCTGTTAGTCCATCTTGTGACGTTATTTTTCCACATGTATCGTTGTCTACCTCTTGCTCGCTTGCCCTCAACCTTACCCTTCAGTTTGGTTTTTATAAGAGTGTTTTGTCTTTTAACGTTGCCGAGATATTTCACGTGCCTCTTTGTTATTTCTTTTATCGACTTCCTTTTCATTCCCAGTTTTTCTATAACCTCTGTATTTGATTGGTTTTGTTTCCATGAAATACGACATATTATTCTGTATATCCACATCTCCAGAGCCTCTCTCTATTCGACTTTCTTATTGCTTGTTCATTGTCCAGGCTTCCGCGGCATATAGTAGTGTTGAATATACATAACATGTGACAACTGACAACATGATCATGCCGATAAGCTTGGGTGATAATGGTTTGACCATCTCGCACGTTGACAAGTCTAGGAACAGATCCGGGTTCTTGTCCCGAATATGCACGTCCAAATTTATCAAACTCCACTCATAGTGGCTACAGTAACAGATTAATAAAAACGGAAAGTAGAATTGTGCAGCTTTACAAGATCACAACCACAAGTGATAGAATGGACGTGCGGCTGTTCCACTGTCGTCAGCATAGAAAAGACAACAAAGAAAATACAATTTAAAAAAAAACGTCCGAAAAAAAAACAACAAAAAAACCTAGGTCCTGGAGTTGTCCGTATCATCGGGCACTCAAACGACCTGAATCCCATTGTCCAGAAATCTAAACTGAGGGTCACTAGCTCCATAGGAAGTGACGTAATAGGAATGGCGCAAACATGACAGTAGATACTCTGCAAGTCTAGATTACGTAAGATATAAGACTGATATTCTACTCCAGCATTTCCACAAGTCACTTCTGGTAATCTGTGTGTTTACACGTGGTGGCATTGTTAGCTATAAATCTAAACGAAGCGATCCTAGTTTAAATTACTATTCCCGATCATGGCCCCACATTTATTTCCGAAAATGAGCACGTGATTCTATTTTTTGTTTAACACTCGTACACTAAGTTAATACACCAGAAGGAGGTCAGCATGGCCGAATGGATAAGATCTCTTAAACTATGCTGATGCCGAGGTAGCGAGTTCAACCCCTACACCGGTCAGTTGGCCTAAAATGTTGACTTCTCGTCCTTGACTTGGGGACATAAAATACAAGTACCACAGAAGTCGGAGTGGGTTCGCTTATGGCGTGGGACACTGGTAGTAGGGAAAGCTCATACGCACACATTAGACCAGTGCACTAGAAGTAGTATCATGTGTATGAACTACGCTTGAGTTCAAAGTGAGCCAACGCCAAGGAAAAATAAATACAACAGGAGATGCAATAGTTGCCTACTGGTTGCGTGTCAGCTTGCGCCCAATGCTTCCCTTTATCCAAACCTTTTGGTTGTGATAGTTTGTCCACTGTTTGCTCTTACAAGATTCTTCAATCACTCAATCTCGGTCGATCCTTGCAGGTCGCAGAGATTCCACCGTTCTGCTTTGTATATCACACAATTCTTCCAGTCTAGTTGCTATGAATACAGAGCTAGTATGTCGAGAACGAGGCTTGTTAAATAAGACATGAACCATGTATGTATTACTTCAACGTTTCTCTCTCTCTCTCCTCTCTCTCTCTCTCTCTCTCTCTCTCTCTCTCTCTCTCTCTCTCTCTCTCTCGTTCTCTCTCTCTCTCTCGTTGGTAGGTTATGGGATGGGTGGAGGATGTGTGAGTGGGGTGATGTGTAAAGGTGGGGGGATGTGTGGGTGGGTATGGATGGGTGGTTGCATGCATGTGTGCCTGGGGTTGTGTGTGGGTGGGTGGGGGATGTGTGTGGGGGTTTGTGTGGTGGGTGGGAGTTGTGTGGGTGGGGAGATGATGTATGTGGGGGTGTGTGTGGGATGTGTGTGTTGGGGGATGGGTGGATGGATGGGGTCATGTATGTGCCTCTGGGTATGTGTGTGGTTGGGTGGTGGATGTGTTGTTGGGGGACACGCGGATGGATAGGGGATGGGTGGGTGGGTGGACGAATTGTCTCATAACATGGTAACATGCATTGTTTATGCTTACAACATTCATTTGACAATGTATTTTTTCCTATGTGAATGCACTATGCACTGATGAACGAAAGATGGGTGATTGGAAGGGCCGAATGTAAGACGGGCCTGCGTGCCCAATTTGTTACCCTTCGAAAATAAAGTTCGTTCGTTCGTTCTCTCTCCTCTCTCTCTCTCTCTCTCTCTCTCTCTCTCTCTCTCTCTCTCTCTCTCTCTCTCTCTGTATCTCTGTATCTCTGTATCTCTGTATCTCTGCGCATTTGTGAATGTGTGACTGTCTGTTAGTTCCATACATCAAGTCTGAAAGATACTTAGTATACATAATGTATCTACCAAGTATAAGTGGTTTTTATTCTCACATAACGGTGTACGCTATACACGAGATGGACTTAACGTCTGTATCTTAACTTGACTTAATTTAAAATACACCCTGATTTACATCCGCACACCATTTAGATTTCACCCGCATCTCCACGAAGTAACACACCATACTGTGGTCAGTTATATATTATATGACTAACATACTTGAGCCCTGCTATGACATTTAGTTTGTTGGTCGCATTTTCACGCACAAGGATAAGGCTTGTATCCTCCCAATTGCAGTCCTCCGCCCTAAATCGTTGGCACAATGTGGAGTGCATTCGGCGCTAACAGACTGCAGGTAGTACCATCTACTGTTATATGGTAGTTCAGTCATATCTAATACATGTCGCAAACATATATGACTATGGTATTCGCTGCATGTTCTTTTTCTCCAAGAAACCAGATTTTGACTGCCATTAGATGTTTCTCAGCTTGTCTGTTTAATGTCCATATTTCACATGTATACAGTATAGGTTCTATATAACACTTAAACACTCTTTTTCTCACTACAGTTGACCACTTTATCGGTGAGTATGGTTTCCAATTTGCAAAAGGCTACATTTGCTATGGCGACCCTTGTTTTGAACTCCACACAAGGCGGTAACCTACACACGAGCCATGGCCATGACAAAGAAACAGACGAGTAACGTTTATATTTTTTTTTTCATGTATAGGTTTTCATGGGGTTGTATCAGTGTAAATTTGTTGTTTTTGTCCTGAGCATTGATGTCGATTCTTGACTCAACTCAACAAATTTGTTGTTTGTGTGCCGACGAAGGCTTTGGCCGCAAAGTCCATTTTGTTATTTGTTATCGCGTTCTTGTAAAGTGTACCCATTCTAATTCTCGTTTTTGTTGATTCATTAATTATGTAATCTCTACCAGACATCTTTCATTTGATGTCATGACTGTTCCAAGTTGTTTATATCGATAACACTTTAAAGAATTGTCAAATTCACAACTATTCTTATTGTGTGTGTGTGTGTGTGTGTGTGTGTGTGTGTGTGTGTGTGTGTGTGTGTGTGTGTGTGCGCGCGTGTGTGTGTGTGTGCGTGTGTGTGTATGTGTTTTGTTTTTCAGATGACCATCATTTCCGTTTTTTTTTTACAATTTAATTGTAACATTATTTGCTCACTGTGTACAATAACCGCATCTACTAAATTATGCTTGCTGTTATTGTAAAGTAAAAAAAAATTCGGTTACTTGAATTGGCTGATTAAAAGGATATTAAAATAACACAGTATGATACGAAGTGATAAGTCACACACTGAGCGTGTGAGACGTAAGATGGTGCATGATGGTGGAAATGACCACGTATTCACATGCACCCACTGTGAACGAACATTTACAGCGCGAATTGGCCATATCAGTCACATTCGCTACCGACATAAGTAAAAGTTATTATGCCTTTTTAAAGCACAAACTATCGTCTGTCAAGACGGCAAGGTGCCAATGATACGAAGTCGCAGGAAAATAATATTACTTTAAACTATTTTGTTTTTCTGGTCAACAATATTATCTCGGTAAAGTCAATGACTTCTTCTAATCGTCTGATATACATGATTAAAAACATCCACCATGTCCCAAAGCAGGAACCCGCCAAGTGTCTGGTATGTTATACAGCCATCACATTTTGTGGGCTTGAATGTACGACTGGAATAGGTGGCCAGTCTTTTCCTTGTTAGCGTACGGCAGACGCTGGCGTAGAACTCTCGTCCGACCCGGCTCATGGCATTATCAGCACAACCCACAATCAACTACACTAACAGTCCCGAGAGTGATCTTGTTTTTTCCCTGGCACTCAAAGATCTTGTTTTATCTGACCTACTCGGAAGATGGTTCACCCAAGTGGACGAGCCACACGGAAGGAGACTACTCTGCAAGATGATCTACTCGAAGTAAGAAATTCCGGATCTAGTACATTGACTCTCAAGGGCATTGCAATCAAGTCTGTAATGACTACCAATTACTGCCCGTGCCTATATCAACGGTCACACATCACAGCACGACTAAGTTAGTGGAATGTAATTTTACATGCCGTTGCAGTCAACCCCGGAATTTATTGGTCGTTTGTAATTTACTAGGCAATTTTAGTTTAGCAGTTTGACTTTGCTTTCTAAACGGCCGACGTCTCATACCACGGAATTCAGCGCAAAGCAGTCCGCCACCAAATCGCCCGTGGGCGACCTCGAACACAACATGAGAACCATAAACACATTTGCACTAAACAATTTTCATTTATACGATTATCTGATCCTAAAAACAGGCAATTGCCTAGATCAGGAGCGGCCAACCTTTTCAACAGGCGGGCCAAATTTCAGAAATAATATTTCCTGCTCGGCCACGCACCTAATTTTTGTTTCTGTTAATTAAAGTAAACAAGCAAGCATGCTACAGCTTCGACCACATCGTCGCTTCCCAGTAAGTGAGATTGTGGTCAACAGTTTGCCTGGTTTAATGTTTAAAAAGAACCCAGAAACATAACATAAATGAGAATCAAACATATTTCTTAGACAATTTAACAATATTTAAAAGTGAGACATCTGACTTTGTTTTGCAGAACTAATTGCATCACAATTGATCTCGACTCATGTTGTCGCTAGACGCAAACAGTTTTCCTAATGAACATCAGTAATTCGTGTTCTCACTTGTGATTTGATGTGCTTCATGCAACTAAAAAGCTGTTCACACGCATAAGTGTTTCCAAATAGCGAAACCATCGACAGAGCGTTTGTAAAACATAGGATATTTATCCTTGTCCAAATACGTTTTATAGAACTCTTCCAAACCAACATGATGGAATTTCTCCTTTAACTGTATCACAACACATTTCACAATGTTCCATTTGTAATCTTCCTAGTAATAAATTCACGTCTGCCACGAATTGCGTTGCAAATGCACAAAAAAAGCACATGCTGCTTTTTTAAATTCAGAAATCGGTTTTCAAATTCTAGGTCTAAACCAGATATCAAAGAAGCGTATTTATCCGTGCCTCTTGTGTGACTTCTGGTTGCAATGACAATGTAGGAAAGTGAGTAAAGTTTTTTTTTGTCCTCGACTGTTGTTCCCAAAGACCAATTTTTATTTGAAATGCAGAAATATAATCATTCATCTTATTAATTAATTGATCTTTCCCTTGTAGACGAGTATTAACGTCATTTAGGTGGCTAGTTATATCGACCAGAAATGCAAAGTTGCAAAGAATGAATGCATTTTTTGCTGCAAATCAAACACTATTTTCAACATTTTGACACGGGTCAGCCATTTTACTTCTGCATAAAATGTAGCGTTATTATAATCTGAATCCAAAGACGTTAGAAAATCTTGGAACTGATGGTGATTCAACTAGTTCGACTTAATTAAGATCACTATTTTGACGACCACTTTCATGACATGGTCCATTTTGAGGGACTTCGAACATAAATTCTGCTGATGAATAATGCAATGAAAATTTTGCACTGAAGTATTACCGACTGTGGAGACCTCATTTTCAATCAATTTTACTTAACCTTTGTGTTTCCCAACCATTGCTGGAGCACCATCCGTTGTAAAGCCCGATAAGTTGTTAAGTTGTAACGAAAAGCGATTCAGTGTCGATGTAACTGCCTCTAACAAATCTCGTGACTTAGTAGTGTCCTTAAGTAGATACAGTGCCGCTAATTTTTCTGTATTTTTAAAATGCACATCAACATCCCTGATAAAAATTGCCAGTTGGGCAGTATCTGCCATATCTGTGCTTTCATCCAATGCTAGAGCATAAAATATAAACTCGGATGCTCGACTTTTCAAATTATCTTCAATATGTTTTCCAATGCCGGTCTCCCTGGTCGAGGCTTTGCAGCTTTCTCCGTAACCCCAAATACTCTCGTGGTTGACGTGAGCGCACGAGAATTGGAAGCGGTTCGAGTCGCGCCAGTGACGTATGAGAGTATGGAGCCAGTCGCTCAGAAAGTCGTGGCGTGCTGATGAGTGGAATCTAGCCTAGGAATCAACATACAGCTGAAAGATGATGGCGTTGACCGCAATATCCTGAAACACGATGGTAACGCGGAAAAACAAAATGTTTTCCAATGTCGTCCACGCGCTTAGTAATAGTCTGATGAGACAAACTTATTTTTGAGAAATCCTTCTTCTTTTCTAGACACAGAATTTCAACGACGCTCTCCAGACATTCCTTACCATTTCACCATCTGAATGTGGCTTCGATTTTTTTGCTAGTATCATGGCTACTGCATAACTAGCTTTTTTAAACATAGCATGTTGACTCTGAACCCGCTCTAGTAAATATCTTTTTTTGTGCAGAATTTTTGTTAAAGTCATTTACTTGGTCTTTTAGAAATTGCCAATTGTACTTATCAAACTGATTTGCATGTTTAGTCTTTAGTGCCGTTTGATGTTAAACTCTTTCAAAACAGAAACAGATTCGTTTCACATCAAGCATATGGGCTTTGTTTTAATTTCCACGAAAAAATAGTTTATAGTCCACCTGTCTTGAAGACTTCTTAATTCTTCTGTGATTCTTCTCTTATTTGGTCTTGCGTAATACTAATTAATAATATTTAATTTAAATTGCATAAATAAAACTTTTCAAGGTTTACTTACCTATAGAATCGATATGGAAGACAGGATACTTGGTTAAAGTAGTTTGAAATCTTATTATAAATATGATAAATATGTGTTTTCATGTCGATCGCAAAATCTCCCCAGACGCAGTGACGATAATAGAACGAAACTACAGAATAACACGGAACTTTGTCAAGCTGGACAGAAAGTAGTTATGAGTATGAGCCCGATAGCGTTGCGAGCTTCCTGAAGACGCCGAAGACCACAGAACATATATATCAGAAGTTGAAGTCTCATATTAAATTTTGTCAACACCTTGCGTCGGAAAAAACAACAACTATGTAACATTGAGTGTCAAATAGTGGGATATTTAAAATAGCTAAAATCTATGAATTTCCCCGAAAATCCGGGATATTTAAAATAGCTCAAAACCAAAGAATCATTCCCCCCCCCCCCCCCCCCCCCCCAAAAAAAAATAAAAAAATTAGAGATAATTCAAATGTCTCTTAGCTATAATAATAAAAAAACTAAACTAAACTAAAAAAAAATAATATATGATATGAACGACTCATGATGTAATGTTCTTTTGGTGACACGTACAATAAAGTTAACATTTATGTTCTTTTGAACCGCGTTCCGCGGGCCTTGTGTTGGCCACCCCTAGCCTAGATCTATCTAAGTAATTATTGTTGGCTGATTGGTGATTCGTAATGATTGATTTGATTTAAAAAGTTAGTTGCGTGTCCTTTACAATAAGTCACAGTCAACCCCAGCATTTTTTGGCTGTTTGTGATTTCTTGGCCAGTTTATCTACAGCAGTTTGCCTTTGTTTTCTGAACAGCCGGCACGCAACGCATACCATTGTTTAATCATCAACGCAAGGCGGCCAGCTTCCAAATATCCCCCAGCCAGGGGTTTGTGGGATTATAAATTGCGTTCTCCCTCGCCACAGCGTCGCCCGTGATTACAGGATCACCTTAATTTCATATAAAACCATCTATTTGTGCCAAAAATATCCCCCCCCCCTCCCAAACAAGTTTTAAAAAAAGACTCACTCCACTAACATCTAAGCTCAGTACACATATCCCTTAGCTACAGCAACAATCTCAGTGTCTGCATAGCAGAGTCACACATACTATATACCAGTGTTTCCCAACCTTTTTTTGTGCTATGCCCCACCTAAGCCTTTCTAAAATTCTTATGCCCCCCCCCCCCAACATATGCATCATTTTTAATATTCAAAAATTGAAATGTTCACTAGAGAAACTTGAATTTTTTTTTTTTTTTAGAAGGGCTCACGGTTCCCAGAGGGGCCAGAGCCGCCGCCCTGCCCCGCCCCGCCCTCCCCCAGGTCCCGCGTCCCTGTGTGTCGGTTATGTTGGGTGAATGTTTTTTTTTTGGGGGGGGGGGGGGAGAGGGGGGGGGGGGGTTGGCGGTTACCCCAGACAAGCTGGTTCCCCCGCCTCCCCCTTTTTTGTGTGGACCCTTAGTCTCACTGTGAGCTATTGCCCACAGTGGCCCACCAGGCCCACATCTAGGGTGAAGATATGTGATGGGTTTTTATTTGATCATCCCGGCCCCCGACCAGACCAGGCGCATTACTGGGGGGAGAGCAGCAAATGCACCCGATCCTAGCCAAAGGAAGATAATCACTGGGAAATTATTGAGCAAACACAGTAAGTAAATTTTCAAAACATATCATGGAGAACTGACATTCAAGTACAACATAATTTTAATGAAAGATTATTCTATATTATTTTAATTATTAGTAATTATTTAAATTTAGTGAGATCCTTGCGCTTGATGCTTGCTGCAAAGAGATTTTATGGCAGGTTCCAATTTAATTAACTTCAGTCTCAAGTCTCCCCATTTTGTTATATCCAGCCGATTTCTTCCATTTTCGAATTGCCCCCCTTAACAATCGAATTGCCCCCCAGTGGCCCCACTTTGGGAAACACTGCACTATATATTCTTCTTTTGATAGGGTTTCTCATATTCAAATTATGCAGGACAGTCACCGTTTACAGCCTACTTTATAAGAGTTCCAACGGCTGAAGAATTCTTTTGTTCCGTGCACGTGTGCCTCGGGCTTAGCCTACCACTTTTTCGCACAAATTTGCAACAGTCAGGCATTCGATCGCAAACCCACAGGTCCGGGTAGAATATAACATCCTCGGGTTCCTTTGTTTATTTTGGCGTTAAATAATCGTCCGCAGTTGTATTCTGTCCCATCTATTTTCAACTTGGAGACATACATTTTACCCCAATTTCACCCGAGCCTTTTATATATAATGTTTAGCATTGCAGACGTCATGAAACCTCAAACAAGAAGCTGAAGTTGTTGTTCCAGAATGTGTGTAAATGCCATTGTCTCGTGACATGACCTGCGACAGGCGTTAAAGCTCCCGGGGTGCAGCTAAAAGCACGTATTCTTGCAACATTTTGTCTCACGGCTTATGTTAATTGAGACGTCAGTTGTTTGTCCCTAAAGCATTATTTGTATTTCTGTCTAGCGCGACAGGTCCAGCACATTATGTACATCAGCTAACGACATTATTACACAAGACAATGGGGGAAATAAAATGCATGCGTGGTCTAGAATCGAACAAAAGAGTCTCGGGAAGGTTAGCCCGGTCAACAAATTCCCCCAGAAGTCGGATGTGTCGGCATAACGGCGTAAGAACGCAGCTCTGCTGTAAACAGGCACAACGCAATCACGTCCGAAAAATCTCTCCGGGTGAATGCAGCAGAAGAAGAACAAAAGATAATGGGGTAAATAAAGTGTATACGTGGTCTAGAATCGAAGTATACTCTTGTTCCTTCAGCAAGGCCACGGCGTCATTTGGGAGATGAGATTTCCGAATCTTTTGTGCATAAGTCGGTTAGTTGTTCTATTATTTAGTACTTCGGCTGATGTACATTTCTATCTCATTGTCTTCTGTGTGAACATCGAGGGAAGGTCACTTACAGAAGTTTCTACGCCTAGGTCAGATAATTACAGAAGATGCTCGAGGTAAAAGTTAGTTATCTATTGGGATATCATCCTTGCACTCCGGACAGGTCTATAGGTGCTCAGATTTCCCCTCTCCAACATATACATCAACGTCCGGCTACTAGTGCCAGTTCTGTGTTGGTTGCGAGGCTCCTCACGGGGGCTGCGTGTGTCTCGAGGTATGGTGTCCGCCTCGAGTGCTGGAGGTCCCGGGTTCAGGCCCCGATGAGGACCAGGATTTTTTTCACGTGGACTTCTAGTAATAAAAATGTCCTCTGGTCTCTGGGTAGTGAGATCGGTAGCCCGTGTGTATTGTTGCGCACGTAAAAAATCCCTTGGCAATTGGAAATCGAAAAAGAGTAACCTAACGGCGCTGCCCGGGCAAAATTTCGAGTTAAAAATCTACCCAAAGTATTTCAGGATCCTCGCCGGTGCTACGTTTCTCCAGACTCAGGTTTGAGTTAGGAGTAGAACGGAGCACTTATGGGTTACACCCGTGTGCCGTGATGTTGATCCATCGACTAAAACCTAAAAAACAAACCCCCCCCCCCCCCCCCCCAAAAAAAAAAAAAAAAAAAAAAAAAAAAACTAGCTCTTCATGTGGAAGTGTAATAGATTAAGGGTTACAATAACCAAAGACGGCGTTTCAAGAAAAACAGACGTTCAAGACATTAGGTAACATAAATATTGAACTGCGGAATCGAATACTCATTGCGAATGTCTGGCCCCTTGCCGGTTAAATGTTTTGCGTATCCTTTTTACAGGACTTAGCTGTCAACAGCAGCATCTTTCAGCTGTCTGTTGATCTCTTGGCAAGATTACGCTCAGTAGTTTGCCATTGCTTTCTGAGCGGCCGGCTCAGTATCCGCAAGTCACGAGCGGGGGTCGAACCACCTCAGTTCTCGCTCCGCTGCGAGACTCTGCGTGATAAACGGGATTACAGAGAGAAAGTGTTGTAACCCCACAGCCAGAGAGACCGGCCCTTGCCGGTTGCTTTAGTGTAATTGACAGGAGGCTACGCTGATAAGGTCATTAAAGAGGTCGCACGAGGGTTCGACGCCTGCGTTTGTCGACCACTAACAG